>CM064525.1:26164058-26562600 GCA_032716605.1 Paralithodes platypus
TAAATAAAAGAGCGAAAACACTAAATCAATTAATGGAGACACACAAATTTCTTAACCTATACTAAAATCTAAAAACCCTCAAACCTATGTCTAAGTACATGTAAATATCTCTTGAGGACGGCGCATGCAATTATTAATGGGCCGGCTATTGAAAACCGTAGCAGACACTCCAAGGGGAGTGTTGTGCAGTTATATAAAGGTTAGATAGTATGGGAAAGAGAGAATCGAGTGAGAGAAAACAGTGATAAAGGTTGGTGATCGTGGCAGGAGAGTATGCAAAAAAGGGATGTTTAGAAGCACGCGCGCCAAGCCTGTCCTGACGAGGACAGATCCTGGGGACACTCCTGAGAGAAGGTAAGTTACACAGGGAGGACCGCAAAGGCAGCGATGGTCGGCCAATAAAGGGCCGAGACGTCACAATGACAGCAGGCGTCCCTATGACACAGCAAGACACGCCGTCCAATGGCGAAGCGGAGAGGCAGGAATGACAACCGTAACATACAGAAACTTACTACCTCCTCGCTCTGAAAAGTATCTCATTCACACGCTGGTACTATTCTCACTACTGTTGATATTAAAATGAACCCGTTGTCACAGACGAAAAACAAAGACCACCACTGGGACTGTCTGTGAACAATGCGATACTAGGAAAGAAAGAACAACATTCTCTGATACAACAGTAGCCCATGCCCCCGATGTCCCTGGGCGAGCGACTAGTGGCTAACGAGAGGCGATTCTGGTCCACGCTGGATAGATGTCACATTATAATATATATATATATACCATATAGATATATATATAGTATATATATATATATATATATATGTATATATAAATATGTATATTTTCTTTAATACATAAGAGGTTGAAAGAAAATGGCAATAGTTCTGCGTTGGAAATTTATTATTCAAAGTTTCCAGGTCTCTGATGAGTTTTTCGCTGGGTGGCAGGAAGTATATGAATGAGATTAGCAAAATTCATGGTGGTACAGGGTTACATTTAATGTACATGATGATACAGGATATTACGACGCGTTTCACTGGGGACAACCAGCATTATCAAGGAAGCGATAGAATGACAGCTAAAAGGTAAACAGGAAGGGTTATATAGAGGGTGGAGGAGGAGGATCAGAGGAGGCGAAACAATTTCAGGGGGCAAAAGTCTGCTATCGGTGAGGGGTATTCTAGGAGTGTAATAATGAGAGGGACCGCGTTCACGACATGCGCACTGGCTTGCGGGAAGGGTGGTGGTCGTTTGGCGGGGGGTCGAAGCTGATTGGCTGCGTGTCGGGGGCGTGGCCCTAAGTTGCGTTAGTACGGTGTGGCGCCGGCAGAAGACGAAGCTGAAGGAGGTTAGGCGCGGGGGGCTGCGTCAAGGGCCAACGGGGGGCGAGGGGGGGGGCGTTGGGTCTGTAGGTATAGGTGCCTTTTGGCAGAAGGAAGGATCTGAAGACAAGTCCAGAGTCTTGGTTGTTGATGTTAGGATGTAAGGCTTGGATATATGAAACCGCTTCGAGCATAGGTAATCTCCTTGGGTCACTTTCTTTATCGAGTGATGTGTGGTGTGTTGTTTCTCTAACTCGGTTGCGTTGTGTGAGGTGGGGGTGGTTTATGGGTGAGATAGTGGTCTTTGATGGCTGCAGCCTGAAGGTGCCAGAGTTAACCGACATTGAAAGACGAGTCTGCGTCCCATGCCAAATATAGGAATGAGGTCTCACAGTCCTCATAATTACAGGTATGTGGTAAATGATCGTGATCGTCGGTCATCGGGCTCTTTTTCTTTGTGGAAGCAGGGTTGGTGCGCGAGAACGAGGTTTGCATCCAGTGCCGCTATGCGTGACCCACCCCGGTCCTCTCTTTTACACTCCTAGAATACCCCTCCACCAAAAGCAGATCTTTTGGCCCCTGATTTTTCGCCTCCTCTGATCCTCCACCCTCTATATAATATTATACCCTTCCTGTTTACCTTTTATATCATTCTATCCTTACTTGATTAATGATGGTTGTCCAATTGAAACGCGTCGTATATCCTGTATCATCATGTACTATTAATGTAAACCCGTACCACCATGAATTTTGCTAATCTAATTCATCTACTTCCTGCCACCCAGCGAACAACTCATCAGAGACTGGAAAACTTTGAATAATATAAAATTTCCAACGCAAGAAATTAGCCATATCTTTCAACCTCGTATGTATTAAAGAAAAATTTATTACCTGGCGTTACTAACATTATATAGATATATAGGGAGAGAGAGAGGAGAGTGCGTCGATATATCCGTGTATCGCTATCTTTACTCACATTTAGTTAACATGTATGGAAGAGATATTTAAGGAAGTGTAAGTAATATAAAACATGGGTCTTTTTAAAACAAGCAATTGCACATACTAAACTCCCGAGAAGAAGAGTGACCCTTGTGGATATCCTGGTTGAGTATTTCCTAGCGCTGTGGATGAGAGGTGGTCAATCCCAAGCTGCTCCAGTGGTTGTAAAAGAGATGCGTCTGTCTTACCTGACAAACCAAGGGAAACAAGGTATTGTATTAGAATACCACAGCGACTCTGCCTCCGGCGGTTATTAATTACTGTAGTGTAACTAATGTCATGATCATACTGTAGCATAAATACAGTTTTTATTGTGAAATATCCCCTATGTAGACTCTCTTGATACCCCACGTACTATCAGCAACTGTTTTTAAAAACATATTCACCCCCCCCCCACAAAAATGAAGCTATAAGGCCATAACACCGTGTAATAAAAAGTGTAGTTTAAATGGGAACATAATTTGTTGCAGTTGCGTTGAAACACACAAAAAGTTCTTACAAAGGTGTAGGATGGTGCGGTGAGACTGAATGGTTGTGGTTCACTTTATTGCTCGGACTACACTGTAAAATTAATAGTAATCCATTCCATATAGTGACGTTATTCTGTCTGGTACTCTGGCAACCATCCCTATACTATTATATGAAACACCATTCCATATTAGTGACGTTCCTATTCCTGTCTTTTACACTGGCTACCATCTATATTTATTATATGAACCCATTCCATATAGTGACGTTATCCTGTCTTTTACACTGGCAACCATTATACTATTATATTAATCCATTCCATATAGTGACGTTATTCTGTCTTTTACACTGGCAACCATTATACTATTATATTAACCCATTCCATATAGTGACGTTATTCTGTCTTTTACTCTGGCAACCATTATACTATTATATTAACCCATTCCACATAGTGACGCTTATCTTTTCTTCCACTATTATACTCGGCTTGGGAGTGACCTACCAGCAACAGGTTTCATCGGCGTATTGTTTTCCACTCTGAATCCCGGACACCTACTGTATAAAGTTGAGTAATATCGTCCAAAGTTAGCCAATATTAAACTGAGAATAATAGTGTCATGGTATAGTGAAATGGTTAATATAAGACTTACTTCGTTAAGGCACTATGTTCATGTGTGTTAACTGAAAATGATATGATATATGAAAAAACAAAGAGTGTCATGAAATATTTACTTATTCACCCTAACGAACTTTACATGTAAGTGAAATTTGTTCACTCCTATGGTTAGGTCAATGTTCATACATGTTCGAGTCGTTAATCAATGTGCAGTCCCCTCCATATATTACCCTCCTCAATATCTGATAACGATTCAGTTTCCGTTCACTGCAACATAGCAAGCTACCATTAAGGCCAGTGTGAAAGCAATGGAAGCGATTCATCCGTGGCCACCCCCACGGCCTCGAGGATCAAGGCGTATGGCTAGAGATAGATAGTTTGGTGGGAGATTAAAATATAGTCCTACAATAAATTGTTTTTATAACTGTGATTTAAACAATTCCATGCGACCTTACCCATACAACACTATTTTCAATAAAGAACTTAATCTTGGATGATAATGCTGATAATGAAAATAACGTGTTTTTAAATGTTTGTATTTTATTTTGTCTATGTGAGTGAGAGAGACAAAAGGCAGAACTTCCTTTGGCGAGTGCCTCCCCCAGAGTTGAAAGAGTGATAGGGCCAAAATCAAGGGACGTTTGAGCCAAAATGCCTGGACACACAGAGTTTGAAGCAATTTAAGTCAAAGGAAGAAGGAAAGACTGGTTCTGGGAGAGAGTTCCAAAGCTCAGCTATTGAATAGAAGGACAGATTGAGAATAACGTTTCACTCTTGGGTTAGAGAGTTGCACAGTGTATGCTCTACAAAGAGCGGGTGGTATACACTGAGAGAGGTCTGAGGAACACTGATTATTGTAATAGTGGTAGAATAGTGAGAGAGATTCATAATTGCGGAGAAGAGAGCGAGACTGCAGAGAATTGGTGAGTGAACGTGAGTTATTGAGACGGAAGGATGTCATTTCTACTTTGTCTAGAAGTGCTGTGTGAAAGGATCCTCCCCACACGTGTGAACAATACTCAATACATGGACGTACTGTGCCCCTGTACAGCAGCAAGAAACTGCGAAGGGGGTAAAGAACCCTTGGAGGCAGTTGAGCACACCCAGCTTCAGGAAGCTGCCTTAGCAAGAGTGGTAATATGATCTTTCCAACAGAGATCATAAGAAAAAGAGACAATGATAATATAAAGAGAAGATGAAAGGGTAATTTGTATGTTGTTGAAGAGTTGGTCATAGTTTTCTGGAAGAGAGCGGACGAGTGAGACAGATAGAGAAATTGAGTTTTGGAAGCATATAAAGTAACAAGGTTTTCTTTGCTCCAATTATAGATAGTAGAGAGATCAAAAGATAGGCGTTTCATGACCTCCTTACGAGAGTTTTGGAGTTCCTGCTGTGAATGGTGTTTGTGGAAAGCTAGTTGAATAGTGTAATGTAGAGTCGTCAGAATATGAATGAATGGGGCTAGAGGTGCAGTTGAGAAGGTCGTTAATGAATAATAGGAAGATAATTGGAGATAGGACGGAACCCTGAGGAACACCGGAGATGATAGATTGAGGAAGTGAACCCCGTCCACAACCGCGGCTATGGAACGGCTGGAAAGGAAATTAGAGACAAAGGCACAGATGGAGGGATAGAAACTGTAGGAGGGTAGTTTGGAAATAAGGGATTTGTGCCAGACTCAATCAAAGGCCTTCGATATGTCTAGCGAAACAGAAAAAGTCTCACCGAAGTCCCGAACGGAAAATGACCAAGAGTTAGTAAGATAAGAAAGAAGATCATCAGTAGAGCGGCCCTTATGGAAGCCATACTGGCGGTTTGAGAGTAGGTTATGGGAAGATAAATGCTTAAGAAATTTTGAGGTAAGAATAGTTTTAAAAACTTTAGAAATGCAAGATATTAGAGCAATTAGGCGATAGTTGGAGGGTTGAGAGCGGTCACCCATCTTTGGGACAGGTTGAATGAGAGCAAACTTCCAGCAAGAAGTGAGCGGTACCCTTTGAATGCTTCCTCCTATTGCAGGCAGCAATATGAGCAATCCTGAGTAAACCAAGATTTGTTTGAAATTAGACTGAGAGAAAGAAAATGGAATGTATGCCTCCATACACAAAAGGATTACCTCGGTAATGCGTATAGCACTCTCCGAGGGTCCGAGGCCACGGAAGCAAAAGTCATTCCATGGGAAGTCAAAGAAGTACTGCTGAAGAGCCTCCCAGTCGGCAGCGCCAAAGTGCCACAAGCACTGCCGGCTTGGAGGATCGGGTGGCCATACCGGCGAGATAGGAGAGGTGACAGAGATTAGCTTATGATCGAAGGAGCCCAAAGGAGAGAAACATATTTACAGTATAAGCAGAAGGGTCAGAAGTTAGAAATATGTCAAGAATGTTGGGCCGATCACCGAAGCGATCCGGGATATGGGAACTGCACTAGGTCATTTAGGATAGAACAGATGTAGGCTTGTTCACCAGGTTGGTCAGAGGAAACAGAGGAGACGCATTGGCGGTGGTGAACGTTGAAATCTCCTAGGATGGAGATTTCTGGGAAAGGAGAGATGGATAGAATGTGTTTCACTTTAAAAGTTAGATAGTCATATAATTTTGGATAGTCTGTAGAATTATGGGAGAGATAAACAGAGCAGACATAGTTTGAGAGTGATTAGACAGCTTTTGTTATGTCGGGTTATAATAATTTACAATCCGTGATATACTCATTATAACGATCCAATTATGGACTGATAGACCTTGATAAAACTTGACAGGGTCACACCGAGCGTATTCTTAATCAATGAAAAGGGTATTCAATAGGGAATAATACAGAATCAATAACAACACAAACATGAACATATAAATGGTTTTATTATGATAAGGGTATCAGTGGGGACGAAATGGATCGTCTAAGCATAATAGTATCTATCTCCAGGTTGCGAATATAATTACGTAATCCTGGGTGCCTTCTGAATTGTAATAATAATATTGCAATCAAGAGACTTAATTGCATGGATACAGGAACGACTCAATAGTGAGAGTCCTGAATAAATTATACAAATGGCGAAATATACAACAATGATAAAACAGTAGAAGAAGAATTATAAGCCCTCAACAAAATAATCAATGAGGGTCGAGCGTCTTCCGTGAAAAAAATAATAAAGTAACTCAGTTAGGATTACACCTGACAAGAGAAATGGGGATAATTGAATTAAACAAATAGACACACAGGGGAGTGGGTGAGTCACACGGTACGTCAAGGTGGGTTGGAAACTAGACCGCGTATACTAAAGTGACCTCAGGTAAAGGTAAGCGAGTCAGGTCATTCGGGAGACTGCGGTGGTGAGAAATTAGTTTTAAGTTAATGCAACTATAATTATAATATAAGTTCAATGTCAAATTCACTGGTGGCAGAGGAATAAGTTATTTAATTCGCATCAAATGAAGTTCACGAAAGCCTCGAAAGTATAAGTTCTTATTTTACTTAATATTCTCGTTAAATAATCGTATGCAATGGTAACGAATCAAGCTTAGGAATTCTTAGATGATCAATACGATATAATAAATGGAGGTTACAATAATTCCATGACACAAGTCAAAGTGGAGACAGATGTGCGTAGATCAACAACGTTAATTAAATCTGCTTAAAGAGGGGAAGTACAAGTGAAAATGTACGAATGGAATTACTATAATATGAATTAGTAATTAAATGGGCGCATATGACGAATTTATGCTCAATAATACTTATAGCAGTATTAGGTTAGGATTCTGAACGTGTTAACAGAACAATATAAATAACTTCCACGAAAGGAACGAAGTGTAAGGGGAATGATGTATAATAAAGCAATTAGAAACTATGCGGTCGAGAATTCCTACGCATGAAGAATCGAATATCACTTACATCAGTAATCAAATGAACGGAAATAGTAGCTCATAAAATAATTACTAAATTAGTTTAGGAACAAGCGTAAATATCAAGTTCGAAGTTTAAGGGGGGTAAATGGAATAAATTGGATATTTCTCGTTAGGAAATTGAGCGTAGGTTCTGGGTAGATATGTATAAATGAAAGAATTAATTCACGGAATACACTGCGACTTCAACTCACAAAATACATTACAGAATACATATAACTAGAAAATCTGCGAGCGTGTGGTGAATTAGAATAATTAACACAGGTATGTAACGTAGGCGTAAGATGTAAAAATTAAAGGTAGAATTAACACGGTACAAACTGAATACAAAGTTAACACAGATAAGATCAAGAGTTCAGAAGGATTAATTAATTACGCACATGTCGTACAGGATCTAGGGCACAGATCACAGAATAAATTCACGCACCACGTTTCACATATATTGCATAGAATACCTCAAACAATAACACAAACAGAAGATACACAGGGACACTTATGTGAATTTGGAGGGCTGGGGTCGAGAGTACAAGTCTGGCCAACGTGGAGCGAGGGTGGTGGACAGCACTTCAGGGTTGTCCGGCGTCACTCGAGTAGAAGTCCAGGATAGGACTTCAGGTAGGCAGGTCGGCCACAGACAGGGCTATAGTAGTACTTCAGACAGGTACTCTCGAAGGGTCTAGGGGCAGGCTGGTACAAGCTAACACTTTTGCTTTGCTACTCTGAGCCCGAAGGTTTTTAGAATATAGTGGGTGTGGTTTGCATACTCCTCTACTATTCCAGAGGTCATATGCGGCATTCTTGACACTCGTTTCTCTGGTTTCGGGGTCACAAGGTTATGGGGGAAAAGGTTATGTGATCATTGTGAGGTAAATACTTAACTAGCCTTGGAAGTTAGGTATTGATAGAATGGCATACTTCCAAGGTATAATCTTACATATATAATACTCACTAACTTGGCTTAAGGCTGGAGTAATCTTACATAAACTAGTATAGGACTTTAACCCTTATTAGCGGCGAGCAACATAAGTCGAGTTAAATAAAGCTGGACTATGTGGCGGCGCTCGACATAACTCGAGTGGCAATTTCAGCACGTAATGTGGCTGAGAGAGAGAGACAAGTGGTGGCAGGAGACTAGCGAGCGTATGACTGCTCCAGACCACCGCGGCGAACCTACTGACACAAATCTCAGCTCCCTCCTCCCTCTCACTCGCTACATACTCAATTATGTACGAAAAGTACCGAATTACCTGCTTTTTGCACTCGCGTTGCACGGTTATTGCAAGAAAACTATCCATCATACAAGGATCGTTATGGTGTCATTCGAAAGCTCTGTTTATGCCCTTTCAGGGATAGGTACTTGTTTTACGTTCTGGGTCTTATTTAGGCATGAAAATGATCACGTAAACAGCCCTATTTTGGCTAAAAACAGTGCGGTACACATAAATAAACCGCATAGGCCGCTCGTAAGGTGTTAATCCTAGTTACATCTTCAGCTTTGAATATCTGCTTAGATAGATACAGTTACCTGGATATTCTTTTATTTATTCGGTGGTTGATTTTCAGGTTATGTGTTATGTCTATTTATACCTGTAGGCCTCGGGTCGTTTATGTGGTATTTCCATAAACATATTCTCATCATAGTGTAGATTTGGCTGGAACGAATATGTTGAGGGATGAACCGTTGACTTCATTCGAAAGCTGGGCTGTGGTTGGCTGGTCCAGGTGGGCTGTGATTGGTCAGGTCTTCCCGTTTTCAGGTGAGGCGGCAGGTGGATTGAAAAACGGTTTGGAATGGTTTGGAGGGCCAACTGAGGTGTTTTGATGAGGTTATTTAGGGGTGACTTGTCCATTCTTGGTTTGTTTACTCTTGGTTTTCTGGTCTTCTGCTTAGGTGGTCGCACTTATAGACTGGCTATTTTGCATGGGGTGACTTCATGTTTTGTTTTGAGGCCGGTTATCTCAGCTTTAGACATATAATTGAGAATTCAGAAGAATCAAAGTTGGGATCACGAGAGAAAGCGAGATTGTTGCTCACATATTATACGCAACATCTGCCTTTGGCTTGAAACTGAGGATAGTGATAGTAGGAGGATACAGAAAAAAGGTTTGCTATCAGTAGTTCCAGACACCTGAGTTTCGGTGAGAAAGAGAAGATCAGGGTTGGCAGAGGAGAGATGGTGTTCAACAGAGTTGAAGTTCTCCGAGGCTGGTCGTGATTTAGTGATCATATCTGGAAACAAGATTGTGCAATATGTAAGGTGTTTGTATTATAATGTACTGACAGGAGGAGAAGGTGTTTTGGAGGGCAGGCTAGGGTTGCCCTCAGTATTGATGAGGCACAGAAAGAATCATCTAGGGAGGCCAGGTGGTGAAACAGGAGCTGCAGCTGTCCGTATCAGCCACCTAGCACTCCCCGGGAGTCCCACCCTGTTCGGCTGGTGCCTACAGCCTCCTCCTAACAGTAAGTTGGCACGTAGATTACTGTATTATTACTGAAAATAGATTAGCATCCATCCTCAACCATGTGTAACTGCTTGTAAAGTTGATTGGGTTATTTTATATATATATTATATATATATATATATATATATATATATATATATATATATATATATATATATATAGATATATATATATATATATATATATATATATATATATATATATATATATATATATATATATATATATCTATATATATATATATATATATATATATATATATATATATATAAATATATATATATATATATATATATATTCTGACATACGGAGCCCTGTATGTTAATTTAAGAGTTAGAATTAGAGTTCAAGGAGCCAAACTACCCAAAACGGTGAAGCAGACTAGCGAACGAGCGAGTGGGCAAACCATCTCGCCCCATACCAGCATGCTAGCCTTCACACCTCTATGACCGATGCTATGACGTATGATCGACGCCAGGAGCTGTGAGTGGACCATGCACCTGTTATGTGATTCGAGGAGCTATGATTGGAGCCGGCACCACCCGCCGCCTCCTGATTCGTTCCTACACCATCATTGTTTGGTATATAAGACCCGAGTTGTGGGCATTCAAATCAGTCTCATTTGGAGTTGGGGAAGGTGAACTTGCAGCTGGAGGAAGACGGGGTGAAGTATTATAATGGGATTGTGACTGTCAGTCAGATTATATAAATGTGTGTTAAGTGTGTTCGGTGTAAACACTTATGTTATGTTGGTTAGTGAGATATGTGATTGGGAATTAACGTGAACACTATTATTATGTGTTAAACTATTTGATTGCGAATTAACGTTAACGCTACTATTATGTGCTTTAACTATTTGATTGCGAATTAACGTTAACGCTATTATTATGTACTTAACTATTTTAGTTGACTAACTTGTGGACTAAAGCAACTCTTTAAGTAATTGGGTTATGATGAAGTAATACTATTGTTTTATATTAATACTTACGAGTTCTTTCATTTTCTTTGAATTAAGCTTACATTGCTTAATGGTGCTTAGTACGGTGATGCTATTGTCTCGTATTAGTAATATCGCCTTAGACTAACATGGCTGTGTTAATATTACTTCTAGTGATTTCCTAAGCTGAAGAAAATTCTTTTGCTTCAAAATATTATATTTTGCTTTTCATATTATTTGAGTGAGACCTGAATCGAATCTATGAAACGATCCTGTAACTTTATTTACTCATAATCAAACCTCAATGTTACGTGGTTAAGAAATAAATTTAACTAATTATTAAATATATATCTAACTTTTTATGTGACTTTGATATTACTCCTGATGATAATAATAATATAATACTATTAACGTAAGACAAGAACCAAGAATAATTACATTAAATATAAATAAAAGGACATAGAAGAAAACTATCTATTCATTTCAAAAAGGGTAAGAGACAGAAATATTCTTACTTTAATATTTATCTTTCAAGACTTTTTATAAAATTAATAGTCCTTCTTTAGCTATATACTTATTCGGTTCATAACCATAGCCTACTAAGCTTCGGTTAAATAATAATTCTTTATAAATACTACATGACTTTAATTAGTTTCAGTATTTTTCATAAGTAAAGAGTATCAGTCAATAAAGGTAACCAAGTCCTAAGATCCAAAAGGAAAGGAAGCAACAACAGGAAATTATTTTATTAGATTTTACTTTTGTTTTGCCTTCAGCTGACTGATACCTTATATATCTCTGTGCTATCTAGATTCATCAAGTTAACCACTTGAGGATCAAGATACGTAACAGAAGAGTGGCGACCTTGCCAGGATTCGTTTCATACAGTTTCACTCAGTTTCATTACCGTTTCACTACTTAAAAATCAAATATTAATCATGCCTCAACTAATTAATGACGAAGATGCTCGAGTTTTCATAGAATCAGAACCCACAGCCCCTGATATTGACTGTCTGTCAAAATCCGAACTGAAAGTGCTGCCTCACATCTCCAGTTAACTGTCTCAAACATGTCTAAAGTAGAGGTGGCTCAGACCATAAAAACCCACCTGTTCCCTATACAAGGCGGGGAGGGTGACGGAGCAGTTGGTGGGATCCCTAGTAAACCTAGCCAACTTGATGAACAATTACCACCTGGTTTGACCGGTGATCAAATATACGAACTAGAACTAGCCAGAATGAAAATAAATGCCGAAGCAAAGACCGAACAAGCCAGACTAAGTATAGAACTAGCCAGAATAAATGCCAGTGCAACGACCGAACAATGTGAATATCAATATCGTACGGCTCAACTAAATGTCAATACAAATGCTCCCGAAATTGCTCCCCCTCTGGGATTAACTATGACCAGTGTCATTCCACCTTTCACTGAGGATAATGTGCAGGAGTTCTTTGTTTTGTTTGAGGAAGTTGCTGGAGGTATGAAGTGGACAAGAGATCAATGGCCTTTTATGTTACAAACTGTTTTGACAGGGCAGGCTCGAGCCACGTATTTGTCAGAAGTAGCAGAAGTTAGGCAGGATTATGACAATCTCAAAGAAGCTATCTTAAAAACCTATCAATTGCAGCCTGAGGCTTACAGGCAATCTTTCCGTAAAAACCAGAAGAAAGTAGAAGAAACCATAAGGTATTTGCCAGGACCATGACCAAAACTTTCAATCATTGGGTCAAGAGTAAGAAAGTCACAAGCTACAACGATCTGAAGGAGTTGGTCCTGTTAGAAAATTTCCTATGGAAAATTGATTCTTCTGTATCCTATCATTTAAAGGGGAAAAAGGTAGATTGTCTTGCCGACGCTGCTGACATGGCTGACACATACGTGCTCAACAACAAAATTTCGTGGAAAGAAGCCCTACGATAATTCTAGCTCTAATTTTAAGTATCCCAATCACAAATCTGACAGACCCAGTCACAAGCCTATAACGTCTTCCCCAGCTAGCCAAATAGAATTGTTCCCCCAACTAAAATGCGACTCAGGGCAATGGTAACAGAGGTGGGCCCCAAACTAATAGTAATGCTCAAAGAGGGAACTTTCCCGTATCCCCTAAAGTATGTACTTTTTGTGGCATGAGAGGCCACCTAGCTTATCAGTGCTGGGCCAAGGAAAAAACCGAGAGATCGGGGCAGACAGTTGCCGCCGTATCTCAAATTCCATGTGTGCCTTTAATGCAGAGCTCCCGACAGAAGGAGTACCTAGCAACAAATGTTCCTTTAACCCTTAATTAGCGGCGAGCAACATAAGTCGAGTTAAATAAAGCTGGACTATGTGGCGGCGCTCGACATAACTCGAGTGGCAATTTCAGCACGTAAATGTGGCTGAGAGAGAGAGGACAAGTGGTGGCAGGAGATAGCGAGCGTTTATGACTGCTCCAGACCACCGCGGCGAACCTACTGACACAAATCTCAGCTCCCTCCTCCCTCTCTCACTCGCTACATACTCAATTATGTACTGAAAGTACCGAATTACCTGCTTTTTGCACTCGCGTTGCACGGTTATTGCAAGAAAACCATCCATCATACAAGGATCGTTATGGTGTCATTCGAAAGCTCTGTTTATGCCCTTTCAGGGATAGGTACTTGTTTTACGTTCTGGGTCTTATTTAGGCATGAAAATGATCACGTAAACAGCCCTATTTTGGCTAAAAAACACCCCGCTGTGCGGTACACATAAATAAACCGCATAGGCCGCTCGTAAGGTGTTAATGCAGGACTCCCGACAGAAGGAGTACCTAGCACCAAAAGTTCCTTTAATGCAGGACTCTCGACAGAAGGAGTACCCTAGCAGCTACCGTAAATCATCTAGACAGGGTGTAGTAGCATGTGTGGTGCAACCCACAAGGGTTAAACCAATAATAATTTCACCATCAGTGCAGGACAGTTACCGTCCCTTTATTTCATCTGGCAACGTGAGATTAAATGGTTGCATGCATGAGGTAAAATTCTGAGAGACAGGGTTTCTACTACCCCCCTCATGGTGAATCCTTACACTGAGTGCCCACCTGGCGAACCAGTTGTAATGTGAGGTGCTGGAGGCCAGTTTTATGCATACTTGGTAAAAGGCGAAATTGAATGTGAGTTACTACAGGGTGAGGCCACCATAGCTTTGTGTAGGTCCCAAGATATCCCTGTGCCCGGGGTAACACTCCTTTTGGGGAATGATGTAGCAGGTGAGAAGGTCCGACCAGACCCCATTTTGTCACTTTCCCCTGTTAACGAGCCACTAACCGGTGAGCTCGACAAGGAGGTTGCCAACTGTTTGCCCTGTGTGTGCTGACAAACGTTCAATGTCGCAAGTAGCAGTTCCCTCAGACAGAAATATACCCGAATGTAAGAGTTGATGAAAGGGATGATGAGAGTGTGAATGATGCTCCAACTGTGCCTGATGATGTGACTGAGGTGGATTTATCTGACACCTTTAGGCTCATCTTGACCCTAACGATGACCATGAAACCCCTCCAAATTGTCCTAGTGGCCTGGTAGAGCTACAGAGAGATGATTTGTGAATGCAAGGAGTTAGCTGCCAGGTCCGTGAGTGAAGAGGAATGTGAGAAGGAGGGTGGTGAATGTTTCTACCTCAAAGGAGGAGTATTGTGGCGAAGATGGAGACCGCCACACAGACCAATCGATGACGGGGCTTGGGACGTCATCAAGTAGTAGTCCCAAACCTTGTCGTAAAGATATCATGGAAATGGCACATTGTATACCATTGGCAGGACACCTAGGTGTGAGGAAAAACTCTAGACAGAATCAGATCCCACTTTTACTGGCCAGGAATGCGTGCAGATGTAGTGGAGTGTTGGTAGAGTGTGTCACACTTGCCAGATGACAGGAAAACTCAATCAGAAGGTGCCTGTACATCCTCTGGTGCCCTTGCCCGTTTTCGAGAATCCTTTTACTCGGGTGGTAGTGGACATTGTAGGCCCATTGCCTAAGACTTCCCAAGGTAACATTTATTTATTAACTATCATGGACATGGCAACTCGCTACCCAGAGGCTATACCCTTAAGGACTACCTCTGCTCCAACTGTAATCAAGGAACTGCTCAAATTTTTCACCAGAATGGGTTTCCCCCATGAGGTGCAAAGTGATCAAGGAACTAATTTTACCTCTAACATTTTCCAGCAGTCCCTGAAGGAGTTGGGTATCGAGCATGTAAAGTCTAGCACCTACCACCCAGAGAGTCAAGGGGTTCTCGAACGATATCAACAGACATTAAAGGGAATGTAACGTAAGTCTTGTACAGAGACCGGAGTTGAGTGGGACAAGGGGGTACCTTTTCTTTTGTTTGCTACTCGAGTGGTTCCAAACTGAATCCCTGGGTTTTTCCCCTAATGAGCTACTTTTTGGCCAACTTTTATCTGCCAAGTTCAGGGGCCCATATAAGATCATTCGGAGGGTGAGCATTACCGATTATCTAGTCACTACCCCAGACAGGAGAAAGCCCACGCAAGTATTCCATATAAAATATGTTGAAGCCCTACCATAGGTCCCCTGATTCCTCTCCTCCAGATTCTCCCACTGTGGCAGTGAATGTCAGGACCTGTGAGCAGCCTGGTGCGGACAAAGTCTTCAGTTCTCTTCCCTGATCCGCAACAGACTGTTCCAGAGCCTGAAGGTATCCATGCAGGACTTTGACTTGTCATGTAGCCTATCCAAACTTTCAGTATAATTCAGTGGCTTTGAGGGAATTACCATCTAAACTATGTCATCTTCCCTCTGATCAAGCGAACCAAACTAATCTCTGTTTTATCTCAGTCTCCCAATGTGTTCTGTGATACTCAAGGGCTTACTTCTTTGGCCGTGCACGACATCGACGTAGGGGATGCAACTCCCATTAAACTATCCCCTACCGTGTCTCGCCACAACGCAGGAGTATACTGCAGGTCGAGCTTGACTTTATGATTTATAATGAACTGATCACTAGGGCCTTCAGCCAGTGGAGTAGTCCGGTCAACTTGTGCCGAAAGCCAGACGGGAGCCATGGGTTTTGTAGGGACTATAGGCAAGTCAATGCTGTCACAAAGAACGATACCTACCCACTGCCACGGATCAAAGATTGCATTTCCCAGGTTGGCCTCATGCAGCAGTAAGTATAATTTAATGAGAGGATTTTGGCAATTAGCTCTCCTTTGTAGCGAGGTAAATATCATGTTTTTGTAGTGCGCTTTTAAGCCTTCAGCTGTGAGATGCCTTGCAGTTCGAATAACGCTCCAGCTACGTTCCGGCTATGTTCTGATGTGGTACCTGGAGACGTTGCCTACTTGGGTGATATCATTATTAGATCCTCATTATAATCTTGCTGTTGCCAATCTGGTGGTGAATCTATTTATGTATTATGTTTAATATTATGTACTATACTCCTTAAACTCTTTTCTAGGGGGGAGGTCTGACATACGGAGCCCTGTATGTTAATTTAAGAGTTAGAATTAGAGTTCAAGGAGCCAAACTACCCCAGCGGTGAAGCAGACTAGCGAACGACGAGCGAGTGGGCAAACCACTTCGCCCCATACCAGCATGCTAGCCTCCACACCCCTAAAACCGATGCTATGCCGTATGATCGACGCCAGGAGCTGAGAGTGGACCAAGCAGCAGTAATGTGATTGGAGGAGCTATGATAGGAGCGGGCACCACCCGCCGGCTCCTGATTCGTTCCTACCACCATCATTGTTTGGTATATAAGACCCGAGTTGTGGGCATTCAAATCAGTCTCATTTGGAGTTGGGGAAGGTGAACTTGCAGCTGGAGGAAGACGGGGTGAAGTATTATAATGGGATTGTGGACTGTCAGTCAGTTTATTTAATTGTGTGTTAATTGTGTCCGGTTTCAACCTTCATGTTATGGTGGTTAGTGAGATATGTGATTGGGAATTAAACGTGAACACTATTATTATGTGTTTAACTATTTGATTGCGAATTAACGTTAACGCTACTATTATGTGCTTTAACTATTTGATTGCGAATTAACGTTAACGCTATTATTATGTACTTAACTATTTTAGTTGACTAACTTGTGGACTAAAGCAACTCTTTAAGTAATTGGGTTATGATGAAAGTAATACTATGTTTTATATTAATACTTACAAGTTCTTTCATTTTCTTTGAATTAAGCTTACATTGCTTAATGGTGCTTAGTACGGTGATGCTATTGGCTCGTATTAGTAATATCGCCTTAGACTAACATGGCTGTGTTAATATTACTTCTAGGATTTCCTAAGCTGAAGAAAATTCTTTTGCTTCAAAATATTATATTTGCTTTTCATATTATTTGAGTGAGACCTGAATCGAATCTATGAAACGATCCTGTAACTTTATTTACTCATAATCAAACCTCAATGTTACGTGGTTAAGAAATAAATTTAACTATTTATTAAAATATATATCTAACGTTTATGTGACTTTGATTATTACTCCTGATGATAATAATAATATAATACTATTAACGTAAGACAAGAACCAAGAATAATTACATTAAATATAAATAAAAGGACCATAGAAGAAAAACTAACTATTTATTTCAAAAAGGGTAAGAGACAGAAATATTCTTACCTTAATATTTATCTTTCAAGACCTTTTATAAAATTAATAGACCTTCTTTAGCTATATACTTATTCGGTTCATAACCATAGCCTACTAAGCTTCGGTTAAATAATAATTCTTTATAAATACTACATGACTTTAATTAGTTTCAGTATTTTTCATAAGTAAAGCGTATCAGTCAATAAAGGATACCAAGTCCTAAGATCCAAAAGGAAAGGAAGCAACAACAGAAATTATTTTATTATATTTTACTTTTGTTTTGCCTTCAGCTGACTGATACCTTAATATATATCTCTGTGCTATCTAGATTCATCAAGTTAACCACTTGAGGATCAAGATACGTAACAATATATATATATATACATATATATATATATATATATATATATATATACTGTATATATATATATATATATATATATCGGTATATATATATTTTTTTTCTTTCTATGTGTTTGGGAAGGAAAAGGCAGAACTGCCTATAATGAGTGCCTCCCCCAGAGTTTAAAGAGTGACAGGGCCAAAATCAAAGGACGTTCGAGCCAAAATGCCTGGACACACGGAGTTTGAAACAATTAAGACATAGGAAGAGGGAAAGACTGATTCTGGGAGAGCGTTCCAGAGCTCAGCAGTTGCGTAGAAGAAAGTTCGACAGTAACCTTCCACTCTTGGCTTGGAGACTCCCACAGAGTAGGGGTGGGCTTTAGTTGCAAGACGGGTACCACGTGCCCTACGTAAAGGAGGTGGTATATTAATTAACCTCAGTTGTATGTAAATGCTAGAAACACTCATAAGAGACAAACTCGTAAATCACTTAGAGGAAATAACATACTTAAAGATACTCAACACGGCTTTCGTAAAAAACGTTCCTGTTTAACAAACCTCTTAGACTTCTTCCACGATAACCTCAACCTCTACGATGAGAGTAAAGCTGTAGATTATACACCTCGATTTTCAAAAGGCCTTTGACAAAGTTCCCCACAAACGCTTACTGCTAAACTAAAAGCGCATGGAATACAAGACGGTGTGTTGAAATGGATAGGAAATTGGCTCAGCGACAGAAAGCAAAGAGTAGTCATAAACGGTAAGGCATCTAAATGGACCAATGTAAGTAGCGGGGTACCCCAGGGATCGGTACTAGGACAAATTCTCTTCTAATTTACATCAGCGACATAGATGAGGGTCTCACCTGTACAATCTCAAAATTTGCTGACAATACAAAAATTGCAAATAGCGTACTCTCAAAAGAACAAGTGAAGATATGCAACACAATCTAGATAAGTTGTCATGTTGGGCCCAAATTTGGCAAATGAGTTTCAATGTGGATAAATGTAAAGTACTACATATCGGATACCAAAATGAGAAAGCAAACTATTGATAAATGGCACTCAGCTTAAGAATATAAACAGAAGAAACCGATCTGGGAGTAACAATATCGAGTAACCTAAAACCGAGTCAACAATGTTCAGAAGTTGTTAACCCTCCAGCCCCGGGCCCTCTAGCTCGCGACTGTGCTGTGGTACCGGGTGTTTTGACGATCTTTGGGCTATGTTAACTCATCTGTAATTCAATGATTATGGCATGTAATGTTATGAATAAAAAAGTAAAATGTTCCACAAACATTCTCTGTAGAATGCCGTTGAGTAGAGGTCTCTAGCCCGAGTGATTGCGTAATGGTGAGCGCGGAAGACGAGTGCTTTTCGGCCGCAAATTCTTCCCGCGTTCGGATGCGTCGCCCCGGCCACGGCTACCACGCACCTAGCCGCTCGTCGCGCCAAAGTGTTATCTCCTTAGACGATTTTAGTGTTGATGATATGAGAATGTGATGTTATTTGATATTATAGTTATTTGTGGCCAATTATATAAAGTATATTTATTAGGGTCACTGTCACTAATATTGCTCATTTTCACTCGATACCGTACATTTTATTAGTAATTGAGGTAGGTTATTGTTATATTAGGCACTGATTATTCGTTATCACAGGTGTTTATTATACTTGGCCATCAAGTATTGGGTCTTGTGTCACTTTCACTTTGATAAATATGCTTTAGAGAGTGTCACTGTCACTGATAATGCTCATTTTCACTCGATAAGGTACATTTATTAGTAATTGAGGTAGGTTATTGGTATTAGGCACTGATTATTCGTTATCACAGGTGTTTATTATACTTTGGCCATCAAATATTAGGTCTTGTGTCACTTTCACTTTGTTATATGCTTTGTAAACGTTTTATATACAATTAATTGTGTCTTTTTTCACTGATTTATATATTTCTATAGGTTGTAATCATATGAATGTCACTTATATATACATATGTGTCACTTTCACAATTAGTATGGTGTAATTGTATTTGTATAAATGTTCTCAAATACATGACTTTGTATAACCATACACTTTTTACTTCCACTTTTTGCCTATATATATACTGTACATACTGTCATTATCTTTTGCACTTTCACTATGATTATTAGAACTCATGCTTGGAGTGGTAATCAAAGATGCACCCTACAGCACAGAGTGCCACCCTGCACTCCAGACACTCCAGGGTGGGCTTTTTACCCGCCCTCGCCCTCATGCTGCTGTTGGAGGAGATATGGCACCGCTTCTGCTGGTTCTTCCTGATTCATTCTGAGGCAGGGGAACAAGCCTGTGCATATTCATGTAATATGCACAGTGCAAGCGGTCAGTAACGGCGGGCCAGCATGTGCCACTGCCCTCTGTGGCGTAGCATACTTCTCCAGGAGCTCCTTCAACACTGCTTTTGGAACCTCCGCAGGCTATTGAACTTCCTGGGTGTGTTCTCATTCCGAAGCTTGTAGATGTTGTAGGCGTTCAGAATGGACATGTCCACCATGTATAGAAAGAACTTTTTGTACCATCTGCACGAGGTACGCAGGCAGTCAATGAAGCATATCTGCATGTCGGACTTGTCCACCAGCCTCATGTTGATGTTGTAGTCCAGGACAGCATCGGGCTTGGTCACCCTGGCCTGGGTGCGGCGATCCACCTTGCCAGTCTCCACCATTTCCCCCTTGTGGATGGTGCTCAGGAGGTTGACCTTCCTCTGGTCGTGCCAGTGGATAGCCAGAATGGGCCCCGACTTCTTCCTGAACACATCGCCTTTTTGGTCTTTGGAGGGAAAGGTGGCATGCCCTTCCTTCTCCCTCGTACTGTGCCTACAGTCCCCGTCTTGCGCTCATGCAGGTACTTTGAGAGAGTGGGGGACGTGTAGTAATTGTCAGTGAAGAGGACGTGATTCTTGTGGAAATAGCGGTCCATCATGGCTTGCACCACTGCTCCGCCAAAGCCAATGAGGGGGTCCACAAGCACGTCCCCTTCCTTCCCGCTGTAGACCAGGAAGTCCAGGACATAGCCAGTTTTGCAGTCGCACAGCACAAAGAATTTATGCCAAAGCGATGTCTTTTGAGGGGATGTACTGCCGGAAGCTGAGTTTTCCCGGAACAGCACAAGAGACTCGTCAATGACGACCTTGCAGAAGGGCTTGAAAGTAGGAGGTGAAGCGTTCTCGCATCATTTCGTACAACGTCCTAATCTTCCACAGCTTGTCTGGGAGGTGGACGTCGGTGTTGGTGACAAGATGGAGCGCTGCGAGGATATCAAGGTACCGGTCACGAGACATATATTTCCCGAAGGCAGGGGTGGATATGAGATCATTGTGATCCAATAGTCAGGCAACCTATGCTTCTTGACATGAGGCATTAGCATGGTGAGTGCCAGGAACACCATGAACTCGTGATGAGTCACTGGGGTCCACTGCCTCATGTGGCCCTTGGTCACCTTGCCCAAAAAGTGGACCTGGAATTGGTGCTGCTTATTTGTCTCTTTGACAACATACCCTAACACCTCCTCAGAGGTAGTTGTAGAGTGTGTCACACTTGCCAGATGACAGGAAAACTCAATCAGAAGGTGCCTGTACATCCTCTGGTGCCCTTGCCCGTTTCGAGAATCCTTTTACTCGGGTGGTAGTGGACATTGTAGGCCCATTGCCTAAGACTTCCCAAGGTAACATTTATTTATTAACTATCATGGACATGGCAACTCGCTACCCAGAGGCTATACCCTTAAGGACTACCTCTGCTCCAACTGTAATCAAGGAACTGCTCAAATTTTTCACCAGAATGGGTTTCCCCCATGAGGTGCAAAGTGATCAAGGAACTAATTTTACCTCTAACATTTTCCAGCAGTCCCTGAAGGAGTTGGGTATCGAGCATGTAAAGTCTAGCACCTACCACCCAGAGAGTCAAGGGGTTCTCGAACGATATCATCAGACATTAAAGGGAATGTTACGTAAGTATTGTACAGAGACCGGAGTTGAGTGGGATAAGGGGGTACCTTTTCTTTTATTTGCTACTCGTGAGGTTCCAACTGAATCCCTGGGTTTTTCCCCTAATGAGCTACTTTTTGGCCAACTTTTATCTGCCAAGTTCAGGGGCCCATATAAGATCATTCGGAGGGTGAGCATTACCGATTATCTAGTCACTACCCCAGACAGGAGAAAGCCCACGCAAGTATTCCATATAAATATGTTGAAGCCCTACCATAGGTCCCCTGATTCCTCTCCTCCAGATTCTCCCACTGTGGCAGTGAATGTCAGGACCTGTGAGCAGCCTGGTGCGGACAAAGTCTTCAGTTCTCTTCCTGATCCGCAACAGACTGTTCCAGAGCCTGAAGGTATCCATGCAGACTTTGACTTGTCATGTAGCCTATCCAACTTTCAGTATAATTCAGTGGCTTTGAGGGAATTACCATCTAAACTATGTCATCTTCCCTCTGATCAAGCGAACCAACTAATCTCTGTTTTATCTCAGTCTCCCAATGTGTTCCGTGATACTCAAGGGCTTACTTCTTTGGCCGTGCACGACATCGACGTAGGGGATGCAACTCCCATTAAACTATCCCCCTACCGTGTCTCGCCACAACGCAGGAGTATACTGCAGGTCGAGCTTGACTTTATGATTTCTAATGAACTGATCACTAGGGCCTTCAGCCAGTGGAGTAGTCCGGTCAAACTTGTGCCGAAGCCAGACGGGAGCCATGGGTTTTGTAGGGACTATAGGCAAGTCAATGCTGTCACAAAGAACGATACCTACCCACTGCCACGGATCAAAGATTGCATTTCCCAGGTTGGCCTCATGCAGCAGTAAGTATAATTTAATGAGAGGATTTTGGCAATTAGCTCTCCTTTGTAGCGAGGTAAATATCATGCTTTTGTAGTGCGCTTTTAAGCCTTCAGCTGTGAGATGCCTTGCAGTTCGAATAACGCTCCAGCTACGTTCCGGCTATGTTCTGATGTGGTACCTGGAGACGTTGCCTACTTTGGGTGATATCCTTATTATATCCTCATTATAATCTTGCTGTTGCCAATCTGGTGGTGAATCTATTTATGTATTATGTTTAATATTATGTACTATACTCCTTAAACTCTTTTCTAGGGGGGAGGTCTGACATACGGAGCCCTGTATGTTAATTTAAGAGTTAGAATTAGAGTTCAAGGAGCCAAACTACCCCAGCGGTGAAGCAGACTAGCGAACGAGCGAGTGGGCAA
The DNA here is from genome assembly GCA_032716605.1 of Paralithodes platypus. NCBI lineage: Eukaryota > Metazoa > Arthropoda > Malacostraca > Decapoda > Lithodidae > Paralithodes > Paralithodes platypus. Next base: position 26,186,923 of record CM064525.1, read on the forward strand.
ACCATCTCGCCCCATACCAGCATGCTAGCCTTCACACCTCTATGACCGATGCTATGACGTATGATCGACGCCAGGAGCTGTGAGTGGACCATGCACCTGTTATGTGATTCGAGGAGCTATGATTGGAGACGGCACCACCCGCCGCCTCCTGATTCGTTCCTACACCATCATTGTTTGGTATATAAGACCCGAGTTGTGGGCATTCAAATCAGTCTCATTTGGAGTTGGGGAAGGTGAACTTGCAGCTGGAGGAAGACGGGGTGAAGTATTATAATGGGATTGTGACTGTCAGTCAGATTATATAAATGTGTGTTAAGTGTGTTCGGTGTAAACACTTATGTTATGGTGGTTAGTGAGATATGTGATTGGGAATTAACGTGAACACTATTATTATGTGTTTAACTATTTGATTGCGAATTAACGTTAACGCTACTATTATGTGCTTTAACTATTTGATTGCGAATTAACGTTAACGCTATTATTATGTACTTAACTATTTTAGTTGACCAACTTGTGGACTAAAGCAACTCTTTAAGTAATTGGGTTATGATGAAAGTAATACTATTGTTTTATATTAATACTTACAAGTTCTTTCATTTTCTTTGAATTAAGCTTACATTGCTTAATGGTGCTTAGTACGGTGATGCTATTGTGTCGTATTAGTAATATCGCCTTAGACTAACATGGCTGTGTTAATATTACTTCTAGTGATTTCCTAAGCTGAAGAAAATTCTTTTGCTTCAAAATATTATATTTTGCTTTTCATATTATTTGAGTGAGACCTGAATCGAATCTATGAAACGATCCTGTAACTTTATTTACTCATAATCAAACCTCAATGTTACGTGGTTAAGAAATAAATTTAACTATTTATTAAATATATATCTAACTTTTTATGTGACTTTGATATTACTCCTGATGATAATAATAATATAATACTATTAACGTAAGACAAGAACCAAGAATAATTACATTAAATATAAATAAAAGGACATAGAAGAAAACTATCTATTCATTTCAAAAAGGGTAAGAGACAGAAATATTCTTACTTTAATATTTATCTTTCAAGACTTTTTATAAAATTAATAGTCCTTCTTTAGCTATACTTATTCGGTTCATAACCATAGCCTACTAAGCTTCGGTTAAATAATAATCTTTATAAATACTACATGACTTTAATTAGTTTCAGTATTTTTCATAAGTAAAGCGTATCAGTCAATAAAGGTTACCAAGTCCTAAGATCCAAAAGGAAAGGAAGCAACAACAGAAATTATTTTATTATATTTTACTTTTGTTTTGCCTTCAGCTGACTGATACCTTAATATATATCTCTGTGCTATCTAGATTCATCAAGTTAACCACTTGAGGATCAAGATACGTAACAATATATATATATATACATATATATATATATATATATATATATATATATATATATATATATATATATATATATATATATATATATCAGTATATATATATTTTTTTCTTTCTATGTGTTGAGGAAGGAAAAAGGCAGAACTGCCTATAATGAGTGCCTCCCCCATAGTTGAAAGAGTGACAGGGCCAAAATCAAGGGACGTTCGAGCCAAAATGCCTGGACACACGGAGTTTGAAGCAATTTAAGTCATAGGAAGAGGTAAAGACTGATTCTGGGAGAGAGTTCCAGAGCTCAGCTGTTGAGTAGAAGAAAGTTTGAGAGTAACGTTTCACTCTTGGGTTGGAGAGTTCCACAGAGTAGGGGTGGGATTGAGTTGTAAGACGGGTACCACGTGCCCTACGTAAAGGAGGTGGTATAATTAATTAACCTCAGTTGTATGTAAAATGCTAGAAACACTCATAAGAGACAAACTCGTAAATCACTTAGAGGAAAATAACATACTTAAAGATACTCAACACGGCTTTCGTAAAAAACGTTCCTGTTTAACAAACCTCTTAGACTTCTTCCACGATAACCTCAACCTCTACGATGAGAGTAAAGCTGTAGATATTATACACCTCGATTTTCAAAAGGCCTTTGACAAAGTTCCCCACAAACGCTTACTGCTAAACTAAAAGCGCATGGAATACAAGACGGTGTGTTGAAATGGATAGGAAATTGGCTCAGCGACAGAAAGCAAAGAGTAGTCATAAACGGTAAGGCATCTAAATGGACCAATGTAAGTAGCGGGGTACCCCAGGGATCGGTACTAGGACAAATTCTCTTTCTAATTTACATCAGCGACATAGATGAGGGTCTCACCTGTACAATCTCAAAATTTGCTGACAATACAAAAATTGCAAATAGCGTACTCTCAAAAGAACAAGTTGAAGATATGCAACACAATCTAGATAAGTTGTCATGTTGGGCCCAAATTTGGCAAATGAGTTTCAATGTGGATAAATGTAAAGTACTACATATCGGATACCAAAATGAGAAAGCAAACTATTTGATAAATGGCACTCAGCTTAAGAATATAAACAGAGAAACCGATCTGGGAGTAACAATATCGAGTAACCTAAAACCGAGTCAACAATGTTCAGAAGTTGTTAACCCTCCAGCCCCGGGCCCTCTAGCTCGCGACTGTGCTGTGGTACCGGGTGTTTTGACGATCTTTGGGCTATGTTAACTCATCTGTAATTCAATGATTATGGCATGTAATGTTATGAATAAAAAAGTAAAATGTTCCACAAACATTCCTCTGTAGAATGCCGTTGAGTAGAGGTCTCTAGCCCGAGTGATTGCGTAATGGTGAGCGCGGGAAGACGAGTGCTTTTCGGCCGCAAATTCTTCCCGCGTTCGGATGCGTCGCCCCGGCCACGGCTACCACGCACCTAGCCGCTCGTCGCGCCAAAGTGTTTATCTCCCTTAGACGATTTTAGTGTTTGATATTGAGAATGTGATGTTTATTTGATATTATTATAGTTATTTTGTGGCCAATTATATAAAGTATATTTATTAGGGTATCACTGTCACTAATATTGCTCATTTTCACTCGATACCGTACATTTTATTAGTAATTGAGGTAGGTTATTGTTATATTAGGCACTGATTATTCGTTATCACAGGTGTTTATTATACTTTGGCCATCAAGTATTGGGTCTTGTGTCACTTTCACTTTGATAAATATGCTTTAGAGAGTGTCACTGTCACTGATAATGCTCATTTTCACTCGATAAGGTACATTTTATTAGTAATTGAGGTAGGTTATTGGTATATTAGGCACTGATTATTCGTTATCACAGGTGTTTATTATACTTTGGCCATCAAATATTAGGTCTTGTGTCACTTTCACTTTGTTATATGCTTTGTAAACGTTTTATATACAATTTATTGTGTCTTTTTCACTGATTTATATATTTCTATAGGTTGTAATCATATGAATGTCACTTATTATATACATATGTGTCACTTTCACATATTATTATGGTGTAATTGTATTTGTATAAATGTTCTCATAATACATGACTTTGTATAACAATACATTTTTACTTCCACTTTTTGCCTATATATATACTGTACATATTGTCATTATCTTTTGCACTTTCACTATGATTATTAGAACTCCTGCTTGGAGTGGTAATCAAAGATGCACCCTACAGCACAGAGTGCCACCCTGCACTCCACACACTCCAGGGTGGACTTTTACCTGACCTCGCCCTCATGCTGCTGTTGTAGCAGATATGGCACCGCTTCTGCTGTGTTCTTCCTGATTCATTCTGAGGCAGGGGAACAAGCCTGTGCATATTCATGTAATATGCACAGTGCAAGCGGTCAGTAACGGCGGGCCCAGCATGTGCCACTGCCCTCTGTGGCGTAGCATACTTCTCCAGGAGCTCCTTCAACACCTGCTTTTGGAACCTCCGCAGGCTATTGAACTTCCTGGGTGTGTTCTCATTCCGAAGCTTGTAGATGTTGTAGGCGTTCAGAATGGACATGTCCACCATGTATAGAAAGAACTTTTTGTACCATCTGCACGAGGTACGCAGGCAGTCAATGAAGCATATCTGCATGTCGGACTTGTCCACCAGCCTCATGTTGATGTTGTAGTCCAGGACAGCATCGGGCTTGGTCACCCTGGCCTGGGTGCGGCGATCCACCTTGCCAGTCTCCACCATTTCCCCCTTGTGGATGGTGCTCAGGAGGTTGACCTTCCTCTGGTCGTGCCAGTGGATAGCCAGAATGGGCCCCGACTTCTTCCTGAACACATCGCCTTTTTTGGTCTTTGGAGGGAAAGGTGGCATGCCCTTCCTTCTCCCTCGTACTGTGCCTACAGTCCCCGTCTTGCGCTCATGCAGGTACTTTGAGAGAGTGGGGGACGTGTAGTAATTGTCAGTGAAGAGGACGTGATTCTTGTGGAAATAGCGGTCCATCATGGCTTGCACCACTGCTCCGCCAAAGCCAATGAGGGGGTCCACAAGCACGTCCCCTTCCTTCCCGCTGTAGACCAGGAAGTCCAGGACATAGCCAGTTTTGCAGTCGCACAGCACAAAGAATTTTATGCCAAAGCGATGTCTTTTTGAGGGGATGTACTGCCGGAAGCTGAGTTTTCCCCGGAACAGCACAAGAGACTCGTCAATGACGACCTTGCAGAAGGGCTTGAAGTAGGAGGTGAAGCGTTCTCGCATCATTTCGTACAACGTCCTAATCTTCCACAGCTTGTCTGGGAGGTGGACGTCGGTGTTGGTGACAAGATGGAGCGCTGCGAGGATATCAAGGTACCGGTCACGAGACATATATTTCCCGAAGGCAGGGGTGGATATGAGATCATTGGTGATCCAATAGTCAGGCAACCTATGCTTCTTGACATGAGGCATTAGCATGGTGAGTGCCAGGAACACCATGAACTCGTGATGAGTCACTGGGGTCCACTGCCTCATGTGGCCCTTGGTCACCTTGCCCAAAAAGTGGACCTGGAATTGGTGCTGCTTATTTGTCTCTTTGACAACATACCCTAACACCTCCTCATCAAAGAAGGCCTCAAAAAGTTCATGTGGTGGAGCATTGGGGCCTGCGGGAAAATTGGGGGTAATGCCTGAACCTCCTGTACCTCATCAAAAGCTGGCACATCAGGGTTGTACTCATTCCCCTCAACTACGTCTTGCCACTGAAAAACGTAGAATGGGTCTTGTCGACGCTGATGAGGACCTCCAGGTGGTGGCCCAGCATGCCCACGGTTAACTCGGGAGGCGCGCGCCCTAGGGCAGCGAGGTTGGCGGCCAGGGCGGCGGCCAGGGCAGCAGCCCTGGCCCAGCACGACGCCGGGCCAAGTGAATGGATTGAGGGTCATCCATGTCCATGTAGTCATCGTCAGAGTGGCCATCTTGCCCTGACGGTGGACCTACATAATCATGGCCAGAGTGTTCTGAGTGGTGCCCTTCATCATCAGTGGCCCCCACATAATCTGGCGGGGAACGAGTGATGCGTGGGCGGCGGCGTGCAGGTGGGCGAGGTGGGGAAGGAGTGGCAGGTGAGGCTATGTCCCCGGAGGACCCGGGCTCCTTGGCCTGCGACGAGTGACAGAAAGCAATGCTTCACTGTCACTAGGCCCAGGTATTGGTGATGCGATCTCAAATACTTCATCAGGAAGACATGTTGAAGGCAGGAGAGGTGGGGAGGACCGTGGGGAAAGTTGCGGGGGCGTATGGCTGGGGCGGGCAGGGTGGACGCCGCGGGAGCCTCGAACAAAGCCCGCTTACTTTTCTGTCCTTTTTTGGTATATTTTCTGCCATTCCCCTTTTCGGCAGCAGTATGTCTCCTGTCGGGGGACCTAGGAGGCAAATAGGCCGAAAGTGGGGGGTCCTCAACCCTTGGCATTGGTGGGGGTGGTGGGGAAGAATGCGGGGCACCCGGGTCATCTTGGGTGGCTTGGGTAGATAAGGGAGACAATGGCGGGCGAGATGAGTCACCACCACGCTCACCCTCACTCACAGCCTCATCCTCACCAAGTCTTTTTGCTTCTTCCCTAGCTGCCACGGCCGCCTTTTCAAGTATTTGCTTCTTATATAAGTGTAGCTTGAAAGGCGATTTAGCTGGCGAAGGGCTTGGAGTCGTATCACTCAAGTGAAACTTGGAGAGTGACCTCGAACTCTCCCACTCACTCACTCTCTTCAATTCACTGTCTTGAGGTAAAACAGCTTCCTCAAAAGCTGGTACATTACCTTCATCACTCTCATCACTCTCATGTTCTCTCGCAAATCCCAGGAATTACTCTTCTTTGTCACTCTCATTGTCATAATCACTCGACTTATATTTATCAGAGTTATCACCGCCTTCATCATCAACATTATGCTTTGCATCAGCACGCTCATAAAGTCTCAATGTCGTCTCAATACCTCCGGGAGATAACACATTTAGGCGATGGCGTCGGGGTAAGGCGCGACGAACTAGGGCGGGCGTCGTAGGGAGCACGGTATTGTACACAGGGGAATAACTATTTGGCGTACTATCCATGATGGCGTCGGGGTAGATACTGTTGCTGTGGCGTAGTTTACGTCTGGTGGCGCCACCTACCCTCCCACGATACCAAAAATTTACGCGCGGCATTCGAAAGCACATACGCAAGCAATGGGCGTTCAAGAGCCCTTCCGGGTTGCGCGGGCCGAGTTTGTTATGGGCGTTCAAGAGCTCTTCCGGGTCTGGAGGGTTAAGAAGGCAAACAAAATAATTAGGCTTTATAGGCAGGTCATTTGAGCAGAAATGCAAAGACGTTATCCTAACCCTTTACAATTCCTTAGTCCGCCCTCTTCTGGAATACTGCGTTCAATCCTGGTGCCCTTATTACCAAAAAGATATAGACAAGCTAGAACGAGTTCAACGTAGAGTTACCAAAATGATACCTAGCCTAAAGAACAAACCATACAAGGAGTGTCTTAGAGAATTATATCTATTTCCTTTAACCCAGCGCAGATTAAGAGGCGACCTAATTCAAGTGTTCAAAATCATCAAAGGCATCGACAATATGAACTGTAGTAAGTACTTCACTATCGACCAATCTAATTACACGTGGGGAAACGGGTGCAAAATTATTGGTCAATCTTTTAACTCACACGAAGCTAAAAATTTCTTCTTCAATCGATTTGTCAACCTATGGAATGGGCTTCCCCAAGATGTTATAGACTGCAGCTTCTTGCTCTGTACAGGGGCATAGTGCATCCTTGTATTGAGTATTGTTCACATGTGTGGGGAGGTTCCTCTCACACCGCTCTCCTAGACAAAGTTGAAAGGAAGGCCTTTCGTATCATTAACTCCCGTCCACTCACCAACTCTCTGCAATATCTCTCTCTCCGCCGCAATGTTGCATCTCTCTCGCTATTCTATCGCTACTATAATAATCAGTGTTCATCAGAGCTTTCCCAGTGTATACCACCTCCTTTACATACATAGGGCACGTGGTACCCGTCTTACAACTCAATCCCACCCCTACTCTGTGGAACTCTCCAACCCAAGAGTGAAACGTTACTCTCAAACTTTCTTCTACTCAACAGCTGAGCTCTGGAACTCTCTCCCAGAATCAGTCTTTACCTCTTCCTATGACTTAAATTGCTTCAAACTCCGTGTGTCCAGGCATTTTGGCTCGAACGTCCCTTGATTTTGGCCCTGTCACTCTTTCAACTATGGGGGAGGCACTCATTATAGGCAGTTCTGCCTTTTTCCTTCCTCAAACACATAGAAAGAAAAAAAAATATATATATACTGATATATATATATATATATATATATATATATAATTTTTATATAAAATAACCCAATCAACTTTACAAGCAGTTACACATGGTTGAGGATGGATGCTAATCTATTTTCAGTAATAATACAGTAATCTACGTGCCAACTTACTGTTAGGAGGAGGCTGTAGGCACCAGCCGAACAGGGTGGGACTCCCGGGGAGTGCTAGGTGGCTGATACGGGCAGCTGCAGCTCCTGTTTCACCACCTGGCCTCCCTAGATGATTCTTTCTGTGCCTCATCAATACTGAGGGCAACCCTAGCCTGCCCTCCAAAACACCTTCTCCTCCTGTCAGTACATTATAATACAAACACCTTACATATTGCACAATCTTGTTTCCAGATATGATCACTAAATCACGACCAGCCTCGGAGAACTTCAACTCTGTGGAACACCATCTCTCCTCTGCCAACCCTGATCTTCTCTTTCTCACCGAAACTCAGGTGTCTGGAACTACTGATAGCAAACCTTTTTTCTGTATCCTCCTACTATCACTATCCTCAGTTTCAAGCCAAAGGCAGATGTTGTGTATAATATGTGAGCAACAATCTCGCTTTCTCTCGTGATCCCAACTTTGATTCTTCTGAATTCTCAATTATATGTCTAAAGCTGAGATAACCGGCCTCAAAACAAAACATGAAGTCACCCAATGCAAAATAGCCAGTCTATAAGTGCGACCACCTAAGCAGAAGACCAGAAAACCAAGAGTAAACAAACCAAGAATGGACAAGTCACCCCTGCATGAGGCCAACCTGGGAAATGCAATCTTTGATCCGTGGCAGTGGGTAGGTATCGTTCTTTGTGACAGCATTGACTTGCCTATAGTCCCTACAAAACCCATGGCTCCCGTCTGGCTTCGGCACAAGTTTGACCGGACTACTCCACTGGCTGAAGGCCCGCCCTAGTGATCAGTTCATTAGAAATCATAAAGTCAAGCTCGACCTGCAGTATACTCCTGCGTTGTGGCGAGACACGGTAGGGGGATAGTTTAATGGGAGTTGCATCCCCTACGTCGATGTCGTGCACGGCCAAAGAAGTAAGCCCTTGAGTATCACGGAACACATTGGGAGACTGAGATAAAACAGAGATTAGTTGGTTCGCTTGATCAGAGGGAAGATGACATAGTTTAGATGGTAATTCCCTCAAAGCCACTGAATTATACTGAAAGTTGGATAGGCTACATGACAAGTCAAAGTCTGCATAGATACCTTCAGGCTCTGGAACAGTCTGTTGCGGATCAGGAAGAGAACTGAAGACTTTGTCCGCACCAGGCTGCTCACAGGTCCTGACATTCACTGCCACAGTGGGAGAATCTGGAGGAGAGGAATCAGGGGACCTATGGTAGGGCTTCAACATATTTATATGGAATACTTGCGTGGGCTTTCTCCTGTCTGGGGTAGTGACTAGATAATCGGTAATGCTCACCCTCCGAATGATCTTATATGGGCCCCTGAACTTGGCAGATCAAAGTTGGCCAAAAAGTAGCTCATTAGGGGAAAAACCCAGGGATTCAGTTGGAACCTCACGAGTAGCAAATAAAAGAAAAGGTACCCCCTTATCCCACTCAACTCCGGTCTCTGTACAATACTTACGTAACATTCCCTTTAATGTCTGATGATATCGTTCGAGAACCCCTTGACTCTCTGGGTGGTAGGTGCTAGACTTTACATGCTCGATACCCAACTCCTTCAGGGACTGCTGGAAAATGTTAGAGGTAAAATTAGTTCCTTGATCACTTTGCACCTCATGGGGGAAACCCATTCTGGTGAAAAATTTGAGCAGTTCCTTGATTACAGTTGGAGCAGAGGTAGTCCTTAAGGGTATAGCCTCTGGGTAGCGAGTTGCCATGTCCATGATAGTTAATAAATAAATGTTACCTTGGGAAGTCTTAGGCAATGGGCCTACAATGTCCACTACCACCCGAGTAAAAGGATTCTCGAAAACGGGCAAGGGCACCAGAGGATGTACAGGCACCTTCTGATTGAGTTTTCCTGTCATCTGGCAAGTGTGACACACTCTACAACACTCCACTACATCTGCACGCATTCCTGGCCAGTAAAAGTGGGATCTGATTCTGTCTAGAGTTTTTCTCACACCTAGGTGTCCTGCCAATGGTATACAATGTGCCATTTCCATGATATCTTTACGACAAGGTTTGGGGACTACTACTTGATGGACGTCCCAAGCCCCGTCATCGATTGGTCTGTGTGGCGGTCTCCATCTTCGCCACAATACTCCTCCTTTGAGGTAGAAACATTCACCACCCTCCTTCTCACATTCCTCTTCACTCACGGACCTGGCAGCTAACTCCTTGCATTCACAATCATCTCTCTGTAGCTCTACCAGGCCACTAGGACAATTTGGAGGGGTTTCATGGTCATCGTTAGGGTCAAGATGAGCCATAAAGGTGTCAGATAAATCCACCTCAGTCACATCATCAGGCACAGTTGGAGCATCATTCACACTCTCATCATCCCTTTCATCAACTCTTACATTCGGTATATTTCTGTCTGAGGGAACTGCTACTTGAGACATTGAACGTTTGTCAGCACACACAGGGAAAACAGTTGGCAACTCCTTGTCGAGCTCACCGGTTAGTGGCTCGTTAACAGGGGAAAGTGACAAAATGGGGTCTGGTCGGACCTTCTCACCTGCTACATCATTCCCCAAAAGGAGTGTTACCCCAGGCACAGGGATATCTTGGGACCTACACAAAGCTATGGTGGCCTCACCCTGTAGTAACTCACATTCAATTTCGCCTTTTACCAAGTATGCATAAAACTGGCCTCCAGCACCTCTCATTACAACTGGTTCGCCAGGTGGGCACTCAGTGTAAGGATTCACCATGAGGGTGCTAGTAGAACCTGTGTCTCTCAGAATTTTTACCTCATGCATGCAACCATTTAATCTCACGTTGCCAGATGAAATAAAGGGACGGTAACTGTCCTGCACTGATGGTGAAATTATTATTGGTTTAACCCTTGTGGGTTGCACCACACATGCTACTACACCCCTGTCTAGATGATTTACGTTAGCTGCTAGGTACTCCTTCTGTCGAGAGTCCTGCATTAAAGGAACTTTTGGTGCTAGGTACTCCTTCTGTCGGGAGTCCTGCATTAACACCTTACGAGCGGCCTATGCGGTTTATTTATGTGTACCGCACAGCGGGGTGTTTTTAGCCAAAATAGGGCTGTTTACGTGATCATTTTCATGCCTAAATAAGACCCAGAACGTAAAACAAGTACCTATCCCTGAAAGGGCATAAACAGAGCTTTCGAATGACACCATAACGATCCTTGTATGATGGATAGTTTTCTTGCAATAACCGTGCAACGCGAGTGCAAAAAGCAGGTAATTCGGTACTTTCAGTACATAATTGAGTATGTAGCGAGTGAGAGAGGGAGGAGGGAGCTGAGATTTGTGTCAGTAGGTTCGCCGCGGTGGTCTGGAGCAGTCATACGCTCGCTAGTCTCCTGCCACCACTTGTCTCTCTCTCTCAGCCACATTACGTGCTGAAATTGCCACTCGAGTTATGTCGAGCGCCGCCACATAGTCCAGCTTTATTTAACTCGACTTATGTTGCTCGCCGCTAATTAAGGGTTAAAGGAACATTTGGTGCTAGGTACTCCTTCTGTCGGGAGCTCTGCATTAAAGGCACACATGGAATTTGAGATACGGCGGCAACTGTCTGCCCCGATCTCTCGGTTTTTTCCTTGGCCCAGCACTGATAAGCTAGGTGGCCTCTCATGCCACAAAAAGTACATACTTTAGGGGATACGGGAAAGTTCCCTCTTTGAGCATTACTATTAGTTTGGGGCCCACCTCTGTTACCATTGCCCTGAGTCGCATTTTTAGTTGGGGGAACAATTCTATTTTGGCTAGCTGGGGAAGACGTTATAGGCTTGTGACTGGGTCTGTCAGATTTGTGATTGGGATACTTAAAATTAGAGCTAGAATTATCGTAGGGCTTCTTTCCACGAAATTTGTTGTTGAGCACGTATGTGTCAGCCATGTCAGCAGCGTCGGCAAGACAATCTACCTTTTTCCCCTTTAAATGATAGGATACAGAAGAATCAATTTTCCATAGGAAATTTTCTAACAGGACCAACTCCTTCAGATCGTTGTAGCTTGTGACTTTCTTACTCTTGACCCAATGATTGAAAGTTTTGGTCATGGTCCTGGCAAATACCTTATGGGTTTCTTCTACTTTCTTCTGGTTTTTACGGAAAGATTGCCTGTAAGCCTCAGGCTGCAATTGATAGGTTTTTAAGATAGCTTCTTTGAGATTGTCATAATCCTGCCTAACTTCTGCTACTTCTGACAAATACGTGGCTCGAGCCTGCCCTGTCAAAACAGTTTGTAACATAAAAGGCCATTGATCTCTTGTCCACTTCATACCTCCAGCAACTTCCTCAAACAAAACAAAGAAATCCTGCACATTATCCTCAGTGAAAGGTGGAATGACACTGGTCATAGTTAATCCCAGAGGGGGAGCAATTTCGGGAGCATTTGTATTGACATTTAGTTGAGCCGTACGATATTGATATTCACATTGTTCGGTCGTTGCACTGGCATTTATTCTGGCTAGTTCTATACTTAGTCTGGCTTGTTCGGTCTTTGCTTCGGCATTTATTTTCATTCTGGCTAGTTCTAGTTCGTATATTTGATCACCGGTCAAACCAGGTGGTAATTGTTCATCAAGTTGGCTAGGTTTACTAGGGATCCCACCAACTGCTCCGTCACCCTCCCCGCCTTGTATAGGGAACAGGTGGGTTTTTATGGTCTGAGCCACCTCTACTTTAGACATGTTTGAGACAGTTAACTGGAGATGTGAGGCAAGCACTTTCAGTTCGGATTTTGACAGACAGTCAATATCAGGGGCTGTGGGTTCTGATTCTATGAAAACTCGAGCATCTTCGTCATTAATTAGTTGAGGCATGATTAATATTTGATTTTTAAGTAGTGAAACGGTAATGAAACTGAGTGAAACTGTATGAAACGAATCCTGGCAAGGTCGCCACTCTTCTGTTACGTATCTTGATCCTCAAGTGGTTAACTTGATGAATCTAGATAGCACAGAGATATATATTAAGGTATCAGTCAGCTGAAGGCAAAACAAAAGTAAAATCTAATAAAATAATTTCCTGTTGTTGCTTCCTTTCCTTTTGGATCTTAGGACTTGGTTACCTTTATTGACTGATACTCTTTACTTATGAAAAATACTGAAACTAATTAAAGTCATGTAGTATTTATAAAGAATTATTATTTAACCGAAGCTTAGTAGGCTATGGTTATGAACCGAATAAGTATATAGCTAAAGAAGGACTATTAATTTTATAAAAAGTCTTGAAAGATAAATATTAAAGTAAGAATATTTCTGTCTCTTACCCTTTTTGAAATGAATAGATAGTTTTCTTCTATGTCCTTTTATTATTTAATGTAATTATTCTTGGTTCTTGTCTTACGTTAATAGTATTATATTATTATTATCATCAGGAGTAATATCAAAGTCACATAAAAAGTTAGATATATATTTAATAATTAGTTAAATTTATTTCTTAACCACGTAACATTGAGGTTTGATTATGAGTAAATAAAGTTACAGGATCGTTTCATAGATTCGATTCAGGTCTCACTCAAATAATATGAAAAGCAAAATATAATATTTTGAAGCAAAAGAATTTTCTTCAGCTTAGGAAATCACTAGAAGTAATATTAACACAGCCATGTTAGTCTAAGGCGATATTACTAATACGAGACAATAGCATCACCGTACTAAGCACCATTAAGCAATGTAAGCTTAATTCAAAGAAAATGAAAGAACTCGTAAGTATTAATATAAAACAATAGTATTACTTTCATCATAACCCAATTACTTAAAGAGTTGCTTTAGTCCACAAGTTAGTCAACTAAAATAGTTAAGTACATAATAATAGCGTTAACGTTAATTCGCAATAAAATAGTTAAAGCACATAATAGTAGCGTTAACGTTAATTCGCAATCAAATAGTTAAACACATAATAATAGTGTTCACGTTAATTCCCAATCACATATCTCACTAACCAACATAACATAAGTGTTTACACCGAACACACTTAACACACATTTATATAATCTGACTGACAGTCACAATCCCATTATAATACTTCACCCCGTCTTCCTCCAGCTGCAAGTTCACCTTCCCCAACTCCAAATGAGACTGATTTGAATGCCCACAACTCGGGTCTTATATACCAAACAATGATGGTGTAGGAACGAATCAGGAGGCGGCGGGTGGTGCCGGCTCCAATCATAGCTCCTCGAATCACATAACAGGTGCATGGTCCACTCACAGCTCCTGGCGTCGATCATACGTCATAGCATCGGTCATAGAGGTGTGAAGGCTAGCATGCTGGTATGGGGCGAGATGGTTTGCCCACTCGCTCGTTCGCTAGTCTGCTTCACCGCTTGGGTAGTTTGGCTCCTTGAACTCTAATTCTAACTCTTAAATTAACATACAGGGCTCCGTATGTCAGAATATATATATATATATATATATATATATATTATATATATATATATATATATATATATATATATATATATATATATATATATAGATATATATATATATATATATATATATATATATATATATATATATATATATATATATATATATATATATATCTATATATATATATATATATATATATATATATATATATATATATATATATATATATATATATATATATAATATATATATAAAATAACCCAATCAACTTTACAAGCAGTTACACATGGTTGAGGATGGATGCTAATCTATTTTCAGTAATAATACAGTAATCTACGTGCCAACTTACTGTTAGGAGGAGGCTGTAGGCACCAGCCGAACAGGGTGGGACTCCCGGGGAGTGCTAGGTGGCTGATACGGACAGCTGCAGCTCCTGTTTCACCACCTGGCCTCCCTAGATGATTCTTTCTGTGCCTCATCAATACTGAGGGCAACCCTAGCCTGCCCTCCAAAACACCTTCTCCTCCTGTCAGTACATTATAATACAAACACCTTACATATTGCACAATCTTGTTTCCAGATATGATCACTAAATCACGACCAGCCTCGGAGAACTTCAACTCTGTTGAACACCATCTCTCCTCTGCCAACCCTGATCTTCTCTTTCTCACCGAAACTCAGGTGTCTGGAACTACTGATAGCAAACCTTTTTTCTGTATCCTCCTACTATCACTATCCTCAGTTTCAAGCCAAAGGCAGATGTTGCGTATAATATGTGAGCAACAATCTCGCTTTCTCTCGTGATCCCAACTTTGATTCTTCTGAATTCTCAATTATATGTCTAAAGCTGAGATAACCGGCCTCAAAACAAAACATGAAGTCACCCCATGCAAAATAGCCAGTCTATAAGTGCGACCACCTAAGCAGAAGACCAGAAAACCAAGAGTAAACAAACCAAGAATGGACAAGTCACCCCTAAATAACCTCATCAAAACACCTCAGTTGGCCCTCCAAACCATTCCAAACCGTTTTTCAATCCACCTGCCGCCTCACCTGAAAACGGGAAGACCTGACCAATCACAGCCCACCTGGACCAGCCAACCACAGCCCAGCTTTCGAATGAAGTCAACGGTTCATCCCTCAACATATTCGTTCCAGCCAAATCTACACTATGATGAGAATATGTTTATGGAAATACCACATAAACGACCCGAGGCCTACAGGTATAAATAGACATAACACATAACCTGAAAATCAACCACCGAATAAATAAAAGAATATCCAGGTAACTGTATCTATCTAAGCAGATATTCAAAGCTGAAGATGTAACTAGGATTAAAGTCCTATACTAGTTTATGTAAGATTACTCCAGCCTTAAGCCAAGTTAGTGAGTATTATATATGTAAGATTATACCTTGGAAGTATGCCATTCTATCAATACCTAACTTCCAAGGCTAGGTTAAGTATTTACCTCACAATGATCACATAACCTTTTCCCCCATAACCTTGTGACCCCGAAACCAGAGAAACGAGTGTCAAGAATAATGCCGCATATGACCTCTGGAGAATAGTAGAGGAGTATGCAAACCACACCCCAATATTATTCTAAAAACCTTCGGGCTCAGAGTAGCAAAGCAAAAGTGTTAGCTTGTACCAGCCTGCCCCTAGACCCTTCGAGAGTACCTGTCTGAAGTACTACTATAGCCCTGTCTGTGGCCGACCTGCCTACCTGAAGTCCTGAATCCTGGACTTCTACTCGAGTGACGCCGGACAACCCTGAAGTGCTGTCCACCACCCTCGCTCCACGTTGGCCAGACTTGTACTCTCGACCCCAGCCCTCCAAATTCACATAAGTGTCCCTGTGTATCTTCTGTTTGTGTTATTGTTGTGAGGTATTCTATGCAATATATGTGAAACGTGGTGCGTGAATTTATTCTGTGATCTGTGCCCTAGATCCTGTACGACATGTGCGTAATTAATTAATCCTTCTGAACTCTTGATCTTATCTGTGTTAACTTTGTATTCAGTTTGTACCGTGTTAATTCTACCTTTAATTTTTACATCTTACGCATACGTTATATAGCTGTGTTAATTATTCTAATTCACCACACGCTCGCAGATTTTCTAGTTATATGTATTCTTTAATGTATTTTGTGAGTTGAAGTCGCAGTGTATTCCGTGAATTAATTCTTTCATTTATACATATCTACCAAGAACCTACGCTCAATTTCCTAACGAGAAATATCCAATTTATTCCATTTACCCCCCTTAAACTTCGAACTTGATATTTACGCTTGTTCCTAAACTAATTTAGTAATTATTTTATGAGCTACTATTTCCGTTCATTTGATTACTGATGTAAGTGATATTCGATTCTTCATGCGTAGGAATTCTCGACCGCATAGTTTCTAATTGCTTTATTATACATCATTCCCCTTACACTTCGTTCCTTTCGTGGAAGTTATTTATATTGTTCTGTTAACACGTTCAGAATCCTAACCTAATACTGCTATAAGTATTACTGAGCATAAATTCGTCATATGCGCCCATTTAATTACTAATTCATATTATAGTAATTCCATTCGTACATTTTCACTTGTACTTCCCTCTTTAAGCAGATTTAATTAACGTTGTTGATCTACGCACATCTGTCTCCACTTTGACTTGTGTCATTGAATTATTCTAACCTCCATTTATTATATCGTATTGATCATCTAATAATTCCTAAGCTTGATTCGTTACCATTGCATACGATTATTTAACGAGAATATTAAGTAAAATAAGAACTTATACTTTCGAGGCTTTCGTGAACTTCATTTGATGCGAATTAAATAACTTATTCCTCTGCCACCAGTGAATTTGACATTGAACTTATATTAATTATAGTTGCATTAACTTAAAACTAATTTCTCACCACCGCAGTCTCCCGAATGACCTGACTCGCTTACCTTTACCTGAGGTCACTTTAGTATACGCGGTCTAGTTTCCAACCCACCTTGACGTACCGTGTGACTCACCCACTCCCCTGTGTGTCTATTTGTTTAATTCAATTATCCCCATTTCTCTTGTCAGGTGTAATCCTAACTGAGTTACTTTATTATTTTTTTCACGGAAGACGCTCGACCCTCAGTGATTATTTTGTTGAGGGCTTATAATTCTTCTTCTACTGTTTTATCATTGTTGTATATTTCGCCATTTGTATAATTTATTCAGGACTCTCACTATTGAGTCGTTCCTGTATCCATGCAATTAAGTCTCTTGATTGCAATATTATTATTATTACAATTCAGAAGGCACCCAGGATTACGTAATTATATTCGCAACCTGGAGATAGATACTATTATGCTTAGACGATCCATTTCGTCCCCACTGATACCCTTATCATAATAAAACCATTTATATGTTCATGTTTGTGTTGTTATTGAGTTCTGTATTATCCTATTGAATACCCTTTTCATTGATTAAGAATACGCTCGGTGTGACCCTGTCAAGTTTTATCAAGGTCTATCAGTCCATAATTGGATCGTTATAATGAGTATATCACGGATTGTAAATTATTATAACCCGACATAACAAAAGCTTTCTTGTCACTCTCAAACTAAATATTTCTGCTCTGTTTATCTCTCCCATAATTCTACTGACTATCCAAAATTATATGACTATCTAACTTTTAAAGTGAAACACATTCTATCCATCTCTCCTTTCCCAGAAATCTCCATCCTAGGAGATTTCAACGTTCACCACCGCCAATGCGTCTCCTCTGTTTCCTCTGACCAACCTGGTGAACAAGCCTACATCTGTTCTATCCTAAATGACCTAGTGCAGTTCCCATATCCCGGATCGCTTCGGTGATCGGCCCAACATTCTTGACATATTTCTAACTTCTGACCCTTCTGCTTATACTGTAAATATGTTTCTCTCCTTTGGGCTCCTTCGATCATAAGCTAATCTCTGTCACCTCTCCTATCTCGCCGGTATGGCCACCCGATCCTCCAAGCCGGCAGTGCTTGTGGCACTTTGGCGCTGCCGACTGGGAGGCTCTTCAGCAGTACTTCTTTGACTTCCCATGGAATGACTTTTGCTTCCGTGGCCTCGGACCCTCGGAGAGTGCTATACGCATTACCGAGGTAATCCTTTAGGGCATGGAAGCATACCCTCCATTTTCTTTCTCTCAGTCTAATTTCAAACAAATCTTGGTTTACTCAGGATTGCTCATATTGCTGCCTGCAATAAGGAGGAAGCATTCAAAGGGTACCGCTCACTTCTTGCTGGAAGTTTGCTCTCATTCAACCTGTCCCAAAGATGGGTGACCGCTCTCAACCCTCCAACTATCGCCTAATTGCTCTAATATCTTGCATTTCTAAAGTTTTTAAAACTATTCTTACCTCAAAATTTCTTAAGCATTTATCTTCCCATAACCTACTCTCAAACCGCCAGTATGGCTTCCATAAGGGCCGCTCTACTGATGATCTTCTTTCTTATCTTACTAACTCTTGGTCATTTTCCGTTCGGGACTTCGGTGAGACTTTTTCTGTTTCGCTAGACATATCTTTAGGCCTTTGATTGAGTCTGGCACAAATCCCTTATTTCCAAACTACCCTCCTACAGTTTCTATCCCTCCATCTGTGCCTTTGTCTCTAATTTCCTTTCCAGCCGTTCCATAGCCGCGGTTGTGGACGGGGTTCACTTCCTCAATCTATCATCTCCGGTGTTCCTCAGGGTTCCGTCCTATCTCCAATTATCTTCCTATTATTCATTAACGACCTTCTCAACTGCACCTCTAGCCCCATTCATTCATATTCTGACGACTCTACATTACACTATTCAACTAGCTTTCCACAACACCATTCACAGCAGGAACTCCAAAACTCTCGTAAGGAGGTCATGAAACGCCTATCTTTTGATCTCTCTACTATCTATAATTGGAGCAAAGAAAACCTTGTTACTTTATATGCTTCCAAAACTCAATTTCTCTATCTGTCTACTCGTCGCTCTCTTCCAGAAAACTATGACCAACTCTTCAACAACATACAAATTACCCTTTCATCTTCTCTTTATATTATCATTGTCTCTTTTTCTTATGATCTCTGTTGGAAAGATCATATTACCACTCTTGCTAAGGCAGCTTCCTGAAGCTGGGTGTGCTCAACTGCCTCCAAGGGTTCTTTACCCCTTCGCAGTTTCTTGCTCTGTACAGGGGCACAGTACGTCCATGTATTGAGTATTGTTCACACGTGTGGGGAGGATCCTTTCACACAGCACTTCTAGACAAAGTAGAAATGAAATCCTTCCGTCTCAATAACTCACGTTCACTCACCAATTCTCTGCAGTTTCGCTCTCTTCTCCGCAATTATGAATCTCTCTCACTATTCTACCACTATTACAATAATCAGTGTTCCTCAGACCTCTCTCAGTGTATACCACCCGCTCTTTGTAGAGCATACACTGTGCAACTCTCTAACCCAAGAGTGAAACGTTATTCTCAATCTGTCTTCTATTCAATAGCTGAGCTTTGGAACTCTCTCCCAGTACCAGTCTTTCCTTCTTCCTTTGACTTAAATTGCTTCAAACTCTGTGTGTCCAGGCATTTTGGCTCAAACGTCCCTTGATTTTGGCCCTATCACTCTTTCAACTCTGGGGGAGGCACTCGCCAAAGGAAGTTCTGCCTTTTGTCTCTCTCACTCACATAGACAAAATAAAATACAAACATTTAAAAACACGTTATTTTCATTATCAGCATTATCATCCAAGATTAAGTTCTTTATTGAAAATAGTGTTGTATGGGTAAGGTCGCATGGAATTGTTTAAATCACAGTTATAAAAAACAATTTATTGTAGGACTATATTTTAATCTCCACCAAACTATCTATCTCTAGCCATACGCCTTGATCCTCGAGGCCGTGGGGGTGGCCACGGATGAATCGCTTCCATTGCTTTCACACTGGCCTTAATGGTAGCTTGCTATGTTGCAGTGAACGGAAACTGAATCGTTATCAGATATTGAGGAGGGTAATATATGGAGGGGACTGCACATTGATTAACGACTCGAACATGTATGAACATTGACCTAACCATAGGAGTGAACAAATTTCACTTACATGTAAAGTTCGTTAGGGTGAATTAAATATTTCATGACACTCTTTGTTTTTTCATATATCATATCATTTTCAGTTAACACACATGAACATAGTGCCGTAACGAAGTAAGTCTTATATTAACCATTTCACTATACCATGACACTATTATTCTCAGTTTAATATTGGCTAACTTTGGACGATATTACTCAACTTTATACAGTAGGTGTCCGGGATTCAGAGTGGAAAACAATACGCCGATGAAACCTGTTGCTGGTAGGTCACTCCCAAGCCGAGTATAATAGTGGAAGAAAATATAAGCGTCACTATGTGGAATGGGTTAATATAATAGTATAATGGTTGCCGGAGTAAAAGACAGAATAACGTCACTATATGGAATGGGTTAATATAATAGTATAATGGTTGCCAGAGTAAAAGACAGAATAACGTCACTATATGGAATGGGTTAATATAATAGTATAATGGTTGCCAGAGTAAAAGACAGAATAACGTCACTATATGGAATGGGTTAATATAATAGTAGAATGGTTGCCAGAGTAAAAGACAGAATAACGTCACTATATGGAATGGGTTAATATAATAGTATAATGGTTGCCAGAGTAAAAGACAGAATAACGTCACTATATGGAATGGGTTAATATAATAGTATAATGGTTGCCAGAGTAAAAGACAGAATAACGTCACTATATGGAATGGGTTAATATAATAGTATAATGGTTGCCAGAGTAAAAGACAGAATAACGTCACTATATGGAATGGGTTAATATAATATTATAATGGTTGCCAGAGTAAAAGACAGAATAACGTCACTATATGGAATGGGTTAATATAATAGTATAATGGTTGCCAGAGTAAAAGACAGAATAACGTCACTATATGGAAGGGGTTAATATAATAGTATAATGGTTGCCAGAGTAAAAGACAGAATAACGTCACTATATGGAATGGGTTAATATAATGTTACAAGTGTAGTCAGCATAAAGTGAAACACAAACAACGTCTCCCTGCAACTCATCCTACATTGTAAGAACTTTGTGTTCAAACGCAACAACAAATTATGTTACATTTAAACATACACTTTTATTTACAGTGTATGCTTATAGCTTCATTTTGTGGAATATTTTTTAAAAAACAGTTCTGATAGTAATGTATCAAGAGAGTCTACATAATATTTCACAATAAAAAACTGTATGTATGCTACAGTATGATCATACATTAGTTACACTACAGTATAATAACCGCGGGAGGCAGAGTCGCTGGTATTCTAATACAAGTACAGTGTTTCCTTGTTTGTCGAGGGTAAGACAGACCATATCTGTTACAAGCACTCGAGCAGCTTGGGATTACCACCCTTTCACAGCGCTAGGAAATACCAACCAGGATATCCACAAGGGTCACTCTTCTTCTCGGGAGTTTATTATGTGCAATTGCTTGTTTAAAAAGACCCATGTTTATATTACTTACACTTCCTTAAATATCTCTTCCATACATGTTAACTAAATGTGAGTAAAGATGCGATACACGGATATATCGACGCATCTCTCTCTCTCTCTCCCTATATATATATAAATATATATATATATATATATATATATGTTAGTAAAGCCAGGTAATAAATTTTCTTTAATACATACGAGGTTGAAAGATATGGCAATTTCTGCGTTGGAAATTTTATTATTCAAAATTTCCAGGTCTCTGATGAGTTTTCGCTGGGTGGCAGGAAGTAGATGAATGAGATTAGCAAAATTCATGGTGGTACAGGGTTACATTAATGTACATGATGATACAGGATATACGACGCGTTTCATTGGACAACCATCATTATCAAGTAAGGATAGAATGATATAAAAGGTAAACAGGAAGGGTATAATATTATATAGAGGGTGGAGGATCAGAGGAGGCGAAAATCAGGGGGCAAAAGTCTGCTATTGGTGGAGGGGTATTCTAGGAGTGTAAAAGAGAGGACCGCATCACGCATGCGCACTGGATGCAACCTCGTTCTCCGCAACAACCCTGCTTCCACCAAGATAAAGAGCCCGATGACCGACGATCACGTCATTTACCAACATACCTGTAATTATGAGGACTGTGGACCTCATTCCTATATTGGCATGACGCAGACTCGTCTTTCATGTCGGTTAACTCTTCACCTTCAGGCTGGAGCCATCAAAGACCACTATCTCACCCATAACCACCCCCACCTCACACGCAACGAGTTAGAGAAACACACCACCATACTCGATAAAGAAAGTGACCCAAGGAGATTACCTATGCTCGAAGCGTTATATATCCAAGCCTTACATCCTAACATCAACAACCAAACTCTGGACCTTCAGATCCTTCCTTCTGCCAAAAGGCACTATCCTACAGGACCAAACGCCCCCCCTCGCCCCCCGGTGCCCTTGACGCAGCCCCCCGCGCTACCTCCTTCAGCTTCGTCTTCTGCCGGCGCCACACGTACTACGCAACTTAGGCCACGCCCCTCGACACGCAGCCAATCAGCTTCGACCCCGCCAACCGACCACCACCTTCCCGCAGCCTGTGCGCATGCGTGACGCGGTCCTCTCTTTTACACTCCTAGAATACCCCTCCACCAATAGCAGACTTTTGCCCCCTGATTTTCGCCTCCTCTGATCCTCCACCCTCTATATATACCCTTCCTGTTTACCTTTTAGATCATTCTATCCTTACTTGATAATGCTGGTTGTCCAGTGAAACGCGTCGTATATCCTGTATCATCATGTACTATTGTGGACAAAAGTCCTGAGACACCTGCCTGCTAGAGAATCGCAAATTGTTTTGGCAACACTGTTACCCCCCCACCCCCATTCCTTCCCCGCTTATCCACCCTCTCTCAGCTAAGCCCCTCCTTCCCTCTCTATACTTCTTTCTTGTTTCACTTCTGCGAGCCCCTTCCCTTGATCACTTTCCACCACTATAACCAAGGTCAAGATACACAGTGTATTTTGACCTTGACTATAACCACACAATGACGATTATCTCCTTTCTTTCTTTCTAATGCTCCATCTCTCATCGACTCGTTGAATGTGTATAAAGGTTTTCCGATTATTCTTCCATCTATAGTCTATTCGCTCTAAATAAGCGAGAAATCATGACCTCTAACCTCCGTAACTCAAAATCGACGAGTAATCGAGCTAATATTTATACCAATGGGAAGAGTTAGTCAGGGAATTAATGTGGAAATATACAACCAAGTTGCTCCAGTCCGTTTTGAGTTACAGAAGACAGGTCATGATGTTTCGCCTACTTACAGGAAATAGACTATAGAACGGCTTTCACACATATACTTCTGAACTCTTTCCCATATGATTATCATTATAATATGATACAGTGCAGTTATTATTATTTGAAGTTATAGATTATTTGTTGTTTACAAATATATGAACGTGCACTTAAATATAACACATAATAATTGAAAGTACCGGTAATATCTCAAAAATGACAACATAACCAATGTGACTTCATGTGATCATAATAACTAAGGTAGGTGATGGCGTGAGTGAAAACAAATGTGTATGAAATGCTAGTAAATATAGGAGTATATAGATGAAACAGATTATACTTGTCAATTTATTAATGTTATTTTATCTCTAATTATGTTAATACACTTGCGAGAATGTTTACATAACTTAAGCTACTTCACTCATGATCAATATATATAAATATGTTTTATATAATTTTATATTTTACATATGAATACATAAACTTAAAAATAATAAACTTTCATGTATCATGTTCCTTAACATGAAGTTACAAAACAAATACAAATATAATACAAACATCTTCCTAGTAGTGAGTCCAGTAGCCTTCACGAAGGATAACCTCCTGTAGTCGGCTGGGCATGGAAGATACCAGGTTGTAGATGAGGTGTGGTTTACCTCGGAGCACCTCCCAGACCCGTTGAGTGTGCTGCAGAAGCTGCTGCCGGGTCCGTTCCATCTCGGGCTCCCAGCTGTTCACCATGTTGCCCCACACAGACTCAATGGGGTTTAAGTCTGGTGCCTTACTCGGCCAGTCCAGCAGCTCAACCTCAGCACGATGTTCTTCAAACCACGTTCGCACGATCCTGGCAGTGTGGACTGGACAACGGTCCTGGGTGAAAAGAAGTCAACATAAATATTGGAATGCTGGTAGGCTATCTTAAATGATACTAGGAAATGTTGCAATAACATTAAAATTCCTCCATCAACGAAGTTGGAAGGATGATATATTTCTGCCCCCATTGGTTTGTTTGTCTATAAACAAGGCATCTCACAATGTAAATAACTAACGTTTATGAAATATGGTGGGCACATTGATAATTATGCGGCAAGGAAGGAGTTATTATTATCTACCAGGCAATCGGTACAGTGCATACATACCTCAGCCATCAAAAGTGGAGGTATTCCCAGGACTTATTCGAAGTGTATATAATTCAAATAAAAATAGGTAAATATTGTAGTCGGTACACTATCCAACCATAGTTATAGTTATCGATAATAGTTTAGCATTCACTTTTAATTTTGGAAATGTTTATGAAATGGGGTAGTTTCGTTCGTGGCCACCTCTTCGAAGATCATGGCGTCCGGCAATATATAGATAGGTTTCATTATATAAGCTACCGTACGCCATCACCACTAAGGAAATCTTAATAGTTAAATTACAGGACATGCACAAATGTCAAATACAGTAATGTTACTATTTAAGTTATTTTTGTGTTGTTTGCTTTGTTATATTCTTTGTGTTTATATAAATTATGCTTTATGTAATTAGTAATATCGATTCATACCTGCATAAACACTATTTTTTCAGGATATGGTAGGGAGTATGCCCGTACTGTTGGGAGCATCACCTCATCTAGGATTTCTATATTTTGGTCAGCAGTAAATCGTCCATTGATCTCCACCAACTCCCCCATGCAGTTTAAGTTTACCCAGCCCCAAACGTTGGCCGTCACGTGACCACTCCTCGCTTCTTGGTAGACGTGATGCGGGTCATAGCGGCTATTATCAGGCCTCCAACAATGCAGCTTTCCATGATGTGTTGACTGAAACGTTTTCTCGTCGGAGAAAATCACGCGTCCCCAGTAATCCAAATCATTATCCACGTGTTCCCTTGCAAACTGCAGACGCCCTTCTCGATGTCGCTCTTGTAGCATCTCCTTCACAGCTGGGACCCTACAAAAGTAATGAAATATCATAAGGGTAGTAAGCCTCGATGGACATATATTTATTTTTCTGTTAATAGAATGTCAAATGATGAGTACAAAAACAATGAAGTAAACCGAAATCATGTTCCCTCAAAACATCTTATCTAGACAATGATAAATGTGTATGATACTCTATGTGAATGATTTTCAGATTCGTTTTGATGACACCAAAGCAATAAAACGTCCTGTTCTTGCACTCAACTAGGAAGTGTACGGTCGCTTACCAACAATCACGTTACTAATATGAACTAGGTTATATCTGTATATAACATAATGAGGAACCTAATATATCATACAATTTGATACAAATATATTATATCACACGTCCCCACTACGAGAGTTTTGCTCGTACTGCAAAATAACAATACGAATGGAGCCCTAAACATTATATATTGAAAAATGAATCCAGAATACACTCAACATGCGTCATGAACCTCAGTGGGTTAGACTTACGTAATAACAAATGGGTTGTTTTTAACCCGTTCAGTACCAGAGACGTCCTTTTAACTTTATTCTGGCTACTATTTAGACAATTTTATTCAGTTTAAGTAGAACCTCTAGTAATAATAAGACTTTAATATATCTAAACCAACCCTTTTAATTGCCACAGATCCTTCCTAAGCTGCATAATATCGTCAAAATATAGCTAAAATAAATGATAGCACACGTCGCTGGTACTCAAACGGTTAAGGCAAATCACTTTTAGTGACGATCAATTTCCTGCATTAGATTTTGTATGCAAATTACATTATATTTGTTGACGATATTATGATTCCCATCAATATATTATTCACCTTTATAATGCTGGTGATGCCATTTTCATTTAATTATGGTTCTCATTAGGTCATGTTATTCATTTTAGGACGAACTTCTATTCTACCAAGAATCTAAAAAAACGATTGTAATACCACAGATGGTTCCTCAGCTGAATTTAGACATTTAAATATAAATTAAAGCCAACCAAAAATACATTACCCGCTCTGAAAGGTATAAGTAAATGTTGATATTACCTGTGGTGGATGCCAGCCGCATGGAATCGACGTCTGACTGTTCTGGCGGCAACATCAAGCTGGAGCCGTTCCTTAGTGGCCCGAGAGTTTGAGAATGGTTGTTCCCGAATGTCAGCTTGGATCCTTTGGTCCTCTTCTCTGGTCGTTTCTCGAGGCCGGCCTGATCTTGGGATATCTTTTAAACTCCCAGTTGCCGCCCACTGGATGCGCCAGCGCGAGACGGTGGACCTGCTGACCCCCATCATCTTGGCAGTAACACTGTCACTTTGACCAGCCTCACCCATTCCAACCATCCTAGCACGATGGGCTATAGTGTCGTGGTGGCGTCCATCCATCTTGCTGCTAGACTTGGATATGATGGCACGAAGTAGTGGAGGAATGATTTAACCTCGGTATAATCAAGTTCTGCCGATCCCCTAACTGCACCCTCCTTCCTCTACTCCCCTTATAACTCCAAAGCGGTTGTTCGGACAACAATTTTTCACCTCTCATTCATGGCCGCCAATTTGTCAAGTAACGTTTAACCCTTTACTGACTTGGTGTTACACAGTTCATCTTATCAAGTGTTGATAAGACTTATATAATGCATACAATGGTATGGAGGTAACCATTAAGAGTCTGGAGATGGCAGGTAGAAATTTGACAGAATCACAAGCTTTGATGAAGGACAGGTATGATCGCAAAGTGAGGCTCCGGAAGTTCACTGTAGGACAAGAGGTATTAATGTTGTTGCCTTTGGTTGGTAACCCCCTCTCTGCGAAGTACACTGGACCTTATAAAATTGTAGAAAAAATTTCAGACTTAGATTACCTTGTTGCCACTCCAGACAGGAGGAAAAAGAACCAGTTATGTCACGTGAACCTTATTAAAGAGTATGTGAGGCGCCCCTCTGAGCCTCTCACTGTCCCTGTGTTGGCTTGTTGTGGCCGTGGTGGAGAAGGAGAGGGGGACAGTCAAGCTTCAGAGGAGGATAGCTGGGATCAACATGTTTCAGCGGATCAGTGGGCGGGGAACTCGAGCCTAAGGGCTGACGAGGCTATAGCTCATTTGCCTGAGCCGCAGTTTGATGCTATCCGTCAGTTGTTCGGTTCATACCCCACTGTATTTGCTGAACACCCAGGCCTCACTACTCAGGCTATGCATGATGTTGACGTGGGGGACCATCTACCCTTTAAGTCAATCCCGTACCGTGTGCCCCCCATAAAACTACCAGCTCTGAGGGATGAGTTGGAGTATATGCTCGGTAGAGGGTTGATAGAGAAAGGCACAGTTAAGTGTACTTCCCCCGTAACACTGCAGCCTAAGCCAGATGGCAAGGTACGCTTTTGTATTGATTTCCGTAGGTTAAACGGTTTGACTCCAACTAACCCATATCCTCTTCCTCGGGTTGATGATAGTGTTGACAAAATTGGTAATGCTCGTTTTTTGTCTAAAGTAGATTTAGTAAAAGGTTACTGGCAAGTACCTTTGTCCGAGCGTGCTAAAGAGGTATGTGGTTTTGTTGTGGACGGGAGTACCTACCGGTGCAATGTTATGCCTTACGGACTTAAGAATGCACCAGCAACGTTTCAGAACCTGATGAATGAAATTGTAAAGGACATTCCAAATTGCACCGTATATTTGGACGATGTAATCATTTATGATGACGACTTTGAGAGCCATTGTGAGCACCTTGAGACCTTGTTCCGGAAACTTAGTGATGCAGGTCTGGTAGTAAATTTGGCAAAGTGTGACTTCGTAAAAGCCACTGTGCAGTACCTTGGGTTTGTAGTGGGAAGGGGACAGGTGTGCCCTCCTCAGAACAAGGTACAGGCTATCAATACATTTCCGCACCCAACAACCAAGAAGCAGATTATGAGATTCTTGGGTATGATAGGCTACTACAGACGCTTCATAAAAGGTTACTCAACTGTGTTGGCACCTCCCACAGATTTGTTATCTAAAGACAAAACGTTTTTGTGGGCACCTGAGTGTGAAAAGGCTTTCACTTTGGTGAAACATTTGCTATGTACTCACCCGATACTCAGGGCCCCAGACTTTAACAGGCCTTTTCAGCTGGCAACAGATGCTAGTGGTGTAGGGGCTGGTGCCGTCTTGCTACAGACAGACAATGAAGGTGTGGAACACCCAGTAAGTTTCTTTTCTAAGAAGTTCAATGCTGCACAAAAGAACTATTCTACAATAGAAAAGGAATTACTGGCGATTGTGCTGTCGCTCAGGCACTTCGAGGTGTATGTTCCAGCCTATGGCCCAGTCGTGGTTATCTACACTGATCATCACCCTTTGAGATTCCTGAATCAATTTCACAATCGCAATATGAGACTGACCAGGTGGTCTTTGATGTTGCAGGAGTATAACCTGGACATCCGTCATATTGCTGGATGTGACAATGTGATCGCGGATTGTTTATCAAGGGTGGATGATCAGTCGTAGGCTATCACAGGTGTGTGGGTTTCAGTGGAGGAATATAGGCTGCCCTTATAGTGCAGCCGGGAAAAACATTAAAATATAAAAATCATATAAAAACTCTTTCTTTTGATATAGATAATCGTATAAGTTTGTCATAGCCTATAGAGTTAGAGTAGTCCACGAACTATCAAACGGCTGAGCTGCTGTAAGCTCGCTCTGGGAGCATGATATTGTGTCTTTTGCTATTGTTGGGAGGAGTTATAAAATGTGAATTTTTTTTAATAATAAGATGTGTTTTGGTGATAAACTCAGCTTTGTTTTAGTGCCATGCGGTCGCTGGGTGTGAGGGGCTTGATGGGGTTCAGTGTTTGTCAGATTTTAGCTCAGGGTTGAGCAAGTAAAATCTTGGGGGAGGTGTGACGCATGTCCAGTGTGAGCATGCTGTACAGAACGCCTAGTCATGCCCCACTCTCGCTAGGATCGTCAGGGTAGGAACTTTGGCTGTAGTCTATGTAGAGTTTCCTAACTTAGTTCATGTGAGCCGTTGTACTATAAGTAATATGAATATGTATTTTGTTTTCATCTGAGTCAACGAGTTCTATTTTATATCATTAGTTATAAGTATTGTGTGTAAAACTTATTTGTAATGATGGGAGAAGCAGCCACAGTTGGGGGTCAGTGGGTGCACCATGCGGGAGGTGGGCCTAACTCACTAGCACTCCCCCCCTCCCCCTCCCCTCAGTGCTACGAAAGCCTTTGTCTATCCCAGAGGAGAGAGAGAAATTACGTAATGATTGTCAGTGGGCGGTCCTTAGTAGTTCACGTTGGGCTCACTAGAGGGCCGAGTATAAAAAGGGAAGTCTAGCCATTTTTTGATCAGAACTCATTAGGCAGAGCGACTTCTCATTTCCCTTGCTAACTATATATATTCTTCTGACTGATGTGAACTTTCTCTACTACCTTACATTCTTATCTCCTCTTTTCCCTGCCTTTTTTAACTTCCATGGTCCCGTTGGTGCAGAGCTAGTCAGCCAACGTATTATCGCTTGAGTTCTCAGAGATACTTGCCTATTAGATAGCCTATTTTGGAAGAGTTGACTTAGAATAGGATTGATTTATGTTTGTTGCACTTGTATATGCATTTCCCTGTGTGTTATTATTATTATTCCTGTTTTCTGCTAGTCTAGGTAATGCTAGACTTGGGTAAGGCTTTTCTGTGTTACGAGTTGTTGTTTGATGCAGTGGTTAAGCGATAAACCTGCATACTCGTTTCGGTTCAGTGAAGCCTAGGTTGTCTTCGCGGCTAACTGTGTTGAGTTAATAATTTACAGTGCGTGAGGGCAAGAGCCTAACCACCCTGTATTTTATTAACAGTTTGTTTTTACTTTGTCAAGGAGCCGGGAGAAAACCAGATACAAGGGATCTGGATTTCTCAAAGTGCACTTGTTAGTTTTAACGTAATACTTTAAACAGTTGTGAGGACTTCGCTAGGCTACGAGCCGTTTTTGCTCAGTCACTGCTACCTTTTGCCCACCATACCCCAGCTAGACTTTACTCGATTAGTAGATACAGAATAGTATTGAAGCTTTCCTTATGTATGATATTGTTTATGCACTATTGATTTCATGTGTTGCAAGCTTGGCTACTTTAGTGATTAGTGGCCCACGAGCACAATCCGAGTAGGCTATTGCCGTTGCATTTGCGGAGTACTTCTTTTTAATGTTTGCCATTTACTATTGCATATTCCTTTAATTATTCTTATGCCAATTTAAACCTTTAATAGTATTTAATTGCCAGTGTTTTTGCTTATTGAATTACTGTTCAAAATCCGATACGTACTTCTTACGAGCATCCGAGAAGCATTAACTTTTTTCAGAAGATGCCTTGCTCGATGCTTAAGGACTATTAATTAACGTAACGTAATAGTGCTGATCCGAAGTAG
The DNA here is from genome assembly GCA_032716605.1 of Paralithodes platypus. Taxonomy (NCBI): domain Eukaryota; kingdom Metazoa; phylum Arthropoda; class Malacostraca; order Decapoda; family Lithodidae; genus Paralithodes; species Paralithodes platypus. The sequence continues at coordinate 26,217,789 of CM064525.1, forward strand.
AGGGTGGAGGACTTCTTAAGTTCTTAGTCAAGGGTAGATTACTTCGGCTTCGGCCAACACTATTCTTTGGTGTTGTTGTTTTTACTTCATTGTTTGATTGTTGACCAGACTAGATAATTCCTGACTCTTTATTAGTCTGTTGTTGAACACTAGTACCGAGTTCTTGTATACCCCGTTATAGCAGATTGAACTCTGGAGGCTATTGGTGTTTTTTGTTCGGCTGGCAGTACTCGGGGGTTGGGATCGTGTGTTTCCGTTGTGGCAGCGAGCCGTATTCGAGTCCTGATTGAGAGCCCTTGTGTACCCGAGTGCCAGGTCGTAACATCTATCTCGCTATTCTACCGATATTACAATAATCAGTGTTCCTAACCCTCTTTCAATGTATACGACCTCCTCTACGAAGAATACGTAGAACCCGTCTTCCAACACACTCCCACCCTACTCTTTGCAACTCTCCAACCCAATAGTAAAACGATATTCCCAATCTTTCCCCTATTCAACAGCTGAGCTCTGGAACGTTCTACCCTGAATCCATTTTCCCCTCATCCTATGACTGTAATTACTTTAAACTCCGTGTGTCCAGGCATTTTGGCTCGAACATTCCTTGATTTTGGCTCCGTCACTCTTTCAACTATGCAGTGGTTCCCAACCTTTTTCTGATTGAGTACCACCTGGAGGTCCCATACAGTTGCCTCGTACCACCTGGTTCAAGAATAACTTAATTTGATAAGATATCAATTTATTCACAAGTAGAACACACAAATTAACTAAAAACAATGTACACAATTTAATGCGAGGGCTGTATCTGTTTCTTCTCCACCAGCTGGTCGATGCGGGGCATAACTTTTCTCACAGCACATCGGAAATCATGCCCGGGCGCAGCAAGACGGTTCCGTTTCTTTGACTTAATGGTCATCATGGCTGAGAACCCCTGCTCGCACTCCCACGTAGAGGGGAAAATCAGTAGCTGGGGAACAGCGTGACGAGCTAGTGTGGGATATGAGGAGGCTATGCTTACCCAGAAGATCATAGGAGAGCATTCCTTGTGCTCCATCTTTGCTGCCTCATCAGCCTGGATATCTATGAGCTCCTCTTGTTCCCCGGTCCCGACAGGCAGATCGGCTGGATCAACGGAGAACGGATGGGCAATGTAGGCACAACATGTCACGTCTGGGAAGTAATGCATCAACTCAGTCTTGAGCAGTGAGAGATGATGGACGATTTCTTGGGAAAATTCATCATTGGGCTCGATCTCAAGGGTAATCAGGAGTTCGAACATTCCGTAGCGTTTACTTTCCACATTCTTGATCCAGAGGTCCAACTTCCGGACAAATGTTCCTAGCTTCGAGATGAAGTCTGAGACAGAGCAGTTGGGCCCTTGGAATGACAGGTTTAAGTGGTTGAGGAACCCAAAAATGTCTGGAAGGTAGGCCAACCTTAAGATAAACTCCTCGTCCTCCAGATCTTTTTGAAAATCGTGTTCTTTCTCCATGAAGAATACGAGGAGTTCAAAGAGACGTCTCGTTGTATTCCCGCGGGAGAGCCAGTGAACCTCAGTGTGGTACAGGAGACAGATGTGGTTAGCGCCGAAATCTTCACAGAGCAGTTTGAACAGCCGAGTATTCAGGGCAGATGTTTTGACGAAATTTACTATTTTGATTACTCGGTTCAAGCATGATAACAACTTCGGAGGGAGCACCTTAGCGGAAAGGGCGAATCTGTGTATGAAACAATGGACAGAGGTGGCATTTGGTGACACAGCTTTCACATATGCTCGCGTACCACCTGGAAGGCCCTTGCGTACCACTAGTGGTACGCGTACCATAGGTTAGGAACCACTGAACTATGGGAAGGCACTCGTCACAGGCAGTTCTGCCTTTTGTCCAGAGCTGGGCACTTTAGCCAACACTTCCGCAAATAGCCAATTCCGCCATGGCGGAAGTGTCATTTTGTTGGTGAATTAGCGTTGGCGCCAAAATGGCTGCCTATTTGCGGGTTTGAAGCTCTGGAAAGTACCTCCATGTTGCAAACCTCGAGTCCGCAAAATAAAAATTCCAGCCGCCAGCCAGCCCTGGGCCGCTCCTGCAGCTCCAGCCATAAAAAGTCATGTGATCAAGCCAACTACCTATGTTCTGGAATCTAGGCCTATACATCGGCTCTTCAGTCTTCACGTTTGTTCACTTACTTAGTAGCAAGCGTCGAGCTAACTAACACCTACAACACACAGCAGTTCAAGAGTTCCAACCTGCTAGCACTTCAACTTTGTTTATATTTTCGGTCTATTGAAGTGAACATGGAGTCTACCATCATGCCTACCGCAGCTGCCAACAGCATGGGGAGCAGTTCACCACCATCATCCGACAGTGATGCTGCAGAGCATGAAGAAATCGAGGACCTAAGCCACCCCTGGCCCCACCTAGAAACCTTCTATGGGCCTGTAATTACCAAGAAGATGTCTCTGGAGAAGGGCTTTATATCTTTATAATCTAGCCGAATTTAGATTATAAAGTTAGGCTATCGTTAATTTGATTGATAGCCTGTTAATTTTTAACCTAAACTAAAGTTATTAGGCTACCCTAATCCCATCAAAATGCCTCAAAGCATGTAGGCCTAGGCTAAGTCTAACTTCTATATAGGCTAGGCTATATAGCCTAGGCCTAGGTCTATAATCACTAATCCCATCAAAATGCCTCAAAGCATGTAGGCTAAATATTGCATGTTCTAACTTCTAAATATAGCCTAGGCCTATAGGCTAATTACTAATATAAGTAATTTTATTAGGCTAGGCCTAGGCTACCCTAATCCTATCAAAATGCCTCAAAGCATGTAGGCTAAATAATATTGCATTTTCTAACTTCTATATATATATAGGCTAGCCTAGGTCTAGGCTATAATCAGTCAATCACTAATTCCATCAAAATGCCTCAAAGCATGTAGGCTAAATATTGCATGTTCTAACTTCTATATATTATAGCCTAGGTCTAGGCTATAATCTCTAATTCCATCAAAATGCCTCAAAGCATGTAGGCTAAATATTGCATGTTCTAACTTCTATATATTATAGCCTAGGTCTAGGCTATAATCACTAATTCCATCAAAATGCCTCAAAACATGTAGGCTAAATATTGCATGTTCTAACTTTAATATATAGCCTAGGCCTAAGTCTAGGCTATAATCAGTCACTAATTCCATCAAAATGCCTCAAAGCATGTAGGCCTAGGCTAAGTATTGCATGTTCTAACTTCTATGTATAGGCCTAGGCCTATAATCACACTAATTTTATTTGTGTCAAGTAGAAAGTGTTAATTTTGAAAGTATCATATAGGCCTAGACTAAATTTAGCCTACAATAAAATTTTATTAAATTTTGATCTGAAGCTAGGCTTTTATTCTGAGCATTAAAATTAATCGGCCTAGGCTACTTTCTATTAAATTACTTAATCTATCTAAAGTAGACCTATCTAGGCATATAATATAGCCTATTGCCATTCCCAAAGGGGGGACCACGAATAAATCGCCTCCTTGCACCTCTGTGATCTGACGTACCTCCTCCTGAATGGTGCGGAATTGCGAATACTGATTATTACTGAAGCACTCTCCCCATAAACAAGTTGCCCCAACGTTTTACTGCCCATGTGGACAAACTAAGTGGCTATGCTATATATATTAACCCTTTCACTGTGGGTGATGTTCTGGAATGTTTTGGCAATTTACAGCAATTTCCAAGCTTTAAAAGACTGTATGTATATCCTTGAGGTCCATGGAAGTTGGGCAACATTATATTTAAGTAAATATATATATTTATTGACATTAGAGATTTAATTTATTGATTTACCCTTGATTCTGTAGTTTAAATTTAAAATTAATAAAAAACGGTTTGCGTTTGCATATTTGCATTTGAGGACTAGAAATTTCACAAGGTTTGCACATTTGTGTTTGCTGAAGTTATGTTCTGGGTTTGCTGATTTGTGTTTGCTTACTTGACTTTTTGTTTGTGGTGCCCAGCTCTGCTTTTGTCTCACTAACTCACATAGCAAAATTATCTATACTAACTATAAAATGACCATGCTTTTATATCAGTCTCGCTCTACAGGTTTTGTGTGAGTCAATTATTTAGCAAGAATAAGATTAACCTCTTTGTTGGTTAATAAGGATGTATAAAATCTAGAGTTACCAATAATGCTATTGTAAAGTCGGTTTGTAACTAAATATATTAAAAAATCAATGGACCTTGTAACGCTCCTGCATAGTAGCCACGTGCGGGCATGCGCGCGCGTCGGCTGCCCAGCCGTTTAGAAACCGGCTGGCGGCAGCCGGCCGGCCGGCTTTTCCTTAGTATATATCCTACGATAATGTAACTAATGTCTGGGATATTCTTATGTTGTTTCACAGCTTGAAGCTGCCCTTATTCTTAACCAACGCATCTTAATATATTTTATTCTCGATAGTTGAGTGTTTCATTATAATATATAAGATGTAAGTCTAGTGAGAGTGGGAGGAGACGAGCGGGAGAGAGAGACCGGCTGGGGGACGTTGCTTCGCGCGGAGAGTCTAGCTTGGGACGAGCCTGATGTTGCCAATTTGATTGCAACGTTAGGCTTTTGACCCGGCAACTGTGTTGAGTGTTGCCAATAGCATGGGATGTATTTTGCATGCCTAGGGTGGGGTCCAGACAGATTCAAGACTCAGAGCTCACCTCACTGTCGTACCCTTCGGACCCCCTTGATATCTATCCCTCTCAACCCCACTTAGAAACTTTCTCTCTTACTTTGTATACCTTCTTTCCACTACTTCACCAGTCTATTTAATTATCCCATCCCCTTGATAGACCTTATATCTATTATTGTATTAACGACGAGCTCTCAGATAACTAGATAGGATTTTGGGCCTTATGCAGTGATGTAATTGTTAACCTCTGAAGTGCGCATGGGGGTAATTGGAAACGTCCCCCTGTGCTGACGTATTTGAGGTGTTTCCGTCACTAAAATATTCATTGTGCCATTAATAGCATTAATACTTATCCATATGCGCCTATTATGGGTTGATTATAAAGGTATTAACCTGAAACAACAATAAAACGAGTGAAAACAGCGTTTGGATGGTCAAAATCGGAGATATAGCCCGCGAGTTGTATAATGTATGGGTGAGGCAATCTGCTTTCCCGCCAATTTCCCCCAAGGCCACTGAGACACAGTCGATCGATACTCTCTCTCTCTCTCTTGCACTCGCTTGCTATCAGTGATGACCACACCCTCCAATCGGATTTCTAATGTTAGCACGAAAATATACCTCAGAATAAGGGAATAACAGGGAAAATAGGTGATAACTGAAGGAGAGGAGGAAAGTGGGGAAGGAGGGGAGGTAGAGGACTGAGATTTTGCATGGCCCAGGGGCCAAAAAAAAAAAAAAAAAAAAAATTTTTTTTTTTTTTTTCGATGTCAAAAGTTGATTTTTTTTTTCTCTGACTCTTAAGAGTCTCCCCGCAGTGCGCCGGGGGAACTCTTAAGAGTCTCCCTGCAGCTCCCGGGTTAATGAGACCTAGGAAGCTTTTTTGTTGTCTCATATTTGGTGGTTTCATGCTTGCTAGTGTGTTCTTGTGTCAGGTTAGCAGGGGCTAGACCGGAGGGGAGGCTTTTTGCGATCCTTTAAGTAAAGTCTGCTGGTGCGAGTCCTGTGGACCCGCACGACTTTACTAGGATACCCGTGGGAGTCTGGGGGCATTTTCTTGTCTGTGTCCCTGTGTGTCTAGTGTTGTGTTGTGTGAGGGCCCTTTCCTAGTCCACTCAGCACTGCGCTAGCACGTGTTGCTTTTGTTTTAGGGTCGCCAGGAGAGAGTCAGATACTTGCGATCTGAGTCTTTCAAGAGAGCACCCTTTCAATTAGAGTAATTTGGCGCACAGACTTGGGAACGTCCCTAGGCTAGAGCAGGTGGCTCAGCCCGGGTATCCGAAGCCTATATCCTTCCGGCTAGACCTCTGCCACCTGGCAGATTAACAGCTAGTGGTTTATTATATCTGTATGCTTGTTATTGTGCCACAGTTTACCGTTTTTGTGAGCATTGTGAGTCAGGGTGTGGCTTAGAGACTCTGTCCGAGCAGGCTTGCCTGACTAAGAATGAGAAGCACACCTGTATGTGGTTTTGTTGCGAGTTGCTGCCTTTATTTAATTATACCTATGCCATTATACACTGTATGGCCTATCACTAGTATTTATTCCTGCTTATGAGTTAAGAGTTCTCTAAATCCGTAACGTACTTTCTTTGCTAAGCATCAGATCCTACAGTAGCCACATGCAGTTTAGAAACCCGCATCTTGTCTACCGGTACGATGTTTTGAGGACTGTTTGCTTTCACCTTCTTTCACGCAGGGATGATTAGTTGTATTAATTAACGTAACGTTAAATGTACTTTCTTCTAGTTTGTTCTTAAATTGTTTCTGCAATTTAATTCCGTTATCTATCTTGTCCTTGAAGCTTTAAGCCAACTTAATTGTGTGATCTTTTATATAGCCTGCTTGACTATCAGCAGTCTATAGTGCGTGCACCCTGTAACCCAGTCATAGGATACCTTGTTGTCCAGGCAGGACTCTTGACGGTTTAGGGTGGTTTGTTGCCTGGGTTTATAGATAAGGGTTGGATCTAGCGTTTTCCGTTGTTGCTTGTTGCCGCATACCTAGTCCAATAGAAAGAGCCCAGTGTTTATATATCCCAGGACGTAACAAATGGCGACCTTGCATAGGATTTACTGAACAGAGGAATATAGTGGTCATTTGTTTTGAGATTCCTTATGATTAGAGGAATACAGTGGACATAGTTTTTTTTTTGGAGCAACCAATATAACACATTAAAGACTTTAAATAACATTAGTATATACATACTTGCATAGGAGATAAGGCACATTCTATAACTGTGATAATTACTGCAGTATACAAACATGTCTAATACATCAGAACACAGTGATGGGTCAGGTCACGATACGGGCTCGGAGGGAGAAAGACCTGTGGAGTGGCTAGTCGATAGCGAGGAGGGTGCTAGAAGATTTTTAGAGGTGCCCCTTACTGCTGCCAGGGTGTTGAAGCTGAATAAGTATGGCTTAAAGTGTGTGGCAGGTCTTCAGGGTCACCAGGGTTTAAGTGGCATGAGGAAAGATCAGCTGAGGACTTTGATATTGGGTTTAGAAGGGAGAGACCTGGGTGGAGAGGCGACTGGGGGCCCCGGTCCCCAGCCCCCCCTCCACTCTACCCCCATATCAAACGTCAGGGTGCCTGAATTTAGTACATACCCCCAAGTTGATGGTCAATGGCAGCGTGGAATTCAATCACAGGGACCCTCTCCATTAAATGCACCTTCCCCTCCTCAAGGGTTGACTCCAGATTTGTTGTTTCGGCTTGAGATGGCCAAGGTTGAGGTTGCTAGAGCTCAGGTTGAGGCTACCGAAAGACAGGCTAGAGCTCAGGTTGAGGCTGCCGAGAGACAGGCTAGTGTGCAGGCTGAGGTTGCTAGAGCTCAGGCTGAGGCTGCAAAGAGAACAGCTATACGAGAGGCTGAACTGCAGGCAGAGTCTACTAGGTATAGGGCTGACAGGGAGCTGGAGAGATCTCGAGTGGAGGTAACAGGGCGAAATATTGGGGGAGGTAACAGACATCGGGACCAATCATTGTCGCACCTGCTTAAACTAGTTCCTGTGTTCGATGAATTATGTGTGGCTGAGTTTTTTATGCGATTTGAGAAGAAGTGTCAGGAACACCAGTGGCCTCAGCAAAAGTGGGCAGCATTAGTTTCATCAAGACTCCTAGGAAAGGGGCTAAAAGCGTATGATGCACTACCTTTAGAGTCCTGTGTAGTTTATGATGAGCTAAAGAAGGCTGTGCTACGGGCCTATGAGTTACAACCAGAAACTTACCGCTTGAAGTTTCGGGGTGTTACTAAGGGCAAGGATAGTACCTTCCTAGAACACGCCCGGGACTTGTCTGATGCACTACGACATTGGCTGCGTTCTGAGAGGGAAGCTACTTTTGAGGAGTTGAGTGAGCTGGTTCTCTTGGAGCAGTTCTTTAAGTGCACAGGCGGGGACTTAACATTAAATATAAAGGAAAACAATCCTAGAACTCTCCAGGAGGCAGCAGAAATGGCTGACCGCCGACTGTCATTAATTCGAGGGTGCGAAGCAGCAGCTAGGAGTGAGTCGGGTGCAAAGGATTGTACCCCTCCCCCTCCCAAGAATTTTGATACACATAAATACACAAAACCATCTAGCACTGATAATAAAACTGAACATAAACCAAATACCGTCCCGTATAAGAAGTCTAATGGTACCTCCCACTCCCAAGGGAAACCAAAGAGTAAAGAGTGCTTTGCATGTCACAAGGAGGGTCACTTTGCAAATGCTTGTCCGAACAAGCCACCAAACAAGGTTGTGTCATTGGCCCGCAGCATAGGGGTGTCACCTATATCTTCTGAGTTTGCCAAGGGTAGTTCGTCAGAGGTTGGGACACAGCCTGTGTTCAAGAGTCCGGAAGGCTCGAACCCTGTCCGCGACGTCTTTGGGGGTCATAGAGGGCATGGTTTTGTGAGGTGGGTTGGCGAAAGGCGAGGAATTAAGCTATTGCATGATACTGGGGCTTCTCAGACCTTGTTAAGGAACTTTACTGGTAAACGATTAACGCTGCTCGGGTGGTGGTAGTTCAGGGGATCAATGCTACGAAGTCCTACCCGCTGGTGCGGATGGAGCTGGAGGTGGGTGGTGTGGCGAAGGAGCTGGATGTCGGAATCGTAGAGAACTTGCCTGTTGGGGGCGTCGACCTCCTCCTCGGCAACGACTTTGCGGTGCCTGCTTCTAAGGTTTCACCCTTGGTCGTTGCCGAGAAGGCGGCCGACGTTAGTAGGGAGGAACAGGAGTGGGTTGAGAAGTGTAGCGTACAAACCATGGCGTGTGTTGTGACGCGTTCTCAGACATCCGGAGCCTTGCAGCCACCACCTCAGTCTATCAAACCGCGGAGGAAAGGTCACAAGAAAACGGGAAGTGTTGGTCAATTGGAGAGTTTTGAGCCGGCAGTGTTTCTTGGTGACTCATTATTGGCACCTATGTTAGAGTCTGGAGAGGCCCCGGGGCCTGTCACCGCTAGTGCAGGTGCAGGGCAGGAAGAGACTCTGCGACAGCATCGTTATGCGCAGCGTGAGGAAAGGATGGCTCAGCGGGACATTGAAGGTGGAAATAAATTATTTAAGATGAACTTGGATAATCTCGCACCTGCTGATATATGTTCCTTGCAGCTGGAAGATCCTGAAGTCAGGGCGTGTGGTAATGGTACTATCGAACTGGAGAGCGATGGGGATGCGCAGCCTGGTGATTTTTTCTTGTCCGAGGGGATCTTGTATCGGAGACATCAGGATCCCAAGAAAAAGTGGGATGGCGGGTCAGGATTAGTGGACCAGTTAGTAGTACCGAGGGTGTGCCGTGAGAGCTTATTGAGATTAGCTCATGATGTGCCTTTGGCAGGGCACCTGGGGGCACGTAAGACGGAGGCAGCTCTGAGCAAGCTTTTCTGGTGGCCTGGGTTAAAGGCGAGTGTCGTGTCATGGGTGTCACAGTGTCACACTTGTCAAGTTGTTGGGAAACCCAATCAGGTCATCCCGAGAGCCCCGTTACAACCCATCCCTGTCATTGGGCCGCCCTTCAGCAAAGTAGTTATCGATATGGTTGGCCCATTGCCACCCACTAGTGCCGGCAATAAATTTTTACTAACTGTAATGGATGTAGCAACACGGTATCCAGATGCTTACCCCATGCGTAACGGGATGGCTAAGACTGTTGTCAAAAACCTACTTGTCTATTTCTCTCATTATGGCTACCCTCAGGAGATCCAGTCTGATCAGGGATCCAATTTTACTTCTGCTCTGTTTAAGCAGACCATGCAGCAACATGGATAGTGTCTGTGGTGTCATCTGCCTACCATCCCGATAGTCAGGGAGTTTTGGAAAGGTGGCACTCGACTCTCAAGAGTATGTTGCGGTGTTATTGCATGGAAAATGGGAAGGACTGGGATCTAGGTCTCCCATACGTTTTATTTGCTGCGAGAGAAGTACCTGGGGAGAGCTTGGGATTTAGCCCGAACGAGTTGGTTTTTGGACACAGGGTCAGGGGGCCCCTCCACATAGTCAAGGAGATCTGGGAGGGAGTCACAAAGCCATGCTCACTTCTAAAGTATGTAGTTGAAAGCCGTGAGAGAATGCTAAAGAGCTTGGAGGTAGCAGGTCGGAACCTTAAGAGTTCACAAGCTCAGATGAAGGACAGATACGACCAGAAGGTGAAGCTGAGGGAGTTTGAAGTAGATCAGGAGGTACTGATACTACTGCCTCTGGTGGGACACCAGTATTCTGGTCCGTATCGGGTTGTAAGGAAGGTTTCTGATCTCGACTATTTAGTAGCTACTCCTGATCGTAAGAAAAAGAACCAACTTTGCCATGTAAATCTGATGAAAGAGTATGTGAGGCGCCCCTCCGAGCCTCTCACTGTCCCGGTGTTGATCTGCAGCGATCGTGGTGGAGAAGGAGTAAGGGACAGTCAAGCTGCGGGGGAGGATAATTGGGATTGTCATGTTTCCGCGGATCAGTGGGCGGGGAATTCTAGACAAGTGGCTCACGAGTTGATATTGCACCTGCCTGAGCAACAGCGTGTAGCTGTGCAGCACTTGTTTGATTCAAACCCAGCTGTTTTCGCGGAGCATCCTGGCCTCACTACTCAAGCGGTGCACGATGTCGATGTTGGGGACCACCTGCCCTTTAAATCAGTGCCATACCGTGTTCCCCCTATTAAATTACCAGCACTTAGGGAAGAGCTGGATTATATGCTGAAACGTGGGCTGATTTCTGAGGATGCAGTAAGGTGGACTTCCCCTGTCACACTGCAGCCCAAACCAGATGGCAAGGTGCGGTTTTGTATAGATTTCCGCAGGTTGAATGGTTTAACCCCCACAAATGCCTACCCTCTCCCTCGCGTGGACCACAGTGTGGATAAGATAGGAAAAGCCAAGTTCCTCACTAAGATAGACCTTGTTAAGGGTTATTGGCAAGTGCCCTTGTCTGAGCGAGCGCGAGAGGTGTGTGGGTTTGTGGTGGACGGTGCCACATATCGTTGCCATGTAATGCCATACGGGCTGAAAAATGCCCCTGCAACGTTTCAGAAATTAATGAACGACATTGTAGCCGACATTCCCAACTGTACGGTGTACCTAGATGATGTCATAATATACGACGAGGATTTTAATAGTCACTGTGCTCACATCGGACAGCTTTTTAATAAACTGAATGAAGCAGGTTTGGTGGTAAACCTGGGTAAGTGCGATTTTGTCAAAGCCACAGTTTTGTACCTGGGGTTCGAGGTGGGGATGGGTCAGGTGTGCCCTCCACAGACAAAGATCAAAGCCATCGATCAGTTTCCCCAGCCTACGACTAAGAAACAAATCATGCGGTTTCTAGGTATGATAGGCTATTATCGTCGCTTCATCAAAGGCTATTCGACTGTACTTGCACCTTTAACTGACTTATTATCTAAGGACAAGAAGTTCCGGTGGTCTCCTGAGTGAGCAGAAGCGTTTTCCTTGGTGAAACACCTGTTATGTACCCACCCCATACTCAGGGCCCCGGACTTCAGCTGGCGACTGATGCCAGTGGCGTAGGGGCTGGGGCTGTCTTGTTACAGACAGATGATGAAGGTATCGAACATCCAGTGAGTTTTTACAGTAAAAAATTCAATAGTGCACAAAGGAATTACTCTGTAATTGAAAAAGAACTCCTGGCGATAGTGCTGGCGCTCAGGCACTTCGATGTATATGTTCCTGCTTTCGGACCAGTCGTAGTGGTTTATACCGATCATCACCCTCTGAAATTCTTGAATCAGTTTCATAACCGGAATATGAGGCTGACCAGGTGGTCACTCATGCTTCAGGAGTATAATCTGGACATACGCCATATTGCCGGTTCTGATAACGTGATAGCGGATTGTCTATCAAGGGTGGATGATGTTGGTTAGACTGCCACAGGATTGAGGGTTGAGTGTGGAGGAAAATAGGCTGTCACTGTAGTTCAGCCGAGAAAAAAAAAATTAAGAAAGCAAAAACCTTATAAAAACTCTTTATTTTTATAACGTGTAGAATTTTGGATAAGATGTTCTAGCAGTATCTAAGTTGAATGTTTTCGCTTATTGTCGCTAAGTTAGTTGAACTTGCTCGGTGGAGCGCAACAGTTTATTTTGTTTATATATAGTGCCTTGTATCGCAACAGTGTGTGGTACTATGAGAAGCTTTCTGTTAGATATGAAGAACTTAGTCAAGGGTCTTATATCTTGGGGGAGGTGTGACGCTCCTGCATAGTAGCCACGTGCGGGCATGCGCGCGCGTCGGCTGCCCAGCCGTTTAGAAAACCGGCTGGCGGCAGCCGGGCGGCCGGCTTTTCCTTAGTATATATCCTACGATAATGTAACTAATGTCTGGGATATTCTTATGTTGTTTCACAGCTTGAAGCTGCCCTTATTCTTAACCAACGCATCTTAGTATATTTTATTCTCGATAGTTGATTGTTTCATTATAATATATAAGATGTAAGTCTAGTGAGAGTGGGAGGAGACGAGCGGGAGAGAGAGACCGGCTGGGGGACGTTGCTTCGCGCGGAGAGTCTAGCTTGGGACGAGCCTGATGTTGCCAATTTGAGTGCAACGTTAGGCTTAGTTTCGACTCGCGCAAGGGGTAGAGGATTTTGACCCGGCAACTGTGTTGAGTGTTGCCAATAGCATGGGATGTATTTTGCATGCCTAGGGTGGGATCCAGACAGATTCAAGACTCAGAGCTCACCTCACTGTCGTACCCTTCGGACCCCCTTGATATCTATCCCTCTCAACCCCACTTAGAAACTTTCTCTCTTACTTTGTATACCTTCTTTCCACTACTTCACCAGTCTATTTAATTATCCCATCCCCTTGATAGACCTTATATCTATTATTGTATTAACGACGAGCTCTCAGATAACTAGATAGGATTTTGGGCCTTATGCAGAGATGTAATTGTTAATGAGACCTAGGAAGCTTTTTTGTTGTCTCATATTTGGTGGTTTCATGCTTGCTAGTGTGTTCTTGTGTCAGGTTAGCAGGGGCTAGACCGGAGGGAGGCTTTTTGCGATCCTTTAAGTAAAGTCTGCTGGTGCGAGTCCTGTGGACCCGCACGACTTTACTAGGATACCCGTGGGAGTCTGGGGGCATTTTCTTGTCTGTGTCCCTGTGTGTCTAGTGTTGTGTTGTGTGAGGGCCCTTGCCTAGTCCACTCAGCACTGCGCTAGCACGTCTTGCTTTTGTTTTAGGGTCGCCAGGAGAGAGTCAGATACTTGCGATCTGAGTCTCTCAAGAGAGCACCCTTTCAATTAGAGTAATTTGGCGCACAGACTTGGGAACGTCCCTAGGCTAGAGCAGGTGGCTCAGCCCGGGTATCCGAAGCCTATATCCTTCTGGCTAGACCTCTGCCACCTGGCAGATTAACAGCTAGTGGTTTATTAAATTTGTATGCTTGTTATTGTGCCACAGTTTACCGTTTTTGTGAGCATTGTGAGTCAGGGTGTGGCTTAGAGACTCTGTCCGAGCAGGCTTGCCTGACTAAGAGTGAGAAGCACACCTGTATGTGGTTATGTTGGGAGTTGCTGCCTTTATTTAATTATACCTATGCCATTATACACTGTATGGCCTATCACTAGTATTTATTCCTGCTTATGAGTTAAGAGTTCTCTAAATCCGTAATGTACTTTCTTTGCTAAGCATCAGATCCTACAGTAGCCACATGCAGTTTAGAAACCCGCATCTTGTCTACCGGTACGATGTTTTGAGGACTGTTTGCTTTCACCTTCTTTCACGCAGGGGTGATTAGTTGTATTAATTAACGTAACGTTAAATGTACTTTCTTCTAGTTTGTTATTAAATTGTTTCTGCAATTTAATTCCGTTATCTATCTTTTCCTTGAAGCTTTAAGTCAACTTAATTGTGTGATCTTTTATATAGCCTGCTTGACTATCAGCAGTCTATAGTGCGTGCACCCTGTAACCGAGTCATAGGATACCTTGTTGTCCAGGCAGGACTCTTGACGGTTTAGGGTGGTTTGTTGCCTGGGTTTATAGATAAGGGTTGGATCTAGCGTTTTCCGTTGTTGCTTGTTGCCGCATACCTAGTCCAATAGAAAGAGCCCAGTGTTTATATATCCCAGGACGTAACAACCTTATATTATTGATTGGCAATATTTATCAAGATTGTATTATTGGTAACCTAAAGAAATGTCATGTTACGTGCAATAGTTTGAAAGCACCATAAATGAAATATATGCGTATATATTCCATACCAAGTGTGTTTTTTCGCTCAACAATTCTGACAACAATAAACACGGAAATGCTGCAACTCCTCCCTTTTCAATCGTCTTTATATACCGACCTTGTTGTTAAGTTTTGTTATTCACAATTTACTGTTAAATAGAATACGAAATCACAGGTCATATATTCACATAAATGAAAATGCTCCCTTTTTTTTTAGAACGGGATTAAATTATTAATGAGGACTGATAATTCGTTGCTCCCGTTTATCTTTTTCGCCTTTAATCTCTTTATGTTTTTGTAATCTGTTAACAGTTAATTCATCAAGCTTTATGTATCTTTCCTGGTTCATCTTTCTCTAGATTGTTAGTAGCTATATCTCAAACATTCGAAGGATGGAAGCGTCGAGGATCTGTTGTCGCCCAGTTTCTCCTCTGTCGCTGAAGAACTTGCTCCACCTGTTCAACTCTTTAAAGGCTCTACATTTGTTGGCGAATTTGATTATCGATTCTCGAAGTTGTTGGTCTCTCTTGTCCGGAAAGATGGTTGATTTATTTTTCATGAAAGAAGCAATTTCCCAATAAAAGGATCTGGCGAAGCCAGCAAGTAAATTTTGAGCCCTACATATCTTGGCCCATGTGCCATTTCTGTCATTCAATGTAGCGAGATAATTGTCCAACTCGACCGTGCGTACAGGCCTCTGTTGACAGTCTTGTTGACAGGTAATGTTCCTTTCCAAGTACCTATTAGCTGCAGCTAGGTCGCAGGATCTGATAAGTATGTCTCGGAAAGTGGCATTGGAATTAAACGGGCTCTTGCACGTGTCCGACCTCTACCGCTCGAAGAAAGTTCGCCTTCGCAACTTATCAACCGGGCGCCTATTGAAGGTGGAAGCGTTTCTCTGAAAGTGTGGAAGAGGAGGGGGGGCGGCCACAGGCGAGACAGCGTACCTGGTCGGAGCGGGAGCAATTACATCTATTATTTTCCGAACAAGACTAATTTCTCTTTTTCTCCTCTTCCTTCGTGGTTGTCATTGTTAGCAACGTCACTAAAATCCAAATGTTTTACTTTTTCGTCCCCGCACTCATCGTAAAGGGTTCTCATGTAACAAGGCACGACTCCCTGACAAAAATAGTTGTGCGCTACAGCGGCTCTATGGCATGGTTGCATAACATACTGAGTACTAACGTACTAACGTCTCTCTCTGGGAATCCCCATATTCCAGACTTCCTCCATTGTTCTTTTGATACGCTACCAAGACTCGGGAATACAGTTTGTCAAAGGAGTGAGAGAGGTGCTCGGTCTCGCCGTACTGTTTCGGACAGTTGGTGGAAATATTAAGACACTGGGTGTCCTCGCAGGCTACACAATCTCCATGTGAAATGGATATTTTCCTGCTTGTGGCATCTGGGCCACTGACGGTGAAACGGGAATATTTACCAATTACAAATTCACTCCCATTACAACAACGGGTCTCTTTAATATTGTTGAGCAGGGGAAGGACAGTTGCTATGTAAGCTGTGACCACGTCTCACTCGGGCTTTTGGATGTGAAAAGGCCATGCAGAAACGTAACAACCTGGAACATGAAGAAAAGGAGTTGGCTCCATCTGAGAAAAGGACCGCTGCTTCTTTAACCATTAACTGGCGGCCCGCAACATAAGTCGAGTGAAATAAGTTTGGACTATGTGGCAGCTCACACCATAAGTCGTGTGGCAATTTCAGCACGTAATGTTGCTGAGAGAGAGAGACAAGTGGTGGCAGGAGAGTAGCGAGCGTATGACTGCTCCAGACCACCGCGGCGGGCCTACTGACATGAATCCCACCCTCCTCCACCCTCTCACACTCGCTACATAGTGAAATGTATGGGGAAAGTACCGAATTACATGGTTTTTGCACTCGTGTTGCACGGTTGTTGCAAGAAAACTAGCGGTCATACAAGGATTGTTGTGGTGTCATTGGAAAGCTCTGTTTATGCCCTTTCAGGGATAGATGCTTGTTTTACGCTCTGGGTCTTATTTAGGCATGAAAATGATCACGTAAACAGCTCTATTTTGGGTAAAAACACCCCGCTGGTGGCTACATATTATATACCGCCTAGGCCGCTCTTAAGGTGTTAACAACCCCTTGTATAATAATGACAGCCTCACACAATTTGGATGGGATCTCTAGGGTAGGATTTTCCTGGGAGTATACGAAACAGGTGTTTTTGATAGTATATTTATCGTTGCTGCCGGCTCCGCCTCTTCCTCTGACATCATTATCTTCATAGTATGACGTGGATGTTCCCGGTGTTTTGAAATTGCTACCTACGTGTAGGAGAGGACACGACCCCCAGGGAGAGTTTGGATGGAGTGAATCGTCCAGGGCAAATAGGACTTTGAACTCCGTGGGGTAGCGGTTATCCTTCCTGCCCAATCTATTCCTAGCAAATCTGAAACTGGAGTCGCTCACTTTCAAGTATCTTGTATGGGACGAAAGCACACATGTCAACTGACACCAGATATGGTCTATGTTTCTTTTGGAAGGGCGAACAGGTAATGTCCTCAGTTCAGGTTCTATCTCTAAACCTTTCAAAAGAGACGAAGCGGTCTATCTGACTATCTTGCTCGTAAATTTGCTTATGGCCGAAAATGACACTCTCTTCGACTATAACATCACATAGCTTAGCGAAGTCCCCATCGGAGAGTTTATCCAGAAATAGGGTTTTTATGACCTCTTCTTTCGTGAATTTAAGATGCCCAGTGGAGAAAACATCATAATTAAGTCATATTATTGCTAGAAGTCCTTCCTTAACTGCATATATTCGTCTACTAGTTACCAGAATACGATTAAAAGGACGTCCCTGGTACTGAACGAGTTAACAGGCCATATACGAAGTAGGCCTACCATTGGCGACGACTGCGGTGAATGGTGCGGTTAGCGGCGCACACAACGAGTCAACTGGTGGTGAACGGAGCAATGAACAAAACGAAGCAGGCACCTGGTGGTGCATGGAGCAGGGAAGGCTCCGTCTTATATAGAGGATGCTCGGCCCCCTGAATCAGCTCACTGTGGGTAAGAGGAAGGGCAGGGGGTGAGGGGAGGGGGTTAAAACAAGGAAGGGCTCTCAACATTCGAAGGGGGTAGGGCATGGACTGGGGTCCATTTCTGCCTAGGGTACATCACCGTAGACCCCTAGTATCGAAATGTATTAAAAGAGAAATTGGCCCAGGCAGCAGCAGGCAGGCAGGCAGCAGCAGGCGCGCCGCGGAGGTAGAAGGCCGAGGAGAGAGGGAAGGCACGTGTCCCTCCTCCTCCTCCTGGCCCCCCACATCCACCCACCCACCCAGGCACACACACACACACACACACACACACAACACCTAAACACACAAAGAGGGCAGGGCGGCGGTGGCCTTCACTATATAGGAAGGAGACGGCTCCCTATTTCCGCCACCTCCCCCTTTTCGACCCCCGTTTGGGGGCATGCTCGGCACCCACCCCTGGTAGATCTGGACCCCTGTCCGAGACTGACAGACTGACTCGGAGGTAGGTGGAGGAGGTTGTGTGTGAGTGGCAGTCAGCTAGAATGGGCGTGGCATGTGGGTTTATAAGCTGCTTGGATCACCCACAGACGTAACTGCACCGTAAAAAGCTCCTCATCTCCTGTGCTGGTCCGCCACCTCTCATCACAGCACGACCGCCGCTGAAACAGACGCATCTGTACCGTAACGGAGGCTGAAGATCTGCAGACATCCAAGGAAGCGGCCGTGGAGGTATGCGAAAGACTATCCACATTGTCAGAGTCCGGCAGATACAACAAAGATAGCCTGTCAAAATTGGTGAATGCGTTCAGTGATAGAATTTTTAAAGATCAAGACGATGACGATATGGAAAAATGTTGCCCATCGCTCTGCCGCCAGCATGAAGTTATTTAACAGGAGATAGATGACCCCGGGCCAGAAAATCTTTCCCGTCTGCCCCTACAATTCCTATTTCTTTTTGATGCTTGACGGTAAAATAGCTCTTGGGGTTTGTCACAGTCTTGCCTAATATTTTGTTGCTGAAAAACCTGAAACGTCGTGTTTTAACACACAAATCTTTAGGCGATCTTCTGTTGTCCAACGTGAGTTGGTGGAATTGGGAGCGATCGGAAATACTTCGATGCAAGATTTGGAAAAAGCATAACATTCTACTCCTATTGCATAGTTCTGGTAACGCTAGTCCTATTTCTGCCAGCTAGGACTAGCGTTACCAGAACTTTGCATTAGGAGTAGTTTTTTATGCTGATTTCAAAAATGCACCTAGAAATTGGATTAATTTTCAGAGAAAGGAAATATGGTCAACTTTATCATTTCTTTTTAACATATTTGGCTTTACCACTTCCATTTTTTTCAGTTATACGAAGCATGACCTAGATATACGACGCATTATACGAAGCATGACAGCGAGAGAGAGAGTGTGTAACTCTCTCTCTCTCACACAGTGTCTGTCTCTCTCTCTCTCTCTCTCTCTCTCTCACACACACACACACACACTGTGTCTGTCTCTCTCTCTCTCTCTGAGTCAAAGATTTTTTAGCTAACGTCTTGCCCATAATCAGCAGCAATGAGCACGCTCACGCTGTCCTGTTAAAGAAATCGAGTTGTCAATAATTTTTCCATGACATCTTTCACCCACAAAAATTTAGGAGAGAAATTGTTTGTCGAGAAAGCTAATTTATTCGAAGAGTGACTCCCCATCATTTCTCGATGACGGCTGAGGAAATGTTCGAGGGCGTCTCACAGGAAAATTTACCTCCCCCGTGAGAGAGAGAGAGAGAGAGAATACTATCTCTCTGTCTCTCTCTCTCTCTCACACACACACACACTGTGTCTGTCTGTCTGTCTCTCTCTCTCTCTCTCTCTCTCTCTCTCTCTCTCTCTCTCTCTCTCCTAGAGAGAGACTACCTGGCCGGGCTGCTGCGGCGTCGCCACTGTACGGGTCCCTGTCGTGATTTTAACACACAAATCTTTAGGCGATCTTCTGCTGTCCAAAGTCAGTTGGTGGAATTTGAGTTGGTGGTGAACCTTTTTTCAGAATGATCTAAATTTTTGTGGGTGAAAGATGTAGTGGAAAAATTACACGCAATTTTTTTTCGAGAAAGCTAAATTTGTCGATACAATTGTAAAAACTAGGACACATAAAAGAAAAACATGAAAAATTCAATTTTATTTTCCGATTTACATTATACGAAGCATGACCTAGCTATACGACGAATTATATGAAACACCACAGTACCAGTTACTCCCATTAATTTTTGGTCACTTGATCCTAAAGTTAAGAAAGTGGAGGATATACAGTAGGTGACTAAATAGCAAATAACCAATATATAACCCCCAAAAAGGATATAATCCCACAAAAATGTTAGACATTTTGTATCAGTGCTAACATTTGTGTGGGATTATTTTTGGTGAGTCGTCTGACTGGGGTACGACACATTATACGAAGCATGACCTAGGACAGTATACGACGCATTATACGAAGCATGACCTAGCTATATGACGCATTATACGAAGCATGACAGCGAGAGAGAGAGTGTGTAACTCTCTCTCTCTCTCTCACACAGTGTCTGTCAGTCTCTCTCTCTCTCTCTCACACACACACACACTGTGTCTGTCTCTGTCTCTCTCTCTCTCTCAGTCAAATATTTTTTAGCTAACGTCTTGCCCATAATCAGCAGCAATGAGCGCACTCACGCTGTCCTGTTAAAGAAATCGAGTTGTCAATTATTTTTCCATGACATCTTTCACCCACAAACATTTAGGAGAGATGTGTCTGTCTGTCTGTCTCTCTCTCTCTCTGAATCAAAGATTTTGTAGCTAATGTCTTGCCCAATCAGCAGCAATGAACACGCTCATGCTGTCCTGTTAAAGAAATCGAGTTGTCAATTATTTTTCCACAACATCTTTCACCCACAAAAATTTAGGAGAGATGTGTCTGTCTCTCTCTCTCTCTCTCTCTCTCTCTCTGAGTCAAAGATTTTTTAGCTAGTGTCTTGCCCATAATCAGCAGCAATGAGCGCGCTCACGCTGTCCTATTAAAGAAATCGAGTTGTCAATTATTTTTCCATCGAAAGGCGATGTCAGGCTATCTCTCGGATGGCCGTAAAGGCCCCGGTAAACGACGCAGTATACGAAGCATGGCCTCGGTAAACGACGCAGTATACGAAGCATGGCCTCGGTAAACGACGCAGTATACGAAGCATGAGCTAGGTATACGATTGAGGGAGAGTAGCCATTTGAATTTTCAGATTGCAACACAGCAAAGTTGTCTGAAGGAGGGGTCCTCCTGCGGAAGCTAAAGGCGAGAGGGCTCATCCCCTCTTCCTTGGAAGAAGTCAGAGACATGTGGCTTATCGTCACCATCTTGCCTTCCCGCTTCTCAGCAGCATTTTTTTGGTTGGCCATCACCACCTCGTCC
Organism: Paralithodes platypus; assembly: GCA_032716605.1. Taxonomy (NCBI): domain Eukaryota; kingdom Metazoa; phylum Arthropoda; class Malacostraca; order Decapoda; family Lithodidae; genus Paralithodes; species Paralithodes platypus. The sequence continues at coordinate 26,238,568 of CM064525.1, forward strand.
CAGAGTATCAGAGAAGTCCCTAGCCTCATTGAGAAATGATGGAGAGTCGCTTTTCGAAAAATTTAGGCCCCGGTAAACGACGCAGTATACGAAGTATGGCCTCGGTAAACGACGCAGTATACGAAGTATAGCCTCGGTAAACGACGCAGTACACGAAGCATGGCCTAGGTAAACGACGCATGGCCTCGGTAAACGACGCATGGCCTCGGTAAATGACGCAGTATACGAAGCATGGCCTCGGTAAACGATACATGGCCTCGGTAAATGACGCAGTATACGAAGCATGGCCTCGGTAAACGATGCAGTATACGAAGCATGGCCTCGGTAAACGACACAGTATACGAAGCATGGCCTCGGTAAACAACGCATGGCCTCGGTAAATGACGCAGTATACGACGCATGGCCTCAGTAAACGACGCAGTATACGAAGCATGGCCTCGGTAAACGACGCCATAAAATACGCATGGCCGCGGTAAACGACGCAGTATACGAAGCATGAGCTAGGTATACGATTGAGGGTGAGTAGCCATTTGAATTTTCAGATTGCAACACAGTAAAGTTGTCTGGAGGAGGGGTCCTCCTGCGGAACAGAAAGGCGAGAGGGCTCATCCCCTCTTCCTTGGAGGAAGCCAGAGACATGTGGCTTATCGTCACCTTCTTGTCTTCCCGCTTCTCAGCAGCATTTTTTTGTTGGGCCATCACCATTTCGTCCCAGAGTATCAGAGAAGTCCCTAGCCGTCATCGAGAAATGATGGAGAGTCGCTTTTCGAAAATATTTAGGCCCCGGTAAATGACACAGTATACGAAGCATGGCCTCGGTAAACGACGCATGGCCTCGGTAAACGACGCGGTAAATGACGCATGGCCTCGGTAAACGACGCGGTAAACGACGCAGTATACGAAGCATGGCCTCGGTAAACGACGCATGGCCTCGGAAAACGACGCATGGCCTCGGTAAACGACGCAGTATACGAAGCATGGCCTCGGTAATCGATGCATGGCCTCGGTAAACGACTCAGTATACGAAGCAGGGCCTCGGTAAATGACGCAGTATATGAAGCATGGCCTCGGTAAACGACGTAGTATACGAAGCATGGCCTCAGTAAACGACGCATGGCCTCGGTAAACGACGAAGTATACGAAGCATGACCTCGGTAAACAACGCAGTTTACGAAGCATGGCCTCGGTAAACGACACAGTATACGAAGCATGAGCTAGGTATACGATTGAGGGAGAGTATCCTTTTGAATTTTCAGATTGCAACACAGCAAATTTGTCTGAAGGAGGGGTCCTCCTGCGGAGCAGAAAGGCGAGAGGGCTCATCCCCTCTTCTTTGGAAGAAGCCAGAGACATGTGGCTTATCGTCACCTTCTTGCCTTCCCGCTTCTCGGCAGCATATTTTTGGTTGGCCATCACCCCCTCGTCCCAGAGTATCAGAGAAGTCCCTAGCCATCATCGAGAAATGATGGAGAATCGCTTTTCGGGAAAATTTAGGCCCCGGTAAACGACGCAGTATACGAAGCATGGCTTCGGTAAACGACGCAGTATACGAAGTATAGCCTCGGTAAACGACGCACTATACGAAGCATGGCCTCAGTAAACGACGCATGGCCTCGGTAAACGACGCATGGCCTCGGTAAACGACGCATGGCCTCGGTAAACGACGCAGTATACGAAGCATGACCTCGGTAAGCAACGCAGTATACGAAGCATGGCCTCGGTAAACGACACAGTATACGAAGCATGAGCTAGGTATACGATTGAGGGAGAGTATCCTTTGGAATTTTCAGATTGCAACACAGCAAAGTTGTCTGAAGGAGGGGTCCTCCTGCGGAGTAGAAAGGCGAGAGGGCTCATCCCCTCTTCTTTGGAAGAAGCCAGAGACATGTGGCTTATCGTCACCTTCTTGCCTTCCCGCTTCTCAGCAGCATTTTTTTGGTTGGCCATCACCCCCTCGTCCCAGAGTATCAGAGAAGTCCCTAGCCGTCATCGGGAAATGATGGAGAGTCGCTTTTCGGGAAAATTTAGGCCCCAGTAAACGACGCAGTATACGAAGCATGGCTTCGGTAAACGACGCAGTATACGAAGTATAGCCTCGGTAAACGACGCACTATACGAAGCATGGCCTCAGTAAACGACGCAAGGCCTCGGTAAACGACGCATGGCCTCGGTAAACGACGCATGGCTTCGGTAAACGACGCAGGGCCTCGGTAAACGACGCAGCATACGAAGCATGGCCTCGGTAAATGATGCAGTATACGAAGCATGGCCTCGGTAAATGACGCAGTATACGAAGAATGGCCTCGGTAAACGACGCATGGCCTTGATGAACGATGCAGTTTATGAAGCAAGGCCTCGGTAAACGACGCAGTATACGAAGCATGGCCTCGGTAAACGACGCAGTATACGAAGCATGACCTAGCTATACGACGCATTATACGAAGCATGACAGCGAGAGAGAGAGTGTGTAACCGTTTCTCTCTCACACAGTGTCTGTCTCTCTCTCTCTCTCTCTCACACACACACACTGTGTCTGTCTCTCATCGTCTCAGGAATCGTCCCCCGGCTTGGTGTAGAGAGCCGATTTTACAACATAGCCACCAGCACAAATCGTTGTCTAGCAAACCTCTGCAGGAAGGAAAACGTGGGATTCGTCGACACCTGGGACAATTTCTACTAAGATGACTATTTGTTTTCGGACGATGGAGTTCATCTGAACCAGGTGGGAGCAGCACGTTTTGGGTGTCTTCTCAACGATGCGGTGAAGGATTTTCGGAGAAGAAATCGACTCAGCACAGGACAACCAGGAAGGAGGACCGAAGACAGCGAGGGCGGCAACCTGCGAAGAAATTAAATGCTAATCTGTCAAGAACCGCAAATTTGGATAAAGCTCCACCAACACGACCCAAATTCAAAACTGCCAGGGATAACGACCGAGGACCGATGACAGCCATGAATGTAAATGTAGATCCGACCAGAACCAAAAATTTGATTAAAGAACGTTCTGTGAGTTCTAAAACCGCAACTTTAAAGGTTTTCTATGCAAACGCTCGTAGCATACGCAATAAATTTTCAGATTTAGAGGAACTAGTGTTTACTGCAAATTATGATGTGATTGGTATAACAGAATCTTGGCTCAATACAGTAGATAAAGACTTTTTAGCAGAGTATTCACTTCCCGGTTATGTAATGTTTGAGAAAAGCCGAATAAATAAAAATGGAGGTGGCGTTTTATTTTATATCAAAGAAAGTCTTAACCCGACCCTCTTGTCAAAACCTCAAATTGTGAACGTCGACACATCTTTTGTGCTAATAAAGAATAATAAAGGTACCAAAATAATACTTGCATTAATATACAGACCTCCAGCTCAATCAGTGCAAACTGACCGAGAAATTTATGAACAAATTGCAGATGTAAGTAACTCACAAGATACCATATTTTTTGGCGACTTTAATTTACCTGTGACCAAGTGGGGCGATACTCTTACTTCACACTCCGGACATGACTTGTATACGAACTTGCAAGAGAGTTCGCTTTATCAATTTGTTCGAACACCGACCCGTGGTAATAACGTTCTTGACATTGTACTTGCAACAAAAGAAGAATTAATAGAGAATTTGAATGTTGGTGATGAATTCAGTAACAGCGACCATCGTACGATAACTTTCACTTTAAACTTTACTAGTAACGAACCAAATAGTAGCATCGAAAAAGTCCCTAATTTCAAGAAAGCAAACTTTCATAAACTTAGAGCTATGTTTAAAGAAACTGACTGGAGCTTTTGAATTAACAATAACGACATAAATACATCTTGGAAGTTATTCAAAACCATTTACCTAAAAGCAGTGCAAGATTGCATACCATCGAAAATACGGCGTCCAGGCAATAATAATAAGCCCAAATGGAGGAATAAAGATATTTCAAACTGCCTGCTTGCTAAAAAATTTGCTAATGATAGATTAAAATCCTCACAAAATGACGAAGAACGCTACGACGCAAAGCCAAAAAGTTCATTAATCAAAGTAAAAAGGCCCTAGAGTTACATATTGCGAATCAAAGTAAAACAAACCCGAAAGAATTCTATAGTTATATCAGAAAGAAAAAAGTAGTTACTTCAACTGTTGGACCGTTAGCCGATGAAAATGGAGAATACACCAAAGACGAAGTACAAATGAGTAATGCCCTCAATACCTTTTGCATCAGTTTTTACAACAGAAGACCTCAGTGATATCCCTACACCATCGCCGATTCAGATTGATAATTCAGATGTTCTAAGCAATATCACCATTACATAGAGAGAAGTATTGAATTGTTTAGATAAACTCAAGGTAAATAAAACGCCTGGACCTGATACAATCTCGCCTAGAGTTCTAAAGGAAGCTAAGGATGAGCTCTCCAAACCACTGACATTACTATTCAATAAATCCTTGCAGTCTGGAACTATGCCTGATCAGTGGAAGATAGCCAACGTAACACCGATATTAAAAAAAGCCAGCAAATCCCTACCCAGTAACTATCGTCCAATTAGCTTAACCTCAGTTGTATGTAAAATGCTAGAAACGGTCATAAGAGACAGACTCGTAAATCACTTAGAGGAAAATAACATACTTAAAGATACTCAACACGGCTTTCGTAAAAAACGTTCCTGTTTAACAAACCTCTTAGACTTCTTCCACGATATCTTCAACCTCTACGATGAGAGTAAAGCTGTAGATATTATATATCTTGATTTTCAAAAGGCCTTTGACAAAGTTCCCCACAAACGTTTACTGCTAAAACTAAAAGCGCATGGAATACAAGACGGTGTGTTGAAATGGATAGAAAATTGGCTCAGCGACAGAAATCAAAGAGTAGTCATAAACGGTAAGGCATCTAAATGGACCAATGTAAGTAGCGGGGTACCCCAGGAATCGGTACTAGGACCAATTCTCTTTCTAATTTACATCAACGACATAGATGAGGGTCTCACCTGTACAATCTCAAAATTTGCTGACGATACAAAATTGCAAATAGCGTACTCTCAAAAGATCAAGTTGACGATATGCAACACAATCTAGATAAATTGTCACATTGGGCCCAAATTTGGCAAATTAGTTTCAATGCGGATAAATGTAAAGTACTACATATCGGATACCTAAATGAGAAAGCAAACTATTCGATGAATGGCACTCAGCTTAAGAATGTAAACAGAGAAACCGATCTGGGAGTAACAATATCGAGTAACCTAAAACCGAGTCAACAATGTTCAGAAGTTATTAAGAAGACAAACAAAATAATTGGCTTTATAGGCAGGTCATTTGAGCATAAATCCAAAGACGTTATCCTAACCCTTTACAATTCCTTAGTCCGCCCTTTTCTGGAATACTGCGTTCAATGCTGGTGCCCTTATTACCAAAAAGACATAAACAAGCTAGAACGAGTTCAACGTAGAGTTACCAAAATGATACCTAGCCTAAAGAACAAACCATACGAAGAGCGTCTTACAGAATTAAATCTATTTCCTTTAACCCAGCGCAGATTAAGAGGTGACTTAATTCAAGTGTTCAAAATCATCAAAGGCATCGACAATATGAACTGTAGTAAGTACTTCACTATTGACCAATCTAATTACACGCGGGGAAACGGTTGCAAAATTATTGGTAAATCTTTTAACTCACACGAATCTAAGAATTTCTTCTTCAATCGAGTTGTCAACTTTTAAGTCTTGTGGAATGGGCTTCCCCGAGACGTTATAGACTGCAGCACCGTTGATTCATTTAAACTCCGCCTAGACAAATATCTCGCATCAAACCCGCGACTGACTGCGTTTGTAAATGAATAACTTTATTTTATCCTCCCCTCAGTTACTAACCCATATGTCCCCTACTAACTTCCTAGTCCTGCCACGGACATTAGTTCCAGGGCAGTAGTTCCCTTTCCAATGTTCCCTTACCCACTCTAAACCACTGTTTGGACACTTGATCCTCAGTGTTTTGGAGGACAAGCAGCCTAGAAGGGTCACTAGACCTGTTGTTGCTTGATTTCCTTTGTACTCCTTTGTACTCTCTCTCTCTCACTCACTCTCTCTGATTCAAAGATTTTTTTAGCTAACGTCTTGCCCATAATCAGCAGCAATGAGCGCGCTCACGCTGTCCTGTTAAAGAAATCGAGTTGTCAATTATTTTTCCACATCCTCACGCTGTCCTGTTAAAGAAATCGAGTTGTCAATTATTTTTCCACGACATCTTTCACCCACAATTTTGTACTAGTGCTAACATTTTTGTGGGATTATTTTTGGTGAGTCGTCTGACTGGGGTACGACACATTATACGAAGCATGACCTAGGACAGTATACGACGCATTATACGAAGCATGACCTAGCTATACGACGCATTATACGAAGCATGACCTAGCTATACGACGCATTATACGAATCATGACCTAGCTATACGACGCATTATACGAAGCATGACCTAGCTATACGACGCATTATACGAAGCATGACCTAGCTATACGACGCATTATACGAAGCATGACCTAGCTATACGACGCATTATACGAAGCATAACCTAGCTATACGACGCATTATACGAAGCATGACCTAGCTATACGACGCATTATACGAAGCATGACAGCGAGAAAGAGAGTGTGTAACTCTCTCTCTCTCTCTCTCTCACACACACACACACTGTGTCTGTCTGTCTCTCTCTCTCTCTGAGTCAAAGATTTTTCGTCGTATAGCTAGGTCATGCTTCGTATAATGGAAATCGGTAAATAAAATGGAATTTTTCATGTTTTTGTTTTATTTGTCCTAATTTTTACCAATGTATCGACAAATTTAGCTTTCTCGAAAAAAGATTGCTTGTAATTTTTCCACGACATCTTTCACCCACAAAAATTTAGACCCTCCTGAAAAAAGGTTCACCGCCAACTCAAATTCGTTGGACAGCAGAAGATCGCCTAAAGATGTGCGTGTTAAAATCATGACAGGGACCCGTACAGCGGCGACGCCGCAGCAGCCTGGCCAGGTAGTCTCTCTCCAGGAGAGAGAGAGAGAGAGAGAGAGAGAGACAGACACAGTGTGTGTGTGTGAGAGAGAGAGAGAGACAGACACAGTGTGTGAGAGAGAGAGACAGACACAGTGTGTGTGTGTGTGTGAGAGAGAGAGAGAGTTACACACTCTCTCTCTCTATCATGCTTCGTATAATGCGTCGTATAGCTAGGTCATGCTTCGTATAGTGTGTCGTACCCCAGTCAGACGACTCACCAAAAATAATCCCACAAAAATTTTAGCACTGGTACAAAATCTCTAACATTTTTGTGGGATTATTTGTCAATCTCGTTTTCATACAATTCTGAGCGTAATGGATCATCAACACTGTATACCTCCACGTTTGAAGGATTGGTGACGGGAGGCAGCCAATTACTTTTTTTTATGGGGGGACTATTTGTTTGTTCTGTGTGGCATCATCATAGCTTTCACAGTCTTTCTTTTGTTCTTTCGGCCTAATTGAAAGCAGTGGAGGTGGCGGTGCGCCAACAGCTACTACCGCGATATCCCTTGTTGTTGGTGCTGCGTCTTTGCTTCCAGGTGGAAGTGGCGGTTGACCAACACTCCCGCCCGTGTTGTCCTCTAGTGATTTGTCTCTGCCGACAGGTGCTGATGACATTGCACTGGCGGCCACACCTGCCTGGGTCGGCGCCTGTTGCTGGCATTGAGTACCTCCGGTCACACCCTTTTCTAAGGTTACAATGGCTCCCTCCCCTAAGGTTCGGGCACGGGTGGGGGCGTTGATTGCGGCGACGGTGGTGTCAGTCTTCACCACATTCCTCCTCCTCCCCACGAACTCTTCTTCCCGTTGCCAGCCTCTCGGGAATCTGACCGGGTGTCCTCGGTCAACAGCTACACAAAGAATCCAACTGTGGCCACGGTCATCATTGACGTTGACCCCTTTCAGGACAAGTACTTCAACCTGAGAAGTGTCATGTCTGTCCAGAGCGAAGGAGCTTACAGTTTTCATGTCACAAATGAAGAACGAGGACGCTACAAGGATATTGTCAGGTATCAGTCACAGGAGGTACCGTCTTGGGTGACCACACGCACGTGCTTGCTCGTGTCCATGGACACTGGTGAGGAAAATCTGCAGGAGAAGATCAAGCTCTCTTTCTTGTGACCGTTTCCATTGTGACCGACGTTCACTTGGTAATCAGGGGACGGTTCGGTCTCACCGTATCAATTGACGTGCTAAAAGGTAAAGCATCTTCCATAGAACTGCCTCGCTCAAGAGCAACCTATCAGATCGACGTAGTTAGAAAATCATCTGCGACATCCCGTTTTTCGGTAATTTATAAGGTTGATCACTCCATTCACGAAGATTCGTATCTATCTTACAGTATCACGAATGACATTATCTGGAACCATTATACCCTCATTGTCGGTAAGGCCATGAATGTGGACAACGACGTGGAGAAACATGGGCGTGAGATTTTGAAGGGTGTCACCATAATATTAATGAGATATGCCTACGTGTTGGGATATTTGCGTGCCGCAGAGGTGCCCCGGTTTGTACTAGATGATAGCAGAATACACTTTTCTATTCTAGGACAGATGTTGGAGGTTATTGGTAATAATTATCTGATTCCATACAGTAATGAGGACACTAACTACCTTTTAGGCTTTATCACTTCCATTTTTTTTTCAGTTATTACAAAATGGATGCAAAATTTGGCATAAGCATAACATTCTACTCCTATTGCATAGTTTTGGTAACGCTAGCCCTATTTCTGTCAGTTTTGCCCTTAAAAAACCTTAAGTAACTCATATAGCATAAAAAACATTATATGTTGACGGACAGGCTAGTGGAAAATATGCTTTATCGGGACATGTCAGAAAATTGTTCACGTTAGGGAACGTTAATGACACACCTTAGGGAACGAATTACCACTATTCAGTTTTAGGACAGGATAGTTTTTGGCCTGTCCCAAAATTGTGCCTATCATAGGTGAACGGACAGGCCAATAGCAAAAAAAAAGTTCCCTAAAAAGTGAGTATAGAAATGTTTGAAAGCTGGCATGTCTTCTTTGGGACAGGTTGAATGTGAGCAAATTTCCAGCATGAAGGGAAGACGTTAGAGGATAGACAGAGACGAAAGAGTTTGCCTAGGCAGGGAGTTAGCAGGAAGCACAGCTTTTGAGAACAACAGGAGGAACACTGTCCGGACCGTACGCCTTATTAGTATTAAGCCCAGAGAGGGTAGAAAGTACATCTTTAGAAGAGATTAGGATATTAGGCATAAGTAAGAGAGAGGAGGGTGGAGAGGGAGGAATAGCACCGGAATCATCCAAGGTTGAGTTTCTAGCAAAAGTTTGAGCAAAGAGTTTAGCTTTGTCAGAGGAAGAAGTGATGGTTGTGCCATCAGAGTGGAAAAGGGGAGGGAAAGACGAAGAAGAGAAATTGTTGGAGAGGTTTTTGGCTAGATGCCAGAAAGCTTGGGAAGAGCTAGAGTTGGATAGTTCAGTGCGTTTATTATTGATGAAAGAGTGTTTGGCAAGTCGAAGAACAGATTTGGCTTGATTCCGGGCAGAAACATAGGAAGAATGAGAGTCTTGAGTTTTAAGGCGTCGGTACCGTTTGAATGCTTCCTCTTTATTGCGGACAGCAGTAGAACAGGCGTGAGTAAACCAAGATTTTTTCGCATTAGTCTGAGAGAAAGAGAATGGAATGTATGCTTCCATGCCTGAGAGGATTACCTCGGTAATGCGTTCAGCACTCTCCGAGGGTCGCCGACCACGGAAGCAGAAATCATTCCATGGGAAATCAAAGAAGTACTGCCGGAGAGCCTCCCAGTCGGCAGCGCCGAAGTGCCACAAGCGCCGCCGGCTAGGAGGATCGGGTGGCCGTACTGGAGAGATAGGACAGGTGACAAAGATAAGTTTATGGTCAGAGGAGCCCAAAGGAGAGAAAAGATCAATAGTATAAGAAGAAGGGTTAGAAGTTAGAAACAAGTCAAGAATGTTGGGCCGATCTCCGATGCGATCCGGGATACGGGTGGGTTGCTGAACTAACTGCTCTAGGTCATTTAGGATAGAAAAGACGTAGGCTTGTTCACCAGCTGGGTCAGTAGTGTGAGAGGAGAGCCATTGGCGGTGGTGAACGTTGAAATATCCTAAGATGGAGATTTCTGAGAAAGGAGAAATGGATAGAATGTGTTCCACTGTAGAGTTTAAATAGTTAAAGTATTTGAGAAAGTTCTGAGAGTTAGGGGAAAGATAGACAACACAGAAATATTTAGTAAGAGAATGACAGGAAAGTATGAGCCATATACGTGTATGACATCGATATTGGTCTGTTGAGTGTAGTCTCCAAGTTTGCAGATGACTTAAAGCTTGGAATGAATGTGAAAGATCCCAAAGGGGTTGAACAGCTCAGGATGAACCTCAACAGACTGGGTGAATGGTCGGAATCATGGCAGATGCCTCTAAACTTGGAGAAGTGCAAGGTGATGCATATCGGCCAAGCAAACCCCAATTCAGGCTATTCACTATTGCGTATTTCTATGGAAATGACTGACTTGGAAAAGGATTTGGGTGTTCTGATTAGCAGTGACCTAAAGTTTTCCAAGCAGTGCATTGAAGTAGAGAAGAAAGCTCAGAAATTATTGGGCTATAATTAAAGGCAATTTAAGTATAGAAATAAGGAAATAGTCCTCACACCTTACAACACTCTAATACAGCCTCTCCAGAAATATTGTGTTCAATTCTCATCTCCAGCACTCAGGAAAGATATAGAGCGACTGGAAAGAGTACAAGCTAGGGCTACAAAACTTATTCCACTGCTTAGAAGAATGAGCTATGAAGACCGGTTGAGAGCTCTTGATCTCTTCCCGTTGGAGACAAACAGACTAAGAGGTCAGCTCATTGAAGTTTTTAAAATACTTAATGGGTTTGAGAATGTGGATTAGAGCAAAATGTTTAGCCTCAATATGAATACAACATGCAACAATGGTTGGAAATTAAAATTGAAAAGGTTCAGCACTAATATCTGTGGAAACTTTTTCACCTATAAGATCTGTTCTACCTGGAACAAACTTCCCTCCGAAGTTGTAAATAGTTCTTCAGTAGAGCAGTTCAAGAACTACCGTACAGTAAAGAAGATAATGATTGTTTGACCTTTTACAACATGAGTATCGTGTGCTAAAGGTTAAGGGGAATTGGGCGTATTTATTGGCTTATTTGTTTATAATTATATTATTTTGTTTATTTTCCTCCCTATACCCCCATTAAAAAAAAAACCCTCCAAGACCCTCCTTGAAGATAGATTTTTACATTTTATAATTTTCCAAGTGGTAATAAACAGGAATGATATGGAGAATGCTCGTGAATAGTTGAGTGAACACGTGGTCATTTGGGGGAAGGGTCGGGCGCAAGTTGGACTAGATAATATTCCATCAGGCGCCTGGCCCGGGGAGACGATTAATATGAAGGGTGCGTCTGGAAGTGTGATGACCGGGCTTGTGGCTTTGGCTCCGCTACATGTCTGCCTGCCGAGATCGGAACCTCTCCGGGAAGTCGGGGGCCGGGGGAGTGCTGCAGCGACCTTCGTGACCCTGGTCTCTGGGTCTTTTCCTGGATGACCTAGATGTGTGTGAATTTGTGTTTTTATCTGTGTTTGTTCGTTGTTTTATGTTGCTTTGTGTTTTCCCTGTTCTTGCTCTGTCTTGAGTCGGCCACCCCCAAGAAAAAAGGAAAACAAATAATAAAATAGAATACAATAGAAAATAAAAATAGAAATAAAAATAAAAATAGGAAAAATGGGGATTGGGCCTAACGGCTTAATACCTGATAATTAATGTAGCTAAACATGAGGAAAAAGGGGACCAGAAAAACGACCCATCTCCCCTTAAATATTGGGAAGGTTTCGTTCCCAGTCTTTCATAATTAAATACTTGTGGCAGTTCAACTTTTTGCATGAATTCCCACCAAAGAGAATTCAATGTGTGTGTGTGTGTGTGTGTGTATTTGTGTGTGTGAGTGTGTGTGCGTTAGCATGTGTGTGTGAGTGTGTGTTTTTTTGTTTTGTTACTTGTATATATTTTATCAGGTTGTTTAATATACTACAGAGTTAATAATATATATTACATTAATCCGGAACAGAAAAAGAATTGCGTGAGGATCTCTTCACCAGTTTATAACAAAATAATAAAACAAAATAAATTGCTGTTGCTGTTGGAAAGTGTGATGCTGTTTAGTGTTTTGTATAGTTTTTTGGGGTTTGTTTTGTGATCAAGTGTTTGTAGGAAGTTATTCCAATTTAGTTTTTGTTGTTCTTGTATTTTGTTGTTAGTTTGGGTGTTGAGTGCTTGAATTTGTTGTGTGATGTCTTGTGTGTGGGGTGCTGGGGAGTGTTTCAGTATGTCGCGTTGTCTGACCAGAAATTCAAAACCTCATCAGACAACGCGACATACTGAAACACTCCCCAGCACCCCACACACAAGACATCACACAACAAATTCAAGCACTCAACACCCAAACTAACAACAAAATACAAGAACAACAAAAACTAAATTGGAATAACTTCCTACAAACACTTGATCACAAAACAAACCCCAAAAAACTATACAAAACACTAAACAGCATCACACTTTCCAACAGCAACACAACACAATCACATGCTGCAATCACAACAACAGACTCTACTCCTTCATGTAAACAACAAGCAAACACTCTCATCAATCACTTTTCACATGTCAGCCACCTAAAACCTCACAAAGACGACCGACGTGTCATCCGACGTAAGAGACAATTCCCCACAGACCCTGACTATACACCCTTCACCAATCACCAGACAAAGCATATCATCAACAATCTCAAGCACTCACCCGCCTGTGGCCTAGACAACATAAGCAACATACACCTCAGACACCTGGGACCACAAGGCATACAAGCACTCACTAACATATCAAACTACAGCTATTCACACAACACAATACCAGACATTTGGAAGCATGGTATCATCATCACTTTCCCCAAACCCAACAAAGACCCCACGCTACCCTCCTCGCACCGCCCCATCACACTCCTTTGCTCCCCCTCCAAAGTCATGGAACGCCTAGTATTACAACTAATTACACCTGACCTACCCCTAGCTCCAACACAACATGGCTTTAGGCCACTGCACTCCACAAACACTCTTCTCACAGACCTTACACAAAGAGCTTTCGACGGCATCAATTCAGCTAGACCACCACACAGATCACTATTAGCCACACTCGACATTAGTAAAGCCTTCGATGCCATCCCCCGCCACAACCTAACAAACAAAATCTACAACACAAACATGCACAACAACACAAAACGGTGGCTGGCCAACTTCCTAGCAGGCAGATGTGCACACGTATCTTTTGCCGGTCAGTCATCTAAAATCAGAAACTTTCCAAACGGAGTCCCACAAGGATCCGTCCTATCGCCCGCACTCTTCAATCTGTACATGCACGATATAACTACACCCAATACGCCCCAAATAAACTTAGCCTCCTATGCAGATGACATAACACTCACATGCACACACCATGACCCAAAAAGAGCAACAGATCTCCTTCAACCCTATCTCAACACACTACATGGCTGGTGCACTACAAACAGACTTAATCTAGCCCCAGCCAAATCCACCGCAACCCTGCTCACAAGTTGGACAGGAGAACACGAATACATCCCTCAACTCACCATAAACAACACACCCCTAACACATACACACACACCCAAAATACTAGGAGTAACATATGATACTCATATGACATTCAAACAGCACACCACAAACATTAAAAAGAAACTGACACCCAGACTTAACGCCCTCAGGTCACTTGCTCACACAAAATTTGGACACAACAAAGAAACTACCACCACAGTATATAAACAATACATAAGATCAGTGATGGAATACGCAAGCCCAGCCTGGGCTTCTAACCTAGCTGAAACACATCATAAGACCTTACAGACTATTCAAAACAAAGCCCTGAAGATCATTACAGGCTGCACAGCTACTGCACCCACAGATCACCTACATCAAGAAACCAAAATCCTCAAAGTCAAAGACCATCTGGACATGAGAGGCACTCAATTCCTGGCAGCAGCCTCCACGAACCAAGACCACCCACTAAACTACATGGCAACACACCCACAGACACCAAGAAATATCAAAACAACACCCAGCACACGGTATCACACACAATTATTGTCCTCTCTCCCTCCCTGCCCACCCCGAACCAACTTCCAGAAGCACATCCATACTCATATCTCTCACCGATCCATCCACTCACTCACAGACAACACACAGCTGCATGCACGACCTCCCGAAATCCATCCTTCCGAATCCTCCCTTCCTCGCGAGGACAGAGTCCACCTGGCCAGGCTGAGATGCGGACACCATCCAGCTCTCCTGAGCTATCAGAAGAGACTGGATGACTCCGTTGTCGACGCCTGTCCGGGATGTAACACAGCACCCCATACCATTAAACACATCATAGAAGACTGCATTTCACACAACCACTTACGCCAACAACACAATCTACACTCAATGAGAGCTCTGTGGGAAAGCCCGATCGTGGCCATGGCCTTTCTCAGGGACTCGGGGCTGTTCGGCCAGGCAGCTTAGGGAACAACAACAACAACAACAACAACAAAATAAATAAATAAATAAATAGAAACTGTATGAAATTTTTTACTTCTACTAAAGATATATGAACAGTTTTGTCAGTTAATATTCCTGGATCTATCTATCTATCTATCTATCTATCTATATGCTCAGGCCCAATCCCCATTTTGGGGGTAGCCGACTCAAGACAGAGCAAGAACAGGGGAAAACACAAAAACAACATAAAACAAAAAATAAACACAGATAAAAAACACAAACTCTCACACATCCAGGTCACCCAGGAGAAGACCCAGAGACCAGGGTTACCAAGGTCGCTCCAGCACTCCCCCGGCCCCTGACCACCCGGAGAGGTTCCGATCTCGGCAGGCAGACATGCAGCGGAGCCAAAGCCACAAGCCCTCCCACCACACTTCCAGGCACACCCTTCATATTAATCGTCTCCCCGGGCCAGGCGCCTGATGGACTATTATCTAGTCCAACTTGCGCCCGACCCCTTACTCCAAATGACCACGTGTTCACTCAACTATTCACAAGCATTCTCCATTCACTCTTGTCCACCACCACTTCCCCTGCCTGATCTATAGTCATTCCTCTATCATCCAAAGCCTTTCTTACACAGTCTCTCCATATTAATGGGGGTCTTCCTGCCCTTCTATCTCCCCTTGTACCTGACTCACATATTCTCATTGTAAGCCTTTCATCTCCCATTCGTTCAACATGACCATACCAGCTCAGCACCCTTCTGTCCACTCTGGCTGACAAATGTTCTTGCTGCCCCACTCTTCTACGTATCTCTTCATTCCTCAATCTGTCTCTACGAGTAACTCCACACATACTCCTCAAGCAGCTCATCTCCATCACATCCAGCCCTCTTTTCTCCTTTTTCTTCAGAGCCCATGTCTCAGCCCCATACATCACTGTTGGCACAACAATTCCTTGATACAGTGCACTTTTTACTTTCACTCCGAGATTTCTCGTCTTCCACATACTTCCCATTGCTCCGAAAACCTTCCTTCCTTCACACACTCTCTGTTTTACCTCCACTTCCATACCTCCACTCCTGCTTATCGTTCCTCCTAGATATTTAAAACACTCTACTTGTTCCAATATTTCCCCATCCAGCCTCACATCTAGATTCACCCTATGCTCTCCCCTATTACACACCATTACTTTACTTTTATTGACGTTCACCTTCAGTTTCCTCCTTCCACAAACCACACCAAACTCTTTGACTACCCGCTGCAGTTTCTCATCAGAATCCACCACCAATGCTGTGTCATCAGCGAACAGCAACTGATTCAACTCCCAATCTCTACCATTCTTTCCTACTAAACCCAATCCTCTTCCCATAGTTCTCCTTTTCACCTCCCTCACCACACCATCCATAAACATATTAAACAGCCATGGTGACATTACACAACCCTGTCGCAAACCTACCTTTACCTCAAAACATTCTCTCAACTCACCATTTCCTACTCCACCACTATTCCTGGATAGCTAAATGTTAATTTGAGGCATAAAAACAATATCACGATAGGCAATAATCTAGTCATAATATAAGTTATTTAAATAATAGCCACAAATTCACGATCGGTGATATATTTATTATTTTCCGTACTAAATAACACTAAATAAACAGCCACTAGACCCCCCCGCTAGATCGATTTGTAAATTTTTCGGTAGAAAAATTTCCCGGCCAAAGGCCGATTCCTCCTAAAACTACAGGCTCGCCAGGAAAAAATCGACACCTAAATGGCACGAAGGGTCCTAAATATTGACAAAGAAATGGGGTGAAAGATCTTAAAATTGTCAAACAAATCGGCCAAACGTATAAAAATCTTAAAACTAAATAAAAGTAAAGAGAACTAAATAACTATCAACATAGGTTGTACCCCATCACGCTCCCGTACTATAGTCTATTCACTGTAAGTAGGCGAAAAATCATGACCTCTATCCTCAGTAACTCAAAAAGGGCTAGAGCACTTGGTTTTAAATGTCCACAGCTATTCTTTGGCTGACTCTTCCTAAATGGTAGAAATATTAGCTTGATTACTCCAGTTGTTTTTTAGTTACAGAGGTTAGAGGTCATGATTTCTCGCCAACTTACAGCGAATAGACTATAGGGCATCAGGTTGTCTAGGATCAGTTGTTTTAGTTCATGAGCTACATCCACAATATTCATGGTTCATTCAGTTCAGAGTACCAGATTTGTTGCATAATCAACGTCCGCCTTTCTAGATATATTACTACATTTTTCGGTAGATAAATGTCCCGGCGTTCATCCCAATTTATAGGCTCGCTATTGCTAGCCAGGAGACAACCTTTACATCTAAATGGCACGAAAAGTCTTCAAATCGCAATGCTAATGGGGCTAAACATGAGTGAGAAGGGAGCCCAGAAACCTCACCCTTAATTAAAATAGAATATTCCCATTTGTACCCCAGAGGTCTTACCTAAGCTAGTGTATATACAATCGATGAATAGCCTAATAGTCAGAACATTGTTGTATTCAAAGTAAAATTCAAAGTAAGATTGTTTGATTGGCAGAGGGATGGGTTTTATTCTATTCTATTGTATTGAGCTGCTGAATGTTTGTGTGCTTGCTTTTTGTGGTAAACAGTTATATGTGTTCTCCTGTCACCACTTTTTCCTTTCTCGTGTTACGCTGGCCAGCTTGCCAGAATGCACTCGTAACTCGCTAGCGCTCGCCAGGGTAGTGAAATGGGCTACAATAATCGTAGAACGATGTTCTTTCTTTCATAGAGTTCATGTTGTCACAGACAGATCAGTGGTGGTCTTTATTCTAGTCTGTGACACTTGGAAGCATTTTATATCATTGATAGAATATAAGATGCATTGTGTGAAGTTGTAGGGAGAAAGAGAGCGAGCAGCGTGGTGGTAATATGTGCGTGTGTATATACGTGTGTTTCCCTCGCTCGCGCGGGCTTTCGGACGCCCTTGATTGGCTGGCGCGCCTGGCGCGTCCTAGGATGCCTGCATTTCATGACGTAGTGGTCTGTGATTGGGTGCAGCTGTCCTAGTGTTGGTGCTGGGGCTCCTGCCCGCGTTTCTCCAGCAGAGCTTGGCACGGCGTGCTTGGTCCTACATGTCCTTTGCAATCTGTCCCCCATATAACCCCCTATACTACTTTCTCTCTCTCTGAACTTCTTCCTTTTCATACTTCTCTCTTTATTCAATTACTTATCCCTTCTGGTACTGCATCATAGTCGGCCAGTCGTATTACCAGCACCAGCTCTCCATATATGTTTGCACTAGTTTTAGGGATTATTTAAGTCATAGTCATATGGTAGCCTAGTGTTGGGGTGCTTCTAATTAGTGAGCTGTTCTTTCCCGTTATTTAATGCTAGACAGTGGAAGGTATCTTTGGTCATTGTCTGAGTTATGTATGTGGCAAGTCAGAGCCTGTACAACATCGACGAAGCTAGGTAGCCTGTAACCTGTGTGCATATTTTTCCTTTGCGAGTGTAGCAGTATCCAGGTGAAGGGCTTTTGCCTACTCTTACCTGTATGCTTGCTATCTCATTTTGTTGACCTTTGTGGAGCGCCAGGGCAAGACCAGGTACTAGAGACCTGGACTTACCAAGAGAGCCTCCAAGTCACTTAACGTAACATAGGGGAAGTCTGTTCAAGGGGAGACAGTAGGCTACGAGCATGCTTGCGCTCTGCCTAGTTTCCTGATACCTTTTATGCCACTGCTAGACTTTATTAGTGAGAAAGACAGCATTGTGTTTATTAACTTTCATTGTGTATGCTTTAGGAATTATTCACGCCTTATTTTAGCCTAGGTTGGTGCATAGTGCACAACCCAGTTTGGCTGTTACGTTGGCTAAGGAAGTACTGTTTCTGAATGGTTATTATTAGTACTGTCACAGAGTTGTTGCACTCCCTTGTTATATATATGTATCCTACTTATTGGTGTATTTAAGATACACGCTTTGGTGTCCTGCCCCTGCATTATTTCTGTTCTATATTAACGAGCATCTTAGAGCATCAGACCTTTTCAGAAGATTCCTTATCTGATTGCTGTAGGACTAGACTTCCAGTGTGTTCATAGAGCATTGAAGAGTTTAGTGTTGAGTACAGACTCACACTAAAGTTAACGTAAGCAATTATTCCTTTATTAAATCTTATATAGTTTATTCAAGCATTGTTATTACTTAAGAGCATTTTCGTAACGTAAGTACTCCTGTTGTGAGTTGGCTTTGCCGTCACCGTAAAGCCTTTGTAGAAGTGCACTAAAACCCAGTTAAATGATACCCTGTTATCCAGTAGATTAACTCTGGAGGGTTTTAAGTGTTTTTGTTCACCGGCGTAATAGTTCGAGGGTTTGGAATTAGCGTAGTAGTAGTACCGTTGTAATAGATATAACAAATGGCCGTTGTTGCAGATATAGCCAATCATCTAGTCCATTATTAAGTGCCCTTCTTTATTTCGTAGTGCCGGTCGTAACAAATGGCGACCTTAGACCAGAATATAGTGAACTGAATATTGCAGGGTTTTTTTTGAGAAATCTTATTGCCATTTTATTTGGGGTTGAATTTATTTCTCGCATTGTTGGCAGCAGACATTGTTTTGAGGATATATAGAACTTGTTGGAGTTATTGGTGACCTAGTATTGCACTCAAGAACATCTACGAATATTTTTTGGTGAATAAAGCTACGCAAGAGTTTGGCTACTTTTGTTTTGACTGAGATTTTTTTTTTTTTACTCCATCATGTCACATGACGGGTCTGAGCATAGTGAGGGCACAGTGCGAGAGGCAGGTGAGGAGGTGGAGAAGGTGGAGTTGTTAAGCGGCGGTCGGGTGGTGAACAATGAGGAGGATGCTCGGATATTTTTGGAGGAGCCTGTGTCAGCGGATCGTGTGTCGGGGCTAGACCGGTACGGACTGCAGTGTGTAGCCATGGTCTTAGGGTATCCTGGTACTAGCGGTTTGCCGAGAAGTGAGCTGGTTGCCTGTGTGCTGGGTGGGGTGCATGGGGGTTCGGGTGGAGCGGGAGCTGGGGCACCTTCGGCCCAGCCCCCATTCCACTCGACTCGTACCATGGCGCCCCCTCGGGCTCCGGAGCCGGGTACGTTCCCGCAGGCCGATGCCCGCTGGCGTTTGGGTATGCCTCCAGGTGATTCACGGGGTGGGTTCCCCAATAGTAGCAACCCCTCCTCAGGGTTTGTCTTCCGAGATGTTGTTTCAGCTCGAGCTCGCCAAACTTAAGCAGCAGTCTGAGCTCGAGCAGCAGAGGGCTGAGCTCGAGCAGCGAAAGCATGAGGCTGAGCTCAAGCAGCAGCAGCAGCAGCGAGAGGCTGAACTCAGGCAGCAGCAGCAGCAGCGAGAGGCTGAGCTTAAGTTTGAGTCTGAAAGGTATTGAGCCGATGTTGATCTAGAGAAAACTCATGTAGAGGTGACGAGGAACCGGGTCGCCCAGGGGGGTCGAGCCCATGACCAGTCCCTGTCGCATCTACTTAAGTTGGTTCCAGTGTTTGATGAGTTAGGAGTTACAGAATTTTTTCTCCGGTTCGAGAAAAAGTGCCAGGAGCACCAATGGCCCGAGGAGAAGTGGGCAGCCCTTGTTTCTTCACGATTGACGGGAAAAGCACTCAAGGCGTACGATGCTTTGCCCCTAGATTCCTGTGTGAATTACGAGTTGTTAAAAGAAGCTGTCCTGAGGGCGTATGAGCTACAGCCAGAGACCTATAGGATGAAGTTTAGGGCGGTTCCAAAAAGAAAGGAGAGTACTTTCCAGGAACACGCTGGAGAGCTGTCAGATACATTTGAAAATTGGTTAAGGTCGGAGAAGGCAACTACTTTTGATTCAGTAAAACAATTAGTATTGCTGGAACAATTTTTAAAATGTACTGGCAGTGACTTGACTCTTAAGGCAACTACTTTTGATTCAGTAAAACAATTAGTATTGCTGGAACAATTTTTTAAATGTACTGGCAGTGACTTGACTCTTAACCTGAAAGAAAAGCAACCAAAAACTCTGCAGAAGGCGGCTGAGCTGGCTGACCTTAGGGTGTGATTGATTTGTGGGTGCGGGTCTGCACAGAGAGCTGAGGCAGGTAACCAGGGGCGTACCACTCCACCCCCCCCTCCCCCGAATTAATGACACAACAACTAATTATCCATTCAAGAGTACTGTTGCCAATTATGATCCCAAGTCGAAACCCTTCCTGTTTAAGAAAGGCCAGGGCCCTTCCTCACCTCAGAGGAAGTCCAAGAGCGAAGTGGAGTGTTTCAAGTGTCATGAGAAGGGGCATATTGCGCGCTCATGTCCGAGCACACCGCCTACAGCAGTGGTGTCACTAGTGAGCAACATTGGCGTTTCTTTGAGGTCTTCCGCGTTTGCCCGGGGTAAACAGTCGGTTGTGAAGTCATCGTCGGTGCAGAAGCAGCAGGAGGGCTCGTCACCTGTCCGTGATGCTTTTTGTGGTCATAGGGGGCACGGCATTGTGAGGTGGGCTGGTGTGAAGCGTAGGCTTGAGTTGCTGCGTGATACGGGCGCTTCCCAGACACTTGTTAAGAATTACACTGGCAAGCCTATTAACGCGGTTCGGGTTGTGGTGGTTCAAGGCATCAATGCTACACGGTCTTACCCGCTGGTCAGAGTGGAGCTTGAGGTGGACGGTGTGACACGGGAGTTGGATGTGGGTGTGGTGGAGAAATTGCCAGTTGAGGGGGTCGACCTCCTTTTCGGCAACGACTTTGCGGTGCCCACTTCCGAGGTTCCACCCTTAGTCGTTGCCGAGAGGGCGGCCGACATGAGTAGGGAGGGGCAAGAGGGGCTAGAGAGATCTCAGTCCACTCAGGTGTCACAGCCTAGTACCCAAGTTGCAGACCAGCGGAGGAAGGGTCGAAAGGAGAAAGTTGAGGCTGGTGGTCGGGTTGAGAGTTTGGACCCAGCGACACTCCTTGGTGACTCGGTACTTGACCCAAAGTTAAGCTCCGGAGTGGCCCCAGAACCTGTCCCCCCTAGTGACATGGTAGGGCGTGATGGCACTCCACGACAGAGTAGTTCCCAGGGACAACAAGAAGATCTTAGTCTTGAGAGTTGTGGGAACGGGGCTATTGACCTCGACGAGGACGGGGAAGCATGTCATGTGAACCTGTTAAAGGAGTTTGTGAGGTAACCACCTGAGCAGCCTACTGTCCCTGTGTTGGTCTGCAGTGGCCAAGGTGGAGAAGGAGAGGGGGGCAGTGGGGCACAGGTGGAGGAAAGTTGGGATTGTCATGTCTCGGCGGAGCAGTGGTAGGGGGACACGAGCCAGGGGGCTGTGGAAACGCTAGAGCACCTGCCTGAGCAGCAGTGTGCAGCGCTCCAGCCCCTGCTCTGTTCATACCCCATTGTTTGTGCCGAGCACCCAGGCCTCACAACTCATGTGGTGCACGAGGTTCCGCTGGCAGGTCACTTGAGTGTGAGTAGACCGTTGGCCTCGTTGTTTCAGTGGTTCAAGGTGGGCGACGAGGCCATGGCATGGTTGTCAGGTCAGGGTCGACCCATGGCTGCTAAAGGTGGTGGTCAGAATCAGGACATTGAGCAGATTGGTGAGGTTGGCTGTGGAGTGGATGCGCCCGGTCGTTGCATAGCCTCCCATTGCTGCTCTAGTAAGATGCAACAGACCTACCATAGACCGACTGTTTCTGGCCATGTTGCTGAAGGCGCTGATCCTGCACAGGCAGATGGAGTCGCAAGGAATGCGGGGGTGCGCATGTATGGTATCGGCGGGGGAGCATTAGCAATTATGAACTGTGGGAGTGACTGCACAGGTGGTACAGATTGTCCCTCTCATGACCTGGCTGTTCTAGGGACAAAGGTGGAGAAGGAGGGAGACTATAGTGTAGAAACTGCGGTCTCGGCTGGGTTGTGGGAGGGCAATGAGCATGTTGTTCTTCGAGATAAGTTGCAACCTCTTGTTCCTAAGCGTCAAGAGAAGTTGTTTACTAGGCTGTGGCAGTACGTCCGTATGTTTGTTGATTCTCCAGGCCTGATGTACGGGGTAGAATCCGACATGGAGGCTGGAGACAGTGCAAGGCTCAAATTGGCTCCCTACCGTATAAATCCTGCTCAACAGCCTGTCATGAAAGCAGAGCTAGACTACATGTTGGAGAAGGGTCTGAGGGATAAAGGATATCATGAGTGGCCGTTGCCAGTGAGTTTGCAACCTGAGTTGAGTGGCAAGATCCGTGTTTGTGTTGATTGCAAGAGTGTTGGTGCATTATCCCTGACAGACGCCTATCCATTACCCAGAGTTGACGACACCATAGACCGCATCGGGGCTGCGTCGTTCCTCACGAAGGTAGAACTAGTGAAAGGTTATTGGCAGGTCCCGTTGCCGGAGAGAGCGAAGAGAAGTGCCAGTCTTGTGATGAACTGGGCAGTTTATCAGTGCCAGGTGTTGTTTTGCTGCCGGAACACAAGTTGGATGTGTGGCATGTTAAGGGCACTGATAATGTTTTGGCTGATTGTTTGTCACGGGAGGGTATGTCTTAACACCTAAAGAGCGGCCTAGGCGGTAATTTATATGTACCACCCAGCGGGGTGTTTTTACCCTAAATAGGGTTGTTTACGTGATCATTTTCACGCCTAAATAAGACCCAGAGCGTAAAACAAGTATCTATCCCTGGAAGGGCATAAACAGAGCTTTCCAATGACACCCCAACCATCCTTGTACGACCACTGGTTTTCTTGCAACGATCGCGCAACACGAGTGCAAAAACCATGTAATTAGGTACTTTCCCTACATAATTCCCTGTGTAGCGAGTGTGAGGGGGGAAGGAAGGGTGGTTTTCACTTCAGTTGGCCCACCGCGGTGGTGTGCGACGGTCATAGCCTTACTACGCTCCTCACACCGCTCAGCTCTCTCTCTCTACAACATTACGTGCTGAAAATGGCACACGACATAAGTTGTGAACCGCCACTTAGTCCAAATTTCTTTCACACGACATAAGTTGCACGCTGCCAATAAAGGGTTAAGGAGCACCCTCGCCGTTCAGTCAGTGTGTGTTTGAGAGTAGAGAAAAATTAGGCTTGCCCCTGTAGTGCAAAGCCGCCAAAAAACACTATTAAAAATAATACAAAAACCTCACATAAAAACTCTTTCTTTTGATAGTATATAAGTACAGTATGTTACAGCAAGAATCTAAGACATTCTGAGTTTTGTCTTAGTAGGCTAGGCTTGGTGAAGCTTGCTCGTTGAGCGTGATATAATTATTATGATGCTATTATTTTGGGGAAGTGTTGTGCAGATTTTTTTTATAATGCAGTGTCTTATGTTTGTGATCGTGCCTTGTTTTCACAACTTGGGAGAGTAGCTAGGTGATGCGGGGTTGGGGGGCATTCTGTCTGGTCAGATGTGGAGTTCACCTGAGGCTGAAACGTCCCACATCTTGGGCGGGGTGTTATGCTGGCCAACTTGCCAGAATGCACTCGTAACTCGCTAGCGCTCGCCAGGGTAGTGAAATGGGCTACAATAATCGTAGAACGATGTTCTTTCTTTCATAGAGTTCATGTTGTCACAGACAGATCAGTGGTGGTCTTTATTCTTGTCTGTGACACTTGGAAGCATTTTATATCATTGATAGAATATAAGATGCATTGTGTGAAGTTGTAGGGAGAAAGAGAGCGAGCAGCGTGGTGGTAATATGTGCGTGTGTATGTACGTGTGCCTCCCTCGCTCGCGCAGGCTTTCCCACACCC
Organism: Paralithodes platypus; assembly: GCA_032716605.1. Classification (NCBI taxonomy): domain Eukaryota; kingdom Metazoa; phylum Arthropoda; class Malacostraca; order Decapoda; family Lithodidae; genus Paralithodes; species Paralithodes platypus. The sequence continues at coordinate 26,262,915 of CM064525.1, forward strand.
TTGATTGGCTGGCGCGCCTGGTGCGTCCTAGGACGCCTTCATTTCATGACGTAGTGGTCTGTGATTGGGTGCAGCTGTCCTAGTGTTGGTGCTGGGGCTCCTGCCCGCGTTTCTTCTGCAGAACTTGGCATGGCGTGCTTGGTCCTACATGTCCTTTGCAATCTGTCCCCCATATAACCCCCTATACTACTTTCTCTCTCTCTGAACTTCTTCCTTTTCAAACTTCTCTCTTTATTCAATTACTTATCCCTTCTGGTTCTGCATCATAGTCGGCCAGTCGTATTACCAGCACCAGCTCTCCATATATGTTTGCACTAGTTTTAGGGATTATTAGAGTCATAGTCATATGGTAGCCTAGTGTTGGGGTGCTTCTAATTAGTGAGCTGTTCTTTCCCATTATTTAATGCTAGACAGTGGAAGGTATCTTTGGTCGTTGTCTGAGTTATGTATGTGGCAAGTCAGAGCCTGTACAACATCGACGAAGCTAGGTAGCCTGTAACCCTTGTGCATATTTTTCCTTTGCGAGTGTAGCAGTATACAGGTGAAGGGCTTTTGCCTACTCTTACCTGTATGCTTGCTACCTCATTTTGTTGACCTTTGTGGAGCGCCAGGGCAAGACCAGATACTAGAGATCTGGACTTACCAAGAGAGCCTCCAAGTCACTTAACGTAACATTAGGGAAATCTGTTCAAGGGGAGACAGTAGGCTACGAGCATGCTTGCGCTCTGCCTAGTTTCCTGATACCTTTTATGCCACTGCTAGACTTTATTAGTGAGAAAGACAGCATTGTGTTTATTAACTTTCATTGTGTATGCTATAGGAATTATTCACGCCTTATTTTAGCCTAGGTTGGTGCATAGTGCACAACCCAGTTTGGCTGTTACGTTGGCTAAGGAAGTTCTGTTTCTGAGTGATTATTATTAGTGCTGTCACAGAGTTGTTGCACTCCCTTGTTATATATATGTATCCTACTTATTGGTGTATTTAAGATACACGCTTTGGTGTCCTGCCCCTGCATTATTTCTGTTCTATATTAACGAGCATCTTAGAGCATCAGACCTTTTCAGAAGATTCCATATCTGATTGCTGTAGGACTAGACTTCCAGTGTTTTCATAGAGCATTGAAGAGTTTAGTGTTGAGTACAGACTCACACTAAAGTTAACGTAAGCAATTATTCCTTTATTAAATCTTATATAGTTTATTCAAGCATGGTTATTACTTAAGAGCATTTTCGTAACGTAAGTACTCCTGTTGTGAGTTGGCTTTGACTTCACCAGAAAGCCTTTGTAGAAGTGCACTAAAACCCAGTTAATTGATACCGTGTTATCCAGTAGATTAACTCTGGAGGGTTTTAAGTGTTTTTGTTCACCGGCGTAATAGTTCGAGGGTTTGGAATTAGCGTACCGTTGTAATAGATATAACAAATGGCCGTTGTTGCAGATATAGCCTATCATCTAGTCCATTATTAAGTGCCCTTGTTTATTTCGTAGTGCCGGTCGTAACACTCGCCTCTCTTAGTCATAAACGGTATGGCATCTAAATGGGCCAATGTAAGTAGCGGGGTACCCCAGGGATCGGTACTAGGACCAATTATCTTTCTAATTTACATCAACGACATAGATGAGGGTCTCACCTGTACAATCTCAAAGTTTGCTGAAGATGAAAAAATTGCAAATAGCGTACTCTCAAAAGAACAAGTTGACGATATGCAACACAATCTAAATAAGTTGTCATGTTGGGCCTAAATTTGGCAAATGAGTTTCAATACGGATAAATGTATAATACTACATATCGGATACCGAAATGAGAAAGCAAACTATTCGATGAATGCCACTCAGCTTAAGAGTGTAGACAGAAAACCTGATCTGGGAATAACAATATCGAGTAACCTAAAACCGAGTCAACAATATTCAGAAGTTGTTAAGAAGGCAAACAAAATAATTGGCTTTATAGGCTGCAGGTAATGTGAGCATAAATCCAAAGAAGTTATCCTAACTCTATACAATTCCTTTGTCCGCCCTCTTCTGGACTACTGTGTTCAATCCTGATGCCCTTATTACCAAAGAAATATAGACAAGCTAGAAAGAGTTCAACGTAGAGTTACCAAAATTATACCTAGCCTAAAGAACAAACAATACGAGGAGCGTCCTAGAAAATGTAAATTAAGGGAGGGAATTGAGTGGAAGCTACCTATACTGCTGTTTGCGGATGATACAGTTCTGATGAGTGATAATGAATGGGAGTTGCAGGGTCTGGTAAATGAGTTTAGAACAGTGTGCGAAAAACGGAATTTGAAGGTAAATGCGGGGAAGAGCAAGGTTATGGTCTTCGAAAGGGGTGAAGTCACAGAGTGTGAGGCGAAGCTGAACGGTCAGGCTATGGAGATCGTCAACTCTTTTAAGTATCTGGGCAGTGTGTTGAGTAAAGATGGGACTATGGATGAAGAAGTGCGGGTGAGGGTACAACAGGGGAACAGGGTTGTAGGAACGCTAAAAGCAGTAACAAGAAATAGGGTGGTCAGTATGGAAGTGAAGAAGTCCTTGCATGACAGTGTGGTAATCCCGACACTGACTTACGGAAGCGAAGCATGGACGTTGGTTGAGAGACTCAGACCAAGAGTGAGAGCAGTGGAAATGAATTACTTAAGGTGTGCGTGCGGAGTTACATGGAGGGATAGACAGACTAATGAGGAAGTAAGATGGAGGTGTGGTGTGGAGGTAGATGTGCTGGAAAGTGTGAAAAGGAACAACTTGAGATGGTTCGTCCATATGGCACGTATGGAAAGCGAGAGAATGACTAAGAGGGTATACGAGAGCGAGGTGGAGGGACAGAGAGGGAGAGGTAGACCGAATGAGAGGTGGAAGGATGGAGTGAGGAAGTACATGAACGAAGGCGGTGCTGGTTGGGGGGAGGGGAGTCGACTGACTGGGGACAGAGGCGCATGGGGGCGCTTCGTTCGTGTCCACCCCTTCGGGGATCACGGCGTCAGGCAATAGATAGATAGATAGATATTAAGAGGCGACTTAATTCTAGTGTTCAAAAGCATCAAAAGCATCGACAATATGAACTGTAGTAAGTACTTCACTATCGATCAATCTAATTACGCGCGGGAAAACGGTTGCAACATTATTCGTATATTTTTTAACTCTCACGAATCTAAGAATTTCTTCTTCAATCGATTGTCAACTTGTGGCATGGCCTTACCAGTGACGTTATAGACTGCAGCACCGTTGATTCTTTTAAGCTTCCCCTAGACAAATATCTTGCATCAAACCCGTGACTGACTGCGTTTGTCAATGAATATCTTTATTTTATTCCCCCATCAGATTCATCAAGGTTTATTGCGTATATTATATATTACTATTACTCTTTTGTTTCCCAGATATAAGAAAGATCACGTAGAACCGTGTTATGTTACTAACCTATCTGTCCCCTACTAACTTCCTAATCCTGCCACAGACATTAGTTCCAGGGCAGTATTTCCCTTTCCAATTTCCCCTTACCCACTCTAAACCACTGTTTGGACACTTGATCCACAGTGTTTTGGAGGACAAACAGGCTAGAGGGGTCACTAGACCTGTTGTTGCTTGATTTCCTTTGTACTTCTTTATACTTTGTGATCTTGCCTCTTGCTGATCCTCCCTACACCGTGTGGGAGTAAGGGTTGGCTACTGACTGACTATTTTATTAGGCTGAGTTTGCTTTATGTATTATTTTGGCTATGTTGTTGGTTTATATTTTGTACTTTTGTGATTTGATGGTTTGATGTAGATTTGGTTTGAATGATCAGACTCACTTACCCACCCAGTTACTTACTCACTCATTTTAGCGGGAGACGGTTAATTTATGTGGAATACCTTTTCCCTCATGTTTAGCCGCATTAGTTTTTGTGATTTTAAGACGTTCGCCCCATTAGTTTGTTGATTTTAAGACCTTTCGTCCCATTGTGTGTACTAATATCAAGACCTATCGTGCCATTTAGGTGTCAATGTTTTCCTGGCAAGCGATAGCGAGCCTATTATTTTGAATGAAAGCGGCCTTCGGCCGGGAAATTTTTCTACCGAAAAATATACACATTTATCTGGAAGGGTGATCTTGAGGATAATTTATTAAGCTTGATGAAGGTCTATGGAGGAAACAAAAACAATACCAAATAATGTAATAGATATACTAATATTATGCCCTACCCCCGTAACCCCTTCTTTACCGGTGACGTCTTTTTAACTTTATCTGGCTACTATTAGACGATTGTATTCAGTTTATAAGGGGTCTCCAGCAATTAACAGGCTTCCAACTATCTCTCTTAACCCTCTTCACTACCTATAATATTATACCCTACCCCCGTAACCCCTTCTTTACCGGTGACGTCTTTTTAACTTTATCTGGCTACTATTAGACGATTGTATTCAGTTTATAAGGGGTCTCCAGCAATTAACAGGCTTCCAACTATCTCTCTTAACCCTCTTCACTACCACAGATCCTTCATAAACTGCACAAATGCACAAAATCCTCTCAATATACCAAACATATAATTGGAAAAACGTCCCTGGTACAGAAGGGGTTAATATTGTTTGATTGGCAGAGGCATAAGTTTTATTATATTTTATTTTACTGGATTGAGTTTGCCTAATTAATTAGTTGGCTCTGTCGTTGGCTTACTTTTGATAAGTTTGTGATTCCATATGTTGATGTAGAGTTGGTTTGAACACACACACACACACACACACACACACACACACACACACACACACACACACACACACAGGCACTACTATTAGTGTCGTAGTTAACCATTCTATCAGCGTGGTACCAGAACACATAGGTCGGGGCCCCGGTTCGGTGTAGTCGGTGATGGTACAAGTCAGTCTCACTACACTCCCGATCTGGACGTACCGCTCTGGTCCACCCGATATTTTGACTACGGCTTCTGTTAGGAGGGGAAGAAATAAGAAAAATGAAGAAGTAAGCCAAACTGTCTTGATGGTGTAATGGTTAGTGTTTAAGATCTGTATGTGGTTACCCAGGTTCGAATCCCGAGACGATCACATGCTTTCATTAATTTCATTGGGAGGTGTTTAGTGGTGGGAGTGACATTAATAACATTTGATTATTTAATTTAATTTCCATTACGGTAACCTACTTGTAAACGTTTTGATTAACCCCTTATTAACCGGCGACGTCTCTTTAAAAAAACAAAATTGCAGTTTAAGAAGGTAAAAATGGTTAAGTGAGGTAGCTTGAAGCCTGTTAATTATTGCTTCATTTAAAACTGAATAAAGTCGTCTAATAGTAGCCATAGTAAAGTTTAAAGAACGGCACCGGTGATTAAAGGATTAAGCGTATGTTTTGGACATCAGCATTCCAAAATCTGAATTAACCCCTTCAGCACGATGACGTCTTTTTACATTTTGTGCTGGCTAAAGTTAGACAATTTTATGCAGTTCAAGAAGAAAGTATGTTATTCAGAGGATATATTGAGATCGTATTTACCCCTTTGAGTCCTAGAGGTAAATTATAAGCTAAAGAAATCGTCAAATGGTAGCCAAAATATGTGGAGAAAGTACGCCCTCGTGCTAAAGATGTTAAAGTACGCCCTCGTGTTAAAGATGTTAAAGTACGCCCTCGTGCTAAAGATGTTAAAGTACGCCCTCGTGCTAAAGATGTTAACAGCACAACACTTGATTGATTAAGTGCAATATTATGACCTAGAATATAACATTAGGGTTGTGTGTGAATGCATTGTAAGTATGATAGTGATTAATTTAGTGCAATAATATGACCTACAATATATCATTAATATTGTGTGTGAATGCATTGTAAGTATGATAGTGATTAATTTAGTGCAATAATATGACCTAGAATATAACATTAATATTGTGTGTGAATGCATTGTAAGTATGATAGTGATTAATTTAGTGCAATAATATGACCTACAATATAACATTAATATTGTGTGTGATATACGGATACACAATTGAAGTTGGAGTTTGTTTATATCAATATTTATGAGAATTGTGAGCTAAAATATAGTTGTATTGCATATATGAATATGTAAAAGATGCATTATATCCATCACAAATATAGTTGTATTGCATATATGAATATGTAAAAGATGCATTATATCCATCACAAATATAGTTGTATTGCATATATGAATATGTAAAAGATGCATTATATCCATCACAAATATAGTTGTATTGCATATATGAATATGTAAAAGATGCATTATATCCATCACAAATATAGTTGTATTGCATATATGAATATGTAAAAGATGCATTATATCCATCACAAATATAGTTGTATTGCATATATGAATATGTAAAAGATGCATTATATCCATCACAAATATAGTTGTATTGCATATATGAATATGTAAAAGATGCATTATATCCATCACAAATATAGTTGTATTGCATATATGAATATGTAAAAGATGCATTATATCCATCACAAATATAGTTGTATTGCATATATGAATATGTAAAAGATGCATTATATCCATCACAAATAATTGTATTGCATATATGAATATGTAAAAGATACATTATATCCATCACAAATATAGTTGTATTGCATATATGAATATGTAAAAGATGCGTTATATCCATCACAAATATAGTTGTATTGCATATATGAATATGTAAAAGATGCATTATATCCATCACAAATATAGTTGTATTGCATATATGAATATGTAAAAGATGCATTATATCCATCACAAATATAGTTGTATTGCATATATGAATATGTAAAAGATGCATTATATCCATCACAAATATAGTTGTATTGCATATATGAATATGTAAAAGATGCATTATATCCATCACAAATATAGTTGTATTGCATATATGAATATGTAAAAGATGCATTATATCCATCACAAATAATTGTATTGCATATATGAATATGTAAAAGATGCATTATATCCATCACAAATATAGTTGTATTGCATATATGAATATGTAAAAGATGCGTTATATCCATCACAAATATAGTTGTATTGCATATATGAATATGTAAAAGATGCGTTATATCCATCACAAATATAGTTGTATTGCATATATGAATATGTAAAAGATGCATTATATCCATCACAAATATAGTTGTATTGCATATATGAATATGTAAAAGATGCATTATATCCATCACAAATATAGTTGTATTGCATATGAATATGTAAAAGATGCGTTATATCCATCACAAATATAGTTGTATTGCATATATGAATATGTAAAAGATGCATTATATCCATCACAAATATAGTTGTATTGCATATATGAATATGTAAAAGATGCATTATATCCATCACAAATATAGTTGTATTGCATATATGAATATGTAAAAGATGTGTTATATCCATCACAAATATAGTTGTATTGCATATATGAATATGTAAAAGATGCGTTATATCCATCACAAATATAGTTGTATTGTATATATGAATATGTAAAAGATGCATATATCCATCACAAATATAGTTGTATTGCATATATGAATATGTAAAAGATGCGTTATATCCATCACAAATATAGTTGTATTGTATATATGAATATGTAAAAGATGCGTTATATCCATCACAAATATAGTTGTATTGCATATATGAATATGTAAAAGATGCGTTATATCCATCACAAATATAGTTGTATTGCATATATGAATATGTAAAAGATGCGTTATATCCATCACAAATATAGTTGTATTGCATATATGAATATGTAAAAGATGCGTTATATCCATCACAAATATAGTTGTATTGCATATATGAATATGTAAAAGATGCATTATATCCATCACAAATATAGTTGTATTGCATATATGAATATGTAAAAGATGCATTATATCCATCACAAATATAGTTGTATTGCATATATGAATATGTAAAAGATGCGTTTATATCCATCACAAATATAGTTGTATTGCATATATGAATATGTAAAAGATGCGTTATATCCATCACAAATATAGTTGTATTGTATATATGAATATGTAAAAGATGCATTATATCCATCACAAATATAGTTGTATTGCATATATGAATATGTAAAAGATGCGTTATATCCATCACAAATATAGTTGTATTGTATATATGAATATGTAAAAGATGCGTTATATCCATCACAAATATAGTTGTATTGCATATATGAATATGTAAAAGATGCGTTATATCCATCACAAATATAGTTGTATTGCATATATGAATATGTAAAAGATGCGTTATATCCATCACAAATATAGTTGTATTGTATATATGAATATGTAAAAGATGCATTATATCCATCACAAATATAGTTGTATTGCATATACGAATATGTAAAAGATGCGTTATATCCATCACAAATATAGTTGTATTGCATATATGAATATGTAAAAGATGCGTTATATCCATCACAAATATAGTTGTATTGCATATATGAATATGTAAAAGATGCATTATATCCATCACAAATATAGTTGTATTGCATATATGAATATGTAAAAGATGCGTTATATCCATCACAAATATAGTTGTATTGTATATATGAATATGTAAAAGATGCATTATATCCATCACAAATATAGTTGTATTGCATATATGAATATGTAAAAGATGCGTTATATCCATCACAAATATAGTTGTATTGCATATATGAATATGTAAAAGATGCGTTATATCCATCACAAATATAGTTGTATTGCATATATGAATATGTAAAAGATGCATTATATCCATCACAAATATAGTTGTATTGCATATATGAATATGTAAAAGATGCGTTCTGTCCATCACAAACAACATTATTATTGCATTTATGTTTAAGGGGACACGGAGCTTTTTTGTTGTCTATTAATTCATTTATTCATATATTTTTTTAGTTTCCTCCATAGACCTCCATCAAACTTAGAAAAACACCCTCTAGACCCCCCTTCAAGATGGATTTGTAAATTTTTCGGTGGAAAAATGTCCCGGCCAAAGGCTGATTCCTCCTAAAATTACAGGCTCGCTATTGCTCGCTAGAAGAAAAAAAATAGACGCCTAAAGGGCACGAAGGGTCCTAATATTTACAAAGAAATGGGCTGAATGGTCTTAAAATCGCCCAACAAATGGGCAAAACGTATACAAATCTAAAGACTAATGGGGCTAAACATTAGGGAGAAGGGGATCCAGACAAACGGTCTGTCTCCCCTTAACCCCGTGAGGATCATGGCGAGTTTGGACAATATATTCGGGCTTTCATTTGACGATTTTATTCAGATTAGGATGATTATATGGACGTCACAAGATTAATTGAGACAGTCTTTGTCCTTTTAATTCCCACAGATCCTTCCTAATCTGTATAGAGTAGTCTAATGATAGCCCGAATAAACTGTCAGAGCGCGTCATATTCCTTAAGGGGTTAATATCGATGTTTACGGCTCCAACTTCCTTATACCCCTGCAAGTGGTGAATTAGATATGTATTACTAACCTGTAACATTGAGTGTAGTAAGTACGCCAATGGGTGGATGTGCAGACAGCTGACACTCGTACACACCCGCGTCGTGCAGTTGGGCGTACCTCACGTGCAATATGTTGTACTGTTAAAGCGTTCACAAACTGACTTGATAAATATCTCGCTCTAAACCCCCAATTAACTACTTTTACAAATGAATAGCCTCTCATTATTTTCATCCACATTCAGTATAATCCATTCATTATAGGTAGGCGAGGAACTGTGAACCCTAAGCTCTGTAACTCAAAAGGGCTAGAGCAAATGGGCTGTAAATGTTCACACCTATTCCCTGGCCGTGTTTTCCCAAATGGTATAAATATTAGCTGGATTACTCTCGTCGGTTGTCAGTTACAGAGGTTAGGGGTCACAGTTCCTCGCCTACTTATAATAAATGGACTATATTGTAGGTTAGATTATATACAAGCAGCCTCGTACAGATCAATATATGTTGTTGTTTGTTTTCCTTTGTGCTGTATACCACGAAGCAATTATATACAGTCAGAGTAAACAGTTCACCAATATCGTCAATTAAATTTAGATTTAGTTTTCAAAAAGTTTATTGTCATAAAGTACATCAATATTACAATCATATCATATAGTACATCATACAAAAGTCTTATATACCCTATGCCAACAGGGAACTGATGCCATCCGGCATATATGTCCCCTTTAAATTTGTTACACTAATACAAAATATTCATCAAAAAAGTCATCAAGAAAGTGCTAAACAAAACAAGTGCTGAAAAAGAAAAAGAACCTTACTACAATTACAAACAAAATCCGTCTAGAATAATAATATGTTCACACTCAACACTACTTTAAAGATTATTTATTTCAATACTCATCTAATATTCTTTAGTCTTTCTTTTGAATATGTAGAGACTTCAGTTGAAATTTATCTTATCCATTATATTATTCCATATTAAAACTCCTTTGTGCCTAAATGTGTTTTTCAATACATTTGTTCTGGCAATGGGAACATGTAACTTATGTCTCTGCCTGGTCAAATGCTGATGTATAGTATTATTTAATGTGAACAGTGACGTTCTGGAACGCATAGTCAATTTACAGCAATTTTCATGCTTTAACCCTTCCTACCCGGGCTGTCTTACCCAATGACGGTCGCCCCTACCCGGGCGAAATGGCTGAAAAACGTCTAGGCCTAGGCTACCGTATTTATGTTTATTTTCACTGCTAGAACTTTCCCACTCATCTATAATCGTAGTGCGGTTTTCAATCTGTATTTTGGGGTTGAGTAGAGCTCTGTAAGTCAACTGGTTCAGTTGTGATGACGATTTCAGTGGAGCCAATATTGCAGAGATGTTGCCAATATGGGGGCTTTTCAGACACTAATTTCGTCTGACGTCAGAACAATAACATTGAAGAGTCTTCTCCTTCTTGTTTTCGGAGGTGAGGTGACGCAACGCTTGGGTTTGTTGACATACGTCGTACGCACGGCGTTCAGACCAAGCTTAATTAGGCTATTAAGCTGCTGCCTTAGGTAAGGCATACCGGGTAGCGGCCCATCTTTCGAGCTGTCCTTACCTAAGGCAGACCGGGTAGGAAGGGTTAAAAGCCTGTAAAAGCCGTAGAAATTGAGTGTCAGTGGGCGGGAGCGTGAGGGACCTCCCTTTGACCCTCAGAGCAGCCAGGCGCTCACTGAGGAAAAGTGTGTGTCGTGCGGGTGTCTCACAACAGTGTTGCCGAGCGAGCGAGAGCTAATAATTGGCGAGTTTTCCCGAATGTCTATGGCAACGCTGCGGGTGAACCCCGCCACCTACGAAGCTCGTTCTGGTCTCATTTTGAAGCTATTATCGCCTAGTTTTCGGCAGAATACAGTTTATTTAATGCAGATGCTTGATTAATCATTCAGGAGTGCCTGAATATGCCCTAAATAGCGCAAATAAGCCCGCAGAGAATAGGTTAAACACAAGTTTAGCCACTGCAAAAACATTAACATCTCTAAATGGTAATAGCTTTAATGATTTAAATTTTGGGGCAGTATGTGCTCTATAGTGGGCTGATTTAATTATTCTTACTGTTCTTTTCTGTAGAGTTATGATGGGTTTGATATTACATTCACTTGCATTACCACAAACTTCTACCCCATAAGTAATACAGGGGTATACAAAATAATTATACATAGTTAATAATGTTGATATATTCAGTAGTTGTCTAGCTTTACATAATTATGATCCCTATGCCTTTAGATATTTTATTTTTTAAAGATTTAACATGTTCAATCCAAGATAGTTTTTCATCTATAATTACCCCCAATAACTTAGAATGTTTAACTTTCGTTAAAGGGTTACTGTTAATACAGACACTTAAATTAGTTTTCACTTGTTTTCCCTTCACCGTGAACACCATATAGTGAGTTTTGTCTACATTCAAAGAGAGTGTATTGGCAATGGTCCACTCCACAATCTTTTTCATCTCCACATTCATCATATCTATGACCTTATCAACATTATCCCCTTCTAAGAATATGTTAGTATCATCTGCAAATAATATTGGGAATGTATTTGGAGATACATTTGCTATATTATTCACATATATTAAATACAACAAGGGACCTAAAACAGAGCCTTTGAGGAACACCACACTTCACATATCCCTTGTAAGAACTCTCACCGTTATAATTTACATATTGTACCCTATTAGCTAAATAACTTTCTAACCATTTTTGAGCAACCCCCCTGACTCCATACAAATTTAACTTGTTTAACAAAATGTCATGGTCTACAGTATCAAAAGTTTTGCTAAAATCCAAAAATACCCCTACTACATGTTTACCTGAATCGAGAGATTCTGAGATTTTATCAATTAACATTATTAAAGCTAAATTAGTATTATATCCCTTCCTAAACCCAAACTGGAAATCGTAGAGTAATTTATATTTGTTAAAACGTTACATCAATCTAGTATACATAATGTTTTCAAACACTTTTGAGAAAAGGGATAATATTGAAACAGGACGATAATTGTTAACAAGTGAAGCGTCATTATTTTTATCTAAAGGTATTACTTTAGCAATTTTGAGTTCATTAGGGAAACTACCTTCAGTCATAGACATGTTAACTAGAGTGGTTAGTGTGTCGACGAAATAGGGGAAAGTCTCTTTAATAACCTTGGAGCTTATAACATCCCACCCTGGAAATTTTTTCATTAGCTTAGTAATTATGTTTTTCACTTCATAGCAAGTAGCTGGCCTTAAAAATATTGTATTTGGATTAGCGGTAGGCATAAATTATGAGTATGTTTTCTGTATGTTTGGTAATGACTGGCTTATTTTAATACCAATATTTAGATACAAAACATTAAAAGTATTGGCAATAAGTTTAGCATCACTTATCTTATTTCCATTTATAGTAAAATCAGTTGTTTTCTTAGATTATGCATTTGTATTGATTACTTCTCTAATTAGTTCCCATGATTTCTTTATTTTGCCCGTATTTTGTTAGAACAGTTCATCATAATGTTCCCTTTCTGTTGATCTTAATAATTTGTTCAAAATTATTTTATATTCTTGATACGCCTTTTTATTTTCCTCTGTTGTAAACTTTATGGACTTGATATACAATTTATTTTTAACTTTAATAGACTCTTTAAGACCTGAGGTAAGCCAATACTTTCGGTTCCGATATGATAGTTTTACCTTACAGAGAGGAAAACACTCGTCATATAGTTTAGTAAATGCTGAATGAAAGTTAAAGAAGGCACTCTGACAATCACCTTCAATAATGTTCGACCAATCAGTTTGCAATAATCTCTCTTTGAACTTTTGCACATTATTTTCATTAATTAACCTCCTAATAATAAACTCAGGACATTTCTTCATTTGTTTACCTTTTAAAATACAAACTATAGGAAAATGGCCAACTATTTTAAGACGTTCATCCCCATTCAGGTGTCGATTTCTTCCTGGCGAGCGATAACGAGCCAGCATTGTATGGAGAAATCCGGCATCGCCGGAGAAATTTGTCTATCGAAAAAGTACAAATTTAGCTTGCTGTCAAAACAAACATATATTTGTGCTGACTCGCTACCGCTCGCCAGGAACATATTGACACCTGGATGGGGGTAAACGTCTTAAAACAGTAAACTGAATGAGGCCGAATAGATACAAGCCAAAGAGAGATGGAGAGAAAGAGAAAAAAAGCGAGGTGGGCTCCCGTAACGTAAATAAGTTGAATGTGCAGTAGGAAAATAATTAGCATAACAACAATGGGGAACGAGTTGAAAGGAAAAATTAGGTTACTTTCACTATAAGGCCCATATTATTATACCTACACTAAAACACATGCACATATATTATATACATACATACATACACACACATACATACACCTACACACACACACCAACACACACACAGCCCGTAGCCTAGTAGGTAGAGCTCTCGTCTCACACACGAGGGGTCGGGGGTTCAATCCCCGGCCGGGCGGAGACAAATTGGGCTTGTCTCCTTTCATGTGTTAGCCTCAGTTCACCTAGCTGTAAATAGGTACCTGGAATAAGTGGGCGACGTTGTGACGTCCCATCTGGGGTTGGCAAAAATGGTACAAGGCGAGATGGGTATCACATGGTTCACCTAAGCTGATGGCTACCTAAGACTTCGGGCGAGACGGTACCGTCTATAGTGAGAATGGTACCATACAGATCCACCCTAAGCCTTCGTTTCCGATGTCGCCAATTGGCTAAAATACAGACTACACACACATCCACAGCCGTTCCAACAGTACATAAAACACTTAACATGCATTTCACGCAATACATTCCCAGTTAAGGAGGCGCGATAATAATGAGCTTAGCTCGCATTGCGTGGATTCCCATTGACGAACAAGTAACTGAGTAACATGTAAATATAAAAACACACACACACACTGTATATATATATATATATATATATATATATATCGTCTTGACGGTCGGCGGTTCAAACCCCACTGAGAGATTAGAAACATTTAGTGGCTCACGTGTATTTGTGATATATACTCAATATATAATTATATACAGGTATATATATATATATATATATATATATATATATATATATATATAAATATATATATATATGTGTGTGTGAATATATATATATACATATAATACAAATAAAATATATGTCGTGCACTAAATGTATATATGTTTTGCTATGTGTAAGAAGGAGACGAAAGGCAGTTTGCCTGTAACAAGTGTCTCCCTCAAGGCCGAAAGAGTGACAGGGCCGAATTCAAGGAACATTGGGGTCAAAATGCCTGGATATTTGTTTGGTTTTTGTTTTATGTGAATGAGGGAGACAAAAGGCAGAACTGCCTGCATCGAGTGCCTCCCCCAGAGTTGAAAGAGTGACAAGGACAAAATTAATGGACGTTAGAGCGAAACATTTTTTGTTTTCTATATTCCAACTACTCCCTCTCTGGCATAGGCTGAGAGCCTGTACAGTCAGAAACCGCAGTTTCTGAGACACCTGGATAGGGCCCGGACATTGGGAGCGTATTGCTTCTGGACGACAGGCCACTTTAACTATCACAAGGCCGCACACGTACGAACACACGTTTCGAACCAATAGATGTTTCACTCAGTCTGCCATGTCAAATTATTGTGCTGTTGTTATGCTACGATACGATGCATACTACAGAAGCTGATATATACATGACAAAAATACCATTGTTTGTTATTCCCTCCCGTATCTACATTAAACGCGGATACCTATTAAATAATTAAGAATGTAAAGAAACACTACAAAACCGCAGTGAATGAAAAGGCTTTCGTTGTGTGTGTGTGTGTGTGTGAGAGATTCATCAGACATCCATAGTAGTTACTATTAAACACATACCGGTACTCATACATAGGCCTAATTCATCCATTGTTTATCATGCTATTAACCTTGTTGCACTGTGTAAACATTGCAATATATCAGATACTATAATACTAACAACGAAAAGGTATCTATAGCCATTGCTAAGCGTAATATTACGATACGATGTTTATATAGTCTTTACCCTTTAATTTTATATAAACATTGTACTAAATTAATACCGAATATATAAACCTATCAGCGTCCGAAGCTTAACATAGTGTGGTATTACATAATACCCCCCATATATCACTACTGATAGCTCATTACCGTTCCACACCTGAATTTCATAACCAGATGATAACATGTAATATTACATTGCATAGTTCGTTGTGTTGTATGTCATGAAGGAGACACTTCTGTGTTCAGTGTTTGTCACCTAATGTAGAGCATTATGTCTATTACAACCCAACACACACCGGTTCACTTACACACATACACACACACACACACACCTAAATCCTGTTCATTCACTGTGCAATGTGGAAGTATTTATTTTCATTATATATATTTTTAAACCTATGGTAATATTCGTGTCCGTATGTACTGTAGATACGTAATGGAATGTAATAAAGCTATTTTTGTAATTTGTATATGAAAAAGTATATGAATGCGGATCATAGCATAGCAGCAGCGTTATAATTTTACATGGCAGACTGAGTAAAGCATCTATTGGTTCGACACGTGTGGTTATAGGTAATTCGGCCTTGTGATAGTTAAAGTGGGCTGTCGTCCAGAAACGATGCGCTCCACATGTCCGATCCCAATCAAAGTGTCTCAGAAACTGTGGTTTCTGACTGTACAATCAACCGTTCTACATTGAACGGAGAAGCCCGTGAGGTCTCGTTCCAGTCTAGGGGGTGAGACACGTGAAACACTTTTTAGCTGCAACCAGCCCCTGCCATCTTGCCTTCGCAGGAAGGGGGCTTAGTTGTTCACTCACGGCTCGAAGCAGCCCCATCTCTAAAGCTGCCTCGCTCCAGTGCTTCACTGTCTCATCCACTAGACTCGGACCCTCACTCTCAGAAAGCCACCTATTGAGCAATAAACTCACTAGGCATTGCACCCCTGTATCATATGTTGAATATGGGAATATTCATGCAGTGCTATATAATCAGGGAACAATGAGGGTATTTATTTGGCGTTTCGGTGGGCTTTGTGGTAATGCACTGAAACTAGGTACAGTCACAAGCATAAATCCCGCGCCTGTGGCGCGGTTATCGTTCCCGAATGAGTGGGTGGATCTAGGAAGTGGGGATGGGGGGGCCACGGAGTGGGATACTAACGTGTGTGTGTGTGTGTGTGTGTGTGTCTACAAAGGAGTACAAAGGGAAACGAGCAACAACAGATCGGTATGTATCAAGCAGACCACCTGCCAATTTTTATAAACACTCTGAAATGCATGTTGGAATACCTATTAACTGTACTTAATTTGGAAAAGGTTATCTTTTGGACCGACAGTAGTCCCATCAATTTGTTTGGGCCTAATAGGTCCGGTAGAGCATATACAGTATATACATAATTGATATACAGTATATGTCATAACGAGCTGAAATGTATAATAAGGGATTTATATGATACGATAATAATAGTCTCCCTATAAACGGCCCGACCACCATCTTCGCTACAGTCGTATGTCTGGACAATGTCTAACGACTTGAAAGTGATGTGAAATAATAAACCAATAGCAATGGAATTCCCTGGATGACGTCACACCCATTTAGCCAATCACCTGTCACGCGCAGCTGCAATATATTGCAATATATTGGAGAAGAAGATGAGGATGGCTGACTAGTGACTAGTGTACCGACAATGGCGTCTTCAGCTGGATGACTCTCATACGTATTTCGATTTGTTGTGCGTGTAGGTGATTGTCATTCATATCCAGTGGATTTATATATTGAGGACTATCGGAAGTGAGTGTTTACCTATAATTATCCAGGGACCTCCGGAAGTGAGTATTTACCCATTATCCAATAATAGGGTCAGTTAGGGAAAATTATGATTTTACCCCCTGCTATCTACATAGATGAGGATTTCAATGAATCCTTGGGGGTGAGGGGGTCTTGCCCCCCCCCCCCCCCCTCCCCTCAAGTTGTTCTGTATCCCATGGCAACCGGTTATAGCCAAATACAGCTTATTATTCATCTTATCCTCTTTAACCCCTCATTTTCAATGATACGCCCTCCCCACTAGTGGGGGGCGTATTT
Organism: Paralithodes platypus; assembly: GCA_032716605.1. NCBI lineage: Eukaryota > Metazoa > Arthropoda > Malacostraca > Decapoda > Lithodidae > Paralithodes > Paralithodes platypus. The sequence continues at coordinate 26,280,458 of CM064525.1, forward strand.
TTAGACTTGGATAATGGGTAAATATTAATTTCAGCTCTTCTTCAGTATATGAGAACACTGTATGTGTAAGAAAAATGCAAAAATACAAAAAAAAATTGTTGCTGAAATCACTGTCGGTCCAAAAAAGTAACCTTTACCCTTAATTTTCATGTAAGTTTGATCCTTTGGAGAAATCTATTACGGGAGATAATTATCATTTAATATGACATATAAAAAGTCGCTCATAAAAACGGCGGGCTGCTATGGTATTGTAATTTGGGAGTTTATTTCGTCTGTTAATTAATGTTCTCCTTAATTGAACCACCTATTAATTAGCACAGATGATGATGACATATGTGACAGGGACTTAGGGAGCAGACCCCCCCCCCCCCTCTCAACATAATTCGTGTCTAACAGCAATTTCTATTATATAAACAACCCAAAAACGTTTACAGATTTTTAAAAGACAATTTTGGATGCCATAAAACCTATACTCCATGTTTAAATATGTGTCAACCCTCGAACATTGATATTACGGGAGATACACGAACCTGTAACATGAAACCAGTAATGTTTGTCCATGTTTCCCACAGACGACGCCCCACTATGTCAGCCATGTTGATACTAATTCAGGAAGTCTTTTATCATGGATAATCAGTCTACTATAATGCCCTCTGCCTTTCTCTTTGTCAACTAATGATCCACATGTCACTATGTTTCTGCCATATCATTGGATATTGTTTTATGTCACACCAAATCTTCTGAAACGTCACTGCATCCAATGGCAACCCTAATTAAGACCCCTGCTAGCAACTTAGGTGATGATTTCAATAAGTCACGGGGGTGTGGGGGGAAGAGCCTGTGACGCCTACCAGCGTTGGCAGAATCGCCTCCCGGTAGCCACTAGCGCTCGCCAGGGCAGTGAAATGGGCTACAGTTATCAGAGAATGTTATACTTTCTTTCGGTTTAATTCTAGTTTCGCTTTCACAGCATACTCATAAATTTCTATGGCTACTTTAGAGTTGTCATATACCATATTTAATTCCTATATATGTCCAAAGCGACGGAAATGCATTATAAGGAATTATACCTACTGTAAAAAAAAAAAAAAAATCTCCCCATATGCGGCACCATAGCTATTACATAATACTAGGTTAGGTTAGGTAAGGTTGTTAGGTTAGGCTAATATCGTTAATGTAGTTTATTATCATTATATTATGTCTTTTACCCAGCAATTTCCCTGATCTTCATAGTTGGTCGGGAAGCTATGCCTTTACAACGGCGCCTCCCTTTTGTCGCTCTGTACGTGAAACTAGAATTTTACCTTTCTTTCTTGTGAATCGTCATGTCACAGGCAGTATAGAAGTGGTCTTTATTTTCGTCAGTGACAATGCATTATATTTTATATCATCAGTTATAAGTTTAATGTGTAAGACTGAATGATACAGCTAGAGAGTGTGAGTGAGTAAGTGCAGGAGGCAGAGGGTTGTGTGCGTAGTTTTACGCGTTGTCTCGGTGACGTCATGCCACGGCCGGGCCCTCTGAGTGGCTGGCCGCTTTGCCGCACTCCTTGCTGCCTTTGTGCCTTCCTTGCTCAGAGCTTGCCTGACCAGCATAACCTTCACACCTCCCTTGCCATCTGTCCCCGACTTCCACCTATAGAACACTTTCTTGCTCTCTCAACTTCTTACCTCTTATTCTTCTAATCTATTTAACATCATAACTCCCCTTTGGTTCTGCACGATTTCATATATCGGCCATCGTATTATATGCTGAAGCTCTCAGATATTTCATGCTTAGTTAGACATTTTGGAGGGGTTAACATTTTGACTGTAGAGGTTCGACACACTCGCGGTGTCTCCCTACCTATTTCTTGGTTGTCTGCTGGGCTATTTAATGCTAGACTGGGGTGAGGCTATTGGTGTTGTGATTTCCGATGTGTACCAGGTTTTGTTGAACTTGTACAATCGCAACGGATACGTGGGAAGCCTAGGTTGTCTTTCTGACTGTGTACCTTGTGAGATTAGCACTGTGATGCAAGTGAGGGCTTTTGCCTCTGCCACCCAACACTGTGCTAACTCGTTTTGCTTTGACTTGAAGAGGGTCGCCAGGAGAGAACCAGATACTAGCGATCTGGATCTCTCAAGAGAGCACCCCGTCATTTAACGTAATTTGGCCGTACAGTCTTAAGGACCTCGCTAGGCTATGAGCCGCTTGCTCAGCCATTGTTTCCTAGCCTACGACATCCCAGCTAGACTTTATTCGCCTAGCAGACACCCGATTAGGATTAAAAACTCTTATGTTATGTATGCAGCATTTTTATTCATGTTGATTGTAAGCCTTGGTTTTTGTTGAGTTGCACAACCTGAGCAGGCTTTTGCGTTGCCTGAGGAAGTACTTCTTTTGTTGTTGGAGATAATACTATTGCGCATTTATCGTTATTCCCGTTCCAGTTAACACTGTATGTCCCTACACTTGTCATATCTTGTTCCTGCTTTATATAACAGTTCAAAATCCGATTCGATCATCTTAAGCAGCATCAGACTTTCTTCAGAAGATTCCTGTTCGATGCTTTAGGACTTTCATTCACTTTCATTAATATAGGAGTGACAGTTTATTATTGTTTAGAGAAACTTTAATTATACCTTCTTCTTGTTTGCATTAAATCATTCCAGTGATTTAATAAAGCTCTCTATCTTTTTCCTTGTATACATTATTAACGTAATCGTATGTTGTTGTGATCAGGCTGTATCAGAGATCATCAGCCTGTAGTAGTAGTGCACTTATACCGAGTTAGAGGATACCCCGCTATCGCAGATTTAACTCTGGAGGGTATAGGTGTTTTTGTGCGCCGGCATTATAAGTTCGAGTGTTACCGTTGTGGCTGTGTGCCTTTCTAGTCCAATGATTAAGAGCCCTTGTTTTATACGAGTCCCAGTCGTAACAAGCCCCTCCTACAATCCATCCTGTATCCAATGGGGAAAATTTGGCTCGCATTTTCTAAATTTTCAATATTCATGAAGCTGAACAATTGCCAAATCTGAGCCAACATTTTCCGTGCACATCCTGCATTTGTTTACTCTGAAAAATTGCCAAATATTTGCGGAGGTTGAAACTAATGTCAGTCACTATAATTATAATGACAAAAATAAACTTAGCATACAAAAATAATGAAAATAATTGGTGGGTGGTCTATTTAATATTTTCCAACATATCTATTGATCTTTACGAGGCTGCTTGTAAACCTAGCCTATGTGAATACAATTATTTGGGAAAATTTCACTAAGATGGTCACTAATTTTCCCATGGATTTTTTTATTTTTCTCGGTTAGTTTTGATCAATATATAGTGTTTGGAAATAATTACAACCCTCGGAAATTTTTTTTTTCCCCATTATACAACGATCTTAAGACACGCCGCCCGATAGTGGGGAGGGCTATGAAGTACAGGGAAAATGAGGGGTTAAATGCGTAAAACGGCGATAAAAACGTATTTTAGCAAAACTTGGCTCGGGTTTTAAGGTATTTCAAAGGCCTAAAACCCAATATTTCGAAAACCCGAGCCAAGTTTTGGCCAAAGCTGGCTCGGATTTTGCGAGTTTGTGGAGTAAAAAATTACAGTAACCTAATTTAGAAATTTGGCTCAGGTTTTCTGAAATTGTAAAGCCATAAAATCCGAATTTTGGAAAAGCCGAGCCAAGTTTTGGCAAAAATTTGCTCGGATTTTGCGAGTTTTAAGAGTAAACAAATTACAGTAACCTAATTTAGAAATTTGGCTCATGTTTCCCTAAATTGCAAACCCCAAACAGCCGAATTTTGGAAGACCCGAGCCAAGTTTTGGCAAAACTTGGCTCGGATTTTGCGAGTCGAAAAAGACAAACCAAATGTCGGAAATCGGCTCATGTTTTCCCTAATTGCAAAGCCATATAACCAGATTTATCGAAAACGTAGCACTTATTTAAATCATAAATATCCAGTACCATAGACCTAGTACATGGATACAAGCCTAATCCACACCTAACGCCTACAATGTGTCCGTAGTACCTAGTAGGCCTACGTGGGATACAACACGAACCCTTACCGGTGCCATGGCGGTTGAGCCGCCACCCATTTAGTATTCGGGCGTATCTGTAAATATTACCGCAACTACGAATCTTGTTTCTGAGACCTAGTATATTAACCTAACCAAACAACCCAACCTAACCTAACCTAGACCCAGTATGTGGGATACTAAACTAGCCCTTGCATGCCAGCTACAGCGGATTCATAGTACTCAGTACATGGGATACTAAACTAGCCCTTGCATGCCAGCTACAGCGGATTCATAGTACTCAGTATGTGGGATACTAAACTAGCCCTTGCATGCCAGCTACAGCGGATTCATAGTACTCAGTACATGGGATACTAAACTAGCCCTTGCATGCCAGCTACAGCGGATTCATAGTACTCAGTATGTGGGATACTAAACTAGCCCTTGCATGCCAGCTACAGCGGATTCATAGTACTCAGTACATGGGATACTAAACTAGCCCTTGCATGCCAGCTACAGCGGATTCATAGTACTCAGTACGTGGGATACAAAACTAGCCCTGGCTCTCTGCCACACTTGTCCGACAGCAGCGAGAGGTTGACAACAATAACATTAGTGTGGCGGCGGACGCAATAAAATAATCCATTATCGTATTTATTACTCATTAATTTCCGGAAGTTTAAACCTATGCGAACAAATCTTACCTCATATACGTCACATCAGTAGGCAAGCACCCATGTTCTGTAAATACTTTCAGGGCAGCAGTAATATTTCTTGTAGTTTCTACAATAACACAGTGTGGCAGAGGCGAACTGGACCTTTACAGTCTACCGCCATGATTCGACTGGTGATTATCAGGTAAATCAAGGTGGGTATCTGTGATTGGCCGATTGCAATGACGTAATCAACATATTACACCTGAGTGATTGGCTCCCGAGGGTATGCGAGACGTAGCCTATGCATTATAATGACGTTTTCACACAAAACAAATAATAGGAACCCAGTAGTGTCTCGTGACGTGATGCGCAAAGGTGTGGAAATGAACAGCTGTAGTTTCGACAGATATAGGCAGATGGAGTTAGTGTTGACTAAAAAGCTGGTGGACAGACCTCGGGAGACAGGTGAAAATGGCGTGTGTACGAATCGGTGCCGTCTATAGGAAGGTATTGATAACCATGTTACGAAAAAATTCCATTTTAGTACCATATATTTTTATTAGATTTCGCCGAGGCATAAAACACATTTTCATATGATGTTTAGAGCATATAGACTCCATATTTGTTTTCAAATATTGCAAAATAATGCGTGACCAACTTATTCAGTAATACTAATATTTGTAGCATAGTAAAGACTACCGTATTCGTTTGTAAATGGAGTTAAATTTGGGTTAAGAGCGCGATATTTATTGAGTCGAATTTTGAAAGTGTGAGTGAGTGTGACGTGTGTGTATGTGGTAACAATATATTTACATAAGCAACGTTTTTAATTTTATCCTCGTATTGACTACAATACATCATAAATTATAGTACTCTTCTTGGTAACTGGCAGGTAGTTAAGGGGATTACCTGCTCTTTCTATCTTTCTGGGTTGTGTCCATTCGGCCCCATACAGGCTACTGTTTTAAGACATTTATCCCCATCCAGGTGTAGCTTGTTTCTTAGCGAGCGTTAGCGAGCAAGCATTTTATGGAGAAATCTGTCTTCGACTGGGACAAAAATTTATTATCCAAAATATGCTGGTTCGATATAGCTCGTCAAGTATAAATCGATACCTGGATGGGGATAAGCATCTTACACCAAACGGCTTAATGGGGTCGAATGGATACAACCCAGAGAGAGAAAATAAAGCAGGCAGTTCCCTTAAAACAGCATACGTTACTCTGTTTTCCCCTCACTCAGTCCCTCCCTCTCATATCCACCCATTTCCCTCTTGCTGACATTGTCTCACATTTGTGGAATTCTGTGTTCAGCTTACCTATTGTTACGGTCTTAGGGTTTACCTGTATGGTCAGCATTAATCCCCTGCCACCGTTTAATTAGGTGCAGCGTTTGTTTATTATGACGTAAATGTGCACCACAATTTTAATATCGGCATATATTGATTTTTGTTCGGTTATGAAAATTATACTTCCTAACCGTATGATTTGAAATCAGATGCATATGTCAATGATTATTATTGGGAGATTGTAGACACAAATCGAGCAGGGTTATACCCAGGGGAGACCTCATGGGCATGTGATATGTGATAAGGAGTTTTTGGAACCCCTATTTCACTTGTTTGGTTTACCTTACTGTTTCTGTTTGTTTCTCACTTACACATAGAGTAATCCAGCTAGCTCTCACAAACCCCTCCTCCTCCTATGCATCTTGCTACACGAAACAGGCACACAACACTTCTTTCCAAAACACGAAAAAAAAGGATGACAACTTATACTGCCTATGAGTCCGAGGGGGGGGGGGGAGAGAGAGAGAGGGAGAGAGAGAGAGAGAGAGAGAGAGAGAGAGAGAGAGAAGGGGGGGGGGGTACAATAAATGACCCCATCATTACCCTTCACCAGTCGACCCTTCAAAAGGCTCTGGACCACGGCCTGTCACTCTTACTATTATCTTCAGCAACATTCGCGACCTTTCCTTTAACTTTCCCTCTGTCGAACATGACCTCTCCTCCACCAAACCTGATCTTCTTTTCCTCACTGAAGCTTAGATGTCTGAAACAACTGCCAGCCGGCCCTTCTCTGTATCCTCCTATTTTCTCAATCCTAGTTTCAAAGCCAAAAGCGGATGTTGTGTATACGTAAATAACAAACGCACTTGCTGTCATGTTCCTGACTTTGCCTCCTCTGAATTCTAGACTTTATGGCTCAAACTATCCTGTCACTCTCATGCTAAATATTTCTGTGCTGTCTATCATTCCCCTAACTCTACTGACTTTCTAAACTTTAAAATGGAACACATCCTATCCATCTCTCCTTTCTCAGAAATCTCCATCCTAGGAGATTTCAACATTCACCACCGCCTCTTTCCACTGACCAACCTGGTGAACAAGCTTACTTCTTTTCTATCCTAAATGACTTAGAGCAGTTGGTTCAGCAACCCACCCATATCCCGGATTACTTCGCAAATCGGGCCAACATTCTTGATTTGTTTCTAACTTCTAACCCTTCCTCTTATGGTGTCAATCTTTGCTCTTCTCATAGCTCCTCCAACCATAAACTTATCTCTGTTATCTGTTCTATCTCTCCATTACGGCCACCCGATCCTCCCAGCCGGCTGCGCTTGTGGCACTTTGGCATTCCTGACTGGGAGGCTCTCTGGCCTTTGATTTCCCATGGAATTATTTTTGCTTCCGTGGCTGGGGACCCTTGGAGAGTGCTGAACGCATTACCGAAGTAATCCTCTCGAGCATGTAGGCATACATTCCATTTCTTTCTCTCAGACTAATGCAAACAAATCTTGGTTTACTCACACTTGTTCGACTGCTGTCTGCAATAAGGAGGATGCATTCAAACAGTACCGAAGCGTCCATACTAAAAATCTCATTCTTCCTATGTTTCTGCCCGGAATCAAGCCAAATCTGTTCTTCGACTAGCCAAACACTCTTTCATCAATAATAAATGCACTAAACTATCCAACTCTAGCTTTTCCCAAGCTTTCCGGCATCTAGCCAAAAATCTCTCCAACAATTTGTCTTACTCGACTTTCTCTCCCCTATTCCACTCTGACGCTACTACTATTACTTTTACCTCTGAAAAAGCTGAACTCTTAGCCCAAACTTTCGCTAGAAACTCCACCTTGGATGATTCCGGTGCTATTCTTCCCTCTCCACCCTCTCTCACTTACTCTTGCCTAATATCGTAATCTCTTATAAAGATGTACTAACTACCCTCTCTAGGCTTAATAGTAAGAAGGTGTACGGTCCAGATGGTGTTCCTCCTGTTGTACTAAAAAATTGTGCTTCCATGCTGACTCCCTGCCGAGGTAACTTCTTCCGTCTCTGTCCCTCCTCTAACGCCTTCCCTTCTTTGCTCTCATTCAACCTTTCCCTAAGAAGGGTGACTGCTCTCAACCAATCAACTATCGTCTAATTACTATAATTTCTTTCATCTCCAAAGTTTTGGAAGCTATTCATATTTCAAAATTTCTTAAGCATCTCTTTTCCCATAATCTACTCTCAGATTGCCAGTATGAATTCCTTAGGGGTTGCTCTACTGGTGATCTTCTTTCATATCTTACTAACTCTTGGTAATCCTCCTTTTGGGACTTCGGTGAGGCCTTTTCTATTACGCTAGACATATCGAAGGCCTTTGATAGAGTCTGGCACAAATCTCTAATTTCTAAACTACCCTCCTTCGGTTTTTCTTCATCTATCTACTGCTGTCTTTATCTCTAATTCCCTTTCTGGCCGTTCTATAGCTGTGGTTGTGGATGGCCATCATTCACATTCTCAACCTATCAACTTCAGTGTTCCTCAGGGTTCCGTCCTATCTCCAATTATCTTTCTAATATTCATCAATGATTTTCTCAACTGTACCTCCAGCCCTATCCATTCATATGCTGATGACTCTACCTGACACTATTCAACTAGTTTTTCAGAACCCCCCAGAAAGAAATCACTAAAAAATTAATGTGATGATGCCATAAAACACCCATCTTCAGACCTACCAAATATTTCCAATTGGGGCAGAGAAAAGCTTGTTGCTTTCAATGCTTCCAAAACCCAATGTCTACATTTATATACCCATCCAGAACTCCCACAGGTCTATCTTGTATACTCCAACAATACACAAATTAATCTCTCATCTTCTCTCAGTGTCTCCTTTTCTTTTGATCTCACTTGGAAAGACCATATTACCATCCTTGCTTAAGCAGCTTCCCAGAAGATGGTTGTGCTCAACTGCCTCTGGGGGTTCTCTACCCCTGCACAGCTTCTTGCTCTGTACAGGGGCACAGTGCGTCCATGTATTGAGTATTGTTCACATGTGTGGGGAGGATCCTTTCACACATCAGAACATCTTGACAAAGTAGAAAAGAAAGCCTTTCGTCTCATTAAAGGGTACTTCACACAGTCAGGAATGCGAGCTAGAATCACTAGGAGTAGGTGAAAATTCGGATTTGTTTAAAGTTCTCGCCGAGAGTCGGACCACTCCCAGTGATTCCTGGTGACTCCAAGTGATTCCCCTTTGAATCCTGGTGATTCTCGGTGATTCGTATCTGATTCGTGGACAGGTTTCGGTTTCAGTTTCACTGGGAGTCACTGGGATAAAGATAGGTAATACATGCGAGCCACTGAGGGTCACTGGAAATCGACAGGAGTCACCAGGAACCACCAGGAGCCACTGGGAGTCACCGAGCATGCTCTCCAAGTGGCAGGGGCGCCCACAGAGAAACCTGCAGATGTAGTGGGCGCACATGTAATAAAAGGCCCGCTAGTCATGGGTGTGGGTGGTGAGTACAGCCTAGTTCACACATTCAGGAGTGTGAGGCCAAGTTTCCAGGAGTCCACAGTCTCGGAAACTCGCGTAATGATTCTTGGAAGAACGCATGCACCCATGGGCACTCTGGGTCACCCTGGGTCACTCTGGGTCACTCACGGATACTCCAGGGAACTCCGCTCGGGCAGCCCAAATTTCAACCATGTTTAAAAATATTGTCCCGAATCAGATCAACCTCAAGACACTCGTGAACACTCGAAATAGGTCGTGATTACTCGGATTAACTCAGAACAACTCATAATTACTCCAAATTAATCGGTGGAACTCATCAACACTCGGGGACAAAACCACGTGGCCGAATATGTAAGAGTGATGTTGAGTGTTTATGAATGTGATCGAGTATCCCCGAGTGTACAGCAGACACTCGGTATGCCCAGACCCACCTGACTATCGCACCAAAAGTGAACGATTTCAATATTTAATTCGCTCTCGTATGCTGCGCGTACATGTTGCACCAGACGTGCTAATAGCAGCATGGCAGTCAATTCCATTTTAGGGATAGTTACCTTTTTAACTGGGGCTACCTTGGCCCGGGCTGTAACTAAATGTTCCCCAAATGAAGTAACGACATATATGGCTACCCCGTATGCCGTGGCGCTAGCATCGCAAAACGTATGTAACGTAACGTCACCGTACGCCGCCACCTTACGAGGTAAAGGTTTAGTACATAGGATGGCATACTCATTCAACTACAATGTCCCTTGGTCATTCAGGTCCTCGGGCAAACTGTTATCCCATCCTATTTTACGTCTCCAAACTTCCTGCATTAGAATCCTAGCTCTTATGGCAACGGGTAATGCTAGACCCAAAGGATCAAAAAATTGCGCAACTTTGCTCAACAGACTTCTTTTTGTGTGCGCTCCTGTCTGCTGAGCAAAAGACCTTGTTTGAAAAGTTAGTATGTCATGTTTAGGTTGCCAGATCATCCCCAAATTTCTGGACTTTTCCTGGTTAAGAGATGCCGTACCGTCCACCTGTATCAAACTCTGAAGATCTTCACTATTAGTAACCCACTCGCGGAGAAATAGATGTGCAACCGCAAACAATCTGCGTGCTTGCCAGTATGTATATAACAAATCATCCTGACTATCACTAGAACTCTGCAAATTGTCTATATATAATCCGTGAGATAGTTTACTTGTGTCCTCATGAGTGTCAGCTAGATGTTTTCTGATTGTGGCATTTAACAAAAACTGGGAACACGTGGCCCCAAAGAGTACAACCCAAAAACGGTATATTATGACCGGACTTTCAGAGTCGCTAATGTCGCTGAACCAAAGAAAGCGGGTAACATCTCTATCTTCCTCCTTTAGCTTGACCATCAAGAATGCTTTCTCGATGTCACTGGTATAGGCGTACTTCCCCAGCCTAAACCGCAATAGATGTTGGGATAGGTCCGACACCATGGACGGACCTGTCAACAGGCAGTCATTCAGACTGGGTTGTTGACCTTGATGGGCAGAGCAGTCATACACCACCCGTATTGGTGTGGTGACGCTGTCTTTTCTTACCCCATGATGGGCCAGATAGTGAACCCTACCCTTCTTAATCGGTTCCTTGACATCGACTCTCTCAATAAAGCCCCTATCTTCATAACTCCGAAATACATCGTCATACGCCTGACGCGTGCTCGGTTCGTTAGACAATTTCCGCTGCAATTCGTGCAAGCGACCTAATGCCAAACCATAGTTGGTAGGCAGGCTTATCTCACTGTTCTTCCAGGGTAAACTAACTTTATATTGCTTGTCTGAGGCACAGTAGCTCACAGACCTGTCAAACCTTTGTAGCGCAACTTCCGAGTCATAATCAGTCTCCATAGGATGAATGCCTCTGTGATCCAATCTCCACAGTCGTTCCAGGTCGAACTCGGCAGCCATCTTAGGGTCACTAGGTTGGGAATCCTCCCTTCCCAACTCCTCTTCTGCGGTTACATTGACTCTATATATCGAGACCGTGTCGACCAGGACCTTTGACTGTGTTTCCATCTGATTTCCAATCTATAGTAGAGTTAGAGGATTCCTCGTTGTACTCTGAGGTAGCGGTGTCTAAGAGATACCAGTATATATCAAGGATAATGGAGGATTTTAGGAAACGGTGGATTAGTGAATATCTGCTAGCATTGAGGGAAAGGAGTGTTACACCCTCTGGTAGACCAACGTCACCTACAGTTGGTGAAGTTGTTTTAATTAAAGAAGATAGTCCTCGTTTATACTGGAAATTGGGCTGCGTGTTGGAGGTATACAAGGGGGCAGACTCTGTAGAGCGGGTGGCGCTATTGAAGACAGCCACTGGAACTACCTTTCGTCCTATCGCACGTTTGTACGCTTTGGAGCTCGATTCCGCATTGCAATCTGATGCTCCACCTGTTATTGCTGGGTCTGAGGATTCTCAAAGGAATGACTCACCTCTTATTGATGGTGATCATTCTCGGACCGGTACGCGTCCCAGACGCGATGCTGCTGGCGCCGTCAACTTGTGGCGTCAGAAGATAGCCTCTGGGGAACTTTAAGTTTAAGGTGGGGTTCAGGTCTTTTTTTGTGGGGGGAGTGTATCGTAAATACGATAGGCTATGACTCTTGTGATCCCGTATGTCTCTGTGACGTCATGATCGCTCCTACAGCACGACGTAGGAAGAGTAGATCGTATAATATAAGATTGTAAATAAGTTAAGTTATAAAAGGTCTAATATGCTATTAAGCAACATTGCCATGGTATTATGTAGTATATATGAATTTATCGTATATTAAATTTAATTTATCATATAGAGCAACCTACAGTAGATGCGGTACGATAATTTGGGCTTCTGGCGTTTGCCACGGCAGCAAGGTGTGCCTTTGAGGAAGACCAGAGCCTTCACGAACACCAACCAGGTAACATCTCTTTTCCGCCCTCAGTTGATCGTGCTATTGTGCCTCTAATCACAATACACTGACAGCAATACAAACAACTACACCATCACGACGCTCTCATCGACGCCATGACTGACTGATAGATAAGCATAATATTCATGTCCATTCCCATGTAATCATTTATTCTTTCTTTAACTTGACTCGTGTCTCGGGACCGAAGTCTCGTTCCCCATTGTCCACCGCCATATTGGGTAAAACGTTCTCCCTTGCCTCATTGCCACGTGGAACTATTGGTGAGTTAATTCCTGGCTAATATTAACCCTTATAACCTTACCCTTTATATAAATTTATTATGTGAGACCTTTGGATATAAATTAGCTTGTTTCAGATTGAATTCAATTTAGATATGTAGTTTTCATTTAGATTGATTTATTTGATTCATTATAGCTTAGTAATATTTAACTTCCATTGATAGTTTACCACATTGGTGCCCAGACCCGACTCAATTGAGGTATGTACTCATACCTCATGCTTCCCAGTACCCTGGAAAGAAGCAAACATCCATCCAGTTCCTAAAAAAGGTGCCTCTTCAGATCCATCAAACTACAGACCAATAGCTATAACTTCCAATCTGGTAAAGTCTTTGAAATTATATTAAATAATCACATAATTAAGCATCTTGAGGATAATAAATTAATCAGTGATAGGCAATATGGGTTTAGACGATGTCGATCAACTGCAGACATTCTTTGCCTTCTTACGCATCAAATCAACCAAGCTACAGACCAACATGGTGAAACACATACAATAGCACTGGATATATCAAAGGCATTTGATAGAGTCTGGCATCAATCCTTATTGTCGAAGATGTCACACTACGGCCTTGCATCATTAGTTCCACTAATTTCTTCTTATCGTCATAACAGAAAAATACGTGTAATGGTAGATGGCCTATATTCTCAATTTCACTCAATAAATGCTGGTGTTCCCCAGGGATCAGTTTTGGCCCCAACTCTGTTCCTCATTCATATCAATGATCTCATATCTACCACTCATAATCCAATACATTCCTACGCAGATGACTCAACACTCCACAGTTGCTTCACATTTACCAATTCTTTCACCCAACCCGATCTTATAAATTCAAAAATAAACACGGCAATTTCTCTGAACCAGGACCTTTCTAGAATTAATGGATGGGGACAAAAGAATCTAGTTTCCTTTAATGCACAGAAAACCAAGTACCTTCAATTTTCTAACCGACAGAATCTCACTGACTCCCATATATTTTTTAATGATGTAAATATTCCCACTTCCCCTAGTATTGACATTCTCGGTGTAACATTAACTACTAACTTGAGCTGGACCACATTATGTTAGAAGCATTGCTAAGAATGCCTCTAAAAAACTGGGACTCCTGTACAGAGTTCGAGAATTCTTCACTGACGAGCAGTTGGCCGTAATATATAAAAGTCATGTGCGTTCTCAGATGGATTACTGTTCACCTCTGTGGAGTGGAAGTGGAGTGGTTGCATTGAGGCAGTTGGACAAAATTCAAAATAAAGTTATTTGATTAATCAATAACCCTGCAATCACACAGGACCTTCCTACATTATCCATACGAAGAAACGTTGCATCCCTTGCATTATTCTACAGATATTTTCACAGCAATTATTGTTCCGAGGAACTTGCTTCAATTGTGCAGCCTCTCCACATCTTTCCCCGTAGAACTAGGGCAGCTGAGAGCACCCATGAATTTACACTTTCTCCTCCACAATGCAGAACTTCCGCTTATCAAAATTAATTTATCCCTAGAAGTACTACTCTTTGGAATTCACTTCCCTCGAGTTGCTTTCCACAAACTTACAATCTACAAAAGTTTAAATCCAGTTGTTACAAACATTTTATGAATGGAGGATGCCTTTAGGCACATGGACCATTTTGTTTTATCTGTGTGTTTCCTTCTTCCGTTCATTGTCTCTTAAAAAAAAAAAAAAAAAAAAGACACTCGTGCTAACTCAGCCTGCTATGAACAATTGGCCGAATGAATATCGAGTGCATAAAGAGTTGCCATGAGCATAACTCGAATGATCTCGAGTGTACTCGAGTGTTGCTGGTTATCACCGGTTATGTCAAATAAGATAACCCGAATTGTCTCGAATAATGCTGAGTTTGGCTGAGTTGTTTCGAGTTGTCTGGAATAACCCAGAGTGAAACTCGAGTGTAACTTGAGTCCGTTCGAGTAACCCGGAGTGAAGCACGAGCGTTCGACATTCGACGAGTGAAACCCAACTCGTGGCAACACCGCGTGAACCAGCTGGCATCCTGCGCTTGTCCCCGCTTCCCCTAGCCCCTATAAAACACCGAGTATGATATCATCGAATGGGTCAAGGAAAACCCCGTCCTCTATGTCAAACGCATGAAGGACTTTAAGGATACAAGGAGGAAACAATGTTACTTTGACGAGAAGGCAGCAACCCTTAAATCTCCGGTTACAGGTCAGCAACCGCTGGTTATTGTAGTGATTTGTGTATATGTTCGTCAGTAAAGTGTAAGGTTTACCATATTAAGGGGAGACAGACCGTTTGTTTGGTCTTTCATTCCTTTATTTCCTAGTTTCATCACTAGACCTCCATCAAGCTTAAAACAAAAAACCTTAGACTCCCCGTCAAGATAAATAAGTAAATTTTTCGATAGAAAAATGTCCTGGACGAAGGCCGGTTTCTCTTAAAATTTAAAAAATCGATAACTAAATGGCACGAAAGGTCATTAAATTGACAAAGAAATGTGTTAATATCGCCAAACTAATGGGCCGAACGTCTTAGTCTAAAAACTAATGGGGCTAAGCATGACAGAAAAGGGGGTCCAGAAAAATGGTCATCCTCCTCTTAACATGTTCGCCATGGCCTAGGCAAAATGTGTACAATAATGTGGGCAGGTGTCGTATTAACCCTTATTTAGCGGCCTAGGCGGTATATTTGACCGTGCCGCACAGCTTTTTTTTTTACCATAAATGGGGTTGTTTCCGTGCTCTTTTTCATGCATAAACAAGACCCAGAGCGTAATACAAGTATGTATCCCTGAAAGGGCGTAAATTTACCTTTCCAATGACACCCGAACCATCCTTCTACGATCACTGGTTGTCTTGCAATGATCGTGCAACCGAAGGGCAAAATCGATAAAATACGGTAATATCTTTATATAATTACGTATGTAGCGAGGGAGTGAGGGTGGATGTAAGTGGAGTAAATCTCAGTAGGTCCACGGCGACCGTGGCGAGCACTCATGAGGTAACCCATGCTCCTCCAGTCACTCGTCTCTCTCTCAGAGCCAATATTGCGCCAAAATTGCACTCGGACCTTGGCGCCTAGCCTGGCAGGCCCCGCCACATAGTCCACATTTTTCGATTCGGATTTAAGTCGGGCCCCGATCTTTAACCCTTAAAAAGCGGCCCACCACTTAAGTCGAGTTAAATAAAGCTGGACTATGTGGCGGCGCTCGACATAACTCGAGTGGCAATTTCAGCACGTAATGTGGCTGAGAGAGAGAGACAAGTGGTGGCAGGAGACTAGCGAGCGTATGACTGCTCCAGACCACCGCGGCGAACCTACTGACACAAATCTCAGCTCCCTCCTCCCTCTCTCACTCGCTACATACTCAATTATGTACCGAAAGTACCGAATTACCTGCTTTTTGCACTCGCGTTGCACGGTTATTGCAAGAAAACTATCCATCATACAAGGATCGTTATGGTGTCATTCGAAAGCTCTGTTTATGCCCTTTCAGGGATAGATACTTGTTTTACGTTCTGGGTCTTATTTAGGCATGAAAATGATCACGTAAACAGCCCTATTTTGGCTAAAAACACCCCGCTGGGCGGTACACATAAATAAACCGCATAGGCCGCTCGTAAGGTGTTAAGGGTTAAGGAGTGTGTGTGTGACATGTATAATGTAAATTATTGTTGAACGAATATCACTAATGTCTAATATTTTTCTATCCTTCTATCACAGGCAGCCAGTTGTCTGTGTGGGTAACGGTAACGAGGTCACGCTTTGGCAAGCTGACCGACACAAAGAGTGGTGACGGGACACAAGGTGGGTAGAAACTGTCTGAGCGGGATGAGTGGATCCTTAAGAACTTTGCGTTCATGAGGGGCCACATATCCTGGACAAAACCCCGCATAACAGCCGAGGTACGTTATAGCCTATAACAGTTACATTATACAAGTAAAAACACTGCCACATGTGACATGATCATACATATCATTGCCACACGTGTTGCAAGTCAAACCTCAATTCATACTGTATCTCCAACCATATTGATTTTTATTATAAAATCTGTATGTCACAGTGAGGGGTGTCAAAAGTACCTAATAATTTTACTCAAGTTCAAGTACAAGTATGTACTCATAAAGTTACTCAGGTATATGTAGAAGTACCCAACTAGAAAGCTACTTATGCTAAAGTTAACATCTACCTACTGCCTGGGGGGTTGGGGGAGAGGAGAGGCTTATCAGCGCCATGTATATACTGTATAGTGGTGACCTTGGAACTACCCAAGGAATGTCACACCTAAACTTGGAGGAATGTCAATGGAAAATGCTACTTGTAATCCCATATCTATTGGAAAGAATAATTCGGAAAGTTGCTGAAGTTTTACTCCACAAAATTAACAGAAGTAAAGTAAATGCAGTGGAGTAAATGTACAACTAATTCTTATATATGATACTCAAGTTAGAGTAAAATTAGTGGGCACAAATTAATACTTTATACAAAGTAGAGACTGAGAAAATATACTTAAGTACTGTACTTGGTTACCTTTACACCCCTGGTCGCAGGACCTATGTTTGTGCCCCATTCTCTTTTAATATGTCAGAATGATATATATTTGCCTGCACGTATTTCAATATAAGAGGTCCAAATCATAGAGAATGCTCCGTTTATAGTTTGTTTAAAAAACAAATTGCAGTAACATCCTCCATGTCAATATCATTAGTTTAACTAATTTCCCTTAGACATATATATATTTAATACTTTTAATAAAAAATATAATTATGTTTGGGTTGCATGGACATTGTACACATGACACAAAGTTCACTTACATTTATTGATTAATAATAATAAATCATACACATCAAACATTATTAATGCTCGTGTTATGTAATTGTTATAGTAATTGTCACATTACTTATATTTACGAATGACATTAAAACAGGCTATGTCAAACTAATATACATTTTATCTTTCAGTTCCAAGAGCGGCATGATAAAGCCCCTTCACCCACCCTGCCTGCCGCTGAACCTCGGCCATCCAGCTCTACATCGTCACCTGTGGGTGTGGCATAGGTTGTCATGGGGACGGGGTGGCCTTTATATATGCCAGGGGAACAATGGGAGGGAATTGGGCTATACTCTCAACGGACTCCTAGGCAGGCTCATGAACACCCACGATAACTCTGATTAACTCTGATTAACTCTAGTTGCATTCTGGATAACTCTTAATTACTCTTACACACTCGGATACACTCTGTACCGGAAATGACAGTTAAAATTCAAATTTCCACACACTCTCAGTACACTCTCAGCACACTCTTAATGACTGTAATTAATCAGAGCGGAGGAACTTTTTAGTCAACGGCCATCTAGCAACTTCATGGTAATTTTTTGCCTTACGGTAATTTTTTGCCATGGTGGATGAATTGGATAATGCCATAGCCTTTGTACCAAGGTCTTCCTCTGTCTGTTTTCATCCATCCCTGCTGTTATGGTGCTATTACAGCGCTCTTTCTATCACAACAATCTCCTGTTTTTTTCCTTAAGGTGGTACAGCAGGCTGATAAGGAAGACTTAAAGTTTGGTGGATTTCCAGGAGTATTGTCCTTCTTTTCTGCTATCTCTCTGCATTTCTTTAAAATCCACCACTACTGTTCCCTCTTGGATATGGTGTCCTTGGGGATTGATTCGCCTTGCCCAGATGTGATGGTTCCTTCTGGGTTGACTCTTATATATCCATCCTTTTTTCATATTGTATGGTTTGCTTCTTTCAATTATATATGTATTTGTTTGCTCTTTTATCCGATGATATAGAATTAAACCCCGGTCCTTATAGACCTAATCATCCTGCAAGAAGAAGTTTCTGTATTCTAACATCCGTGGACTTCATAAGAACATTAAAGATCTTACTATGGCATCAGTGGATTATGACATTGTCTTTTGTTCCGAAACTCTTGTTTCTGACCATAGACACATTTCAGAACTGCTCATACCTGGCTTTAATAAACCACTTCTTATTCGCCGTGACTCTCTTCCTCGTGCTCGTGGAATGAGTTTATACATCCGATCTGGCTATTATGCCCAGCCTTTGACGAAATTTCTTTGTGGTTGCCACGAGATCCAGTTGGTTAAAGTTTCCAGTAAATATCATAACCACTACATTTTTAGCCTATATAGAAATCCTGATGCCAATAACAATCTATATGACTGTCTTTTAAATGCCTTGGCATTAATTCAGTCTGTTGATGTCAAGTCATCTTTCGTTTTTGTTGGAGATGTTAATGCACATCATCAAGAGTGGCTGAACTCGGTCTCTCCAACAAATAGAAATGGTCACGCTGCCTTGGATTTTGCTTTTTTTTATCTGGGTGTGAGCAGTTGATTGCTGGACCTACACATATTTCTGGAAACTGTCTTGATCTCGTCTTAACAGATGGTCCTGGTGTTGTGGAGACTGCAGTTCTTGCTCCTGTAGGTACTTCTGACCATAATGCCGTAACCTGTAAAATCAATCTTGAATTTACTGTGCCAGATATCACTATATGTCGTAAAGTCTATCTTAAATCTCGAGTTAATTGGGATAATGTATGTGATGATGTTACCAATATCCACTGGAATCACATACTAAGATCTGATGACCCTGTTTCATCCCTCAATAACTCTCTCTTAGACATCCTGCAAAGAAGAGTCCCTTCTAAGTTAATCAAATCCCGTATTAAAGATAAAGCTTGGTTCAATGACGACTGTAAGCGTGCATATAATAACAAGCAGGCTGCATATCACCGCTGGAGACGTAATCGAACCCAGTTGCTTTGGGATGACTATGTACATCTTCGGTCAGTTGCGCAGAGAGTATATAGTACAGCCGAGAGGGATTACAATTCCCATTTGCAGGAAGTTCTCGCAGGTGCTACTCAGCCACATAAATGGTGGGCCTCACTTAAGGCATCACTATTTGGAATTGACTCCACCATGCCTCCACTTCGTGATTCTGATGGTTCTATCTCTTTTGATCCATTAACTAAGGGTAATATGCTTTCTAATATTTTCATAGGTAAGCAGAGTGATCAGGAATTGCAATTGCCCTTGACATGTTTCCCTAGTCCTAATCTAAAGTCGATAGCATTCAAATCAGCTGAATTGAGACAATATTTATTGGATCTTGACACTTATGGTGAGATTGACCCAGATGGATTATTCCCTCTCTTCTTTAACACCTTACGAGCGGCCTAGGCGGTAATTTATATGTACCGCCCAGCAGGGTGTTTTTACCCTAAATATGGTTGTTTACGTGATCATTTTCATGCCTAAATAAGACCCAGAGCGTAAAACAAGTATCTATCCCTGAAAGGGCATAAACAGAGCTTTCCAATGACACCCCAACCATCCTTGTACAACCACTGCTTTTCTTGCAACGATCGCGCAACACGAGTGCAAAAACCATGTAATTAGGCACTTTACCTACATAATTCCCTGTGTAGCAAGTGTGAGGGGGGATGGAAGGGTGGTTTTCACTTCAGTTGGCCCACCGCGGTGGTGAGCGGCGGTCATAGCCTTACTACGCTCCTCACACCGCTCAGCTCTCTCTCTCTGCAACATTACGTGCTGAAAATGGCACACGACATAAGTTGTGAACCGCCACTTAGTCCAAATTTATATCACACAACATAAGTTGCGCACCGCCAAAGAAGGGTTAAGAAGATTGCTGTTGTCTTAGCACCTAAATTGGCTATAGTATTTACGTTGCTGTTTAAATCTGGCAGTTTTCCTCTTTGCTGGCGAAAAGCTAGTATCACTCCAATTCCGAAGGGAGCTACTGCTTCGTCATCCCCATCTGAGCATAGTCCTATATCCATAACGCCTATTCTCTCAAAGATCTTTGAGAGGCTTTTAGCTAGACGCCTTTCTTCATACTGTAATCGTCTTGATATAATACCCAATTCACAGTTTGGTTTTCGCAAAGGTTTGGGTACTTGCGATGCGCTTTTAACTTTATCTCATGATCTTCAGTCTTCGTTGGACAAAGGGTATGACTCTCGTGTTGTGGCTATTGATTTTAGTTCTGCTTTTGATCTTGTTAATCATAAAGCCCTTTTATATAAGCTGCAACTTCATGGTATTGGTGATATTCTTTTATCTATTTTAAAGAATTTTTGACAGACAGGTCTCAGCATGTTGTCGTTGATGGGTGCACTTCTGTTTATGTGCCTGTTGTTTCGGGTGTTCTACAGGGCAGTGTGCTTGGGCCTCTGTTTTTCATTATTTTTACTGCTTGCTTGTGCTCTGAGCTTGAAAATAAACTAGTTTCTTATGCCGATGACATAACTTTATACTCATCAATTCCATCTCCAGAGAGCAGAATCGAAGTTGCAGCATCTCTAAACAGGGACTTGGCGAAGATTACCTCTTGGTGTGAACTTTGGGGTATGAAGCTTAATGCTATGAAAACTCACTCCATGATAATCAGTAGATCACGTACTTTGGCTCCTCCTCATCCTTGTTTACATGTTTCTGGTGAACAAATTGAGGATGTGTCAGGTTTGCGTTTGCTTGGAGTGACCCTCGATCCTAAGTTGACATTTGAGAAGCATATTCGTTCCTTGTCTTCTACTATTGCTCAAAAGATTGGTTTACTTCGCAAGTGTTACAAAACATTCGCTTGTGAAACCACAGTCATAAAAAAAAATTATGCTTTTATTTTGCCTCATTTTGAGTATTGTTCTCCTGTTTAGAACTCGGCTGCTGACTGTCATTTGAAATTGCTTGATAAAGCTCTTAATTCTATTACATTTATTCTCCCTGCTCTATCTCTTGATCTTCATCATCGGCGTCGGGTTGGTGCCCTTAGTCTTTTTATTAAAAATGTTTAACAATACTCAGCATCCATTGCAGTGTTTTACCAGAACGTTTTATTCCAATTCGCGCAACAAGATTTACGAGGAGTCTTAATGACCTTGCCATGACTCCAATTAATGTTTATACATCTCAGTTTTCTCGGTGTTTTATTCCTTCAATGATTCCCTTTTGGAATCATTTGCCAAACGAGGTTGTACAGTCAACCCATATCTCAGCTTTTAAGTCCAGAGTTAATGTTTTATTACAGCAGTAAATTGTTGTTTTAATCATGACTTGCTTTTATTCTTTTTAGAATGGTGTTTTAATTGACAAACTGATCTTTTCTTCTGGGCTCTCTAACTACTGTAGGCCTTTTCCTTTTTCTTAGTTGTCTTAGTCTCTCTCCAGTACTTACGGGTATTTTGTGGGGATTCATCTTTTATAGGTGTATCTGCACCCTGTTGGGCGGCTTAGACAGCTTCTATAATAATAATAATAAAATTCCTGAATGTACTCGGGGTTACTCGAAATAACTCATGGACACTCTAGGGCAATCTTGTAAACTCCTGGTATTTGTCACACTCTGCCTCATTCCTGCCCGATTAACCAAGACTGTGGACTCCTGGAAACTCGGCCTCACACTCCTGAATGTGTGAACTAGGCTTAAAGCAAACCTACTCACCCCCCCCCCCCAACAATTGTGCAGTATTTGTTAATTGTAGGTGTATTCGAAAGCTATCTTAAATTGAAATGAAGGTGGATTAATAAATATATTATTCATATAAACCTGTAATACTCCTCACGTGAAAGTATAATATACAATATACGGGTAGTTTACTCTTCTTGGTCAAACATTATAAATAGGCCTAGTATTAACCTGTGTAATTACAATTTCCCACAATGACATTGTATTCACCCAGTGATTGTGTGTAGAGAAAGAAATTATGGTAGCTGAGGTAATTAATAATGTGAACAATGTATAGTCAATGTTACAATACCCGACTTGTAGTCTAAAAGTTCTGCAACTCCCCTTACCTAACATAACGAGAGTGGTGGATACGTGTTTGTATGTGTTTTGAAATATCAAGTTCGGTTGGTGGTGGTGAGTGGAGTTTTGGATTACTACTTCCAGGGGCGTTGTAGTCGCCGGGGTAGACTTTGAGCCAGCGGAATCATGGCTTGGTTGTTTAGGGGCCGTTGTAGTCGCCAGTTAATAATCTAGAGTTCTGCAACTCCCCTGACCTAA
The DNA here is from genome assembly GCA_032716605.1 of Paralithodes platypus. Classification (NCBI taxonomy): domain Eukaryota; kingdom Metazoa; phylum Arthropoda; class Malacostraca; order Decapoda; family Lithodidae; genus Paralithodes; species Paralithodes platypus. The sequence goes on from CM064525.1 coordinate 26,303,162, forward strand.
CCTAAGCAAACTAACACAACCTATAAGTGTTACCTATTTTAGGTAATCGTATGAAATATTACAGAACTCGGTAACGAATGAAAACAACAAGGTGAGAAGGATTAACTGTCCACTATTTAGACAATAGTTTAAATATATTGTTTCATAAAGTATAGTAAGCATTGATATCATAACCTTATGATACATAATAATACAGACTGTGTTATCGTATTATATTAATGTCTGTAATGATGTATGAATACAGTCATAATACTTAATGATGATGTGGGTTGTGGCGTGGCACAGCTTGGGGGTCCCTTATGTAGGGGATGTGCACAATGGGGGCCATGCCTGGCATACTCGCATCTCATTCCTAACCACTCCCAGTGATGCTCGGTGACTCCCAGTGACTCCTATCTAACTCCCAGTGACTCCTGTATTACTCCTTCGACTCGTATATTACACTAATCTGAAAGTGACCGTTAATTTTCAACTTTTCAATAACTCGCACTTCATTCCCGGTTTTATCCCGGTGATTCCTGGCGACTCCCAGTGACTCCCAGTGATTCGCAGGTACAATCCCGCTGGCTCCTACTGTGTTGTGAGTTCACGGGGAATTTCAGACACTCGCGGTTGTATTTCCAGGAATCAACAGGAGTCATTACTCCTAGTGATTCTAGCTCACATTCCTGACTGTGTGAAGTACCCTTAAAGCCTAGTTCACACATTCAGGAGTGTGAGGCCGAGTTTCCAGGAGTCCACAGTCTTGGTTAATCGGGCAGGAATGAGGCAGAGTGTGAAAAACACCATGAGTTTACAAGATTGCCCTAGAGTGTCCATGAGTTATTTCGAGTAACACCGAGTCCATTCAGGGACACTCTGATTAATTACAGAGTCATTAAGAGTGTGCTGAGAGTGTACGGAGAATGTGTGGAAATTTGAATTTGAACTGTCATTTCCGGTACAGAGTGTATCCGAGTATGTAAGAGTAATTAAGAGTTATCCAGAATGCAACTAGAGTTAATCAGAGTTAATCAGAGTTATCGTGGGTGTTCATGAGCCTGCCTAGGAGTCCGTTGAGAGTATTGCCCAATTCCCTCCCATTGTTCCCCTGGCATATATAAAGGCCACCCCATGACAACCTATGCCACACCCACAGGTGGCGATGTAGAGCTGGATGGCCGAGGTTCAGCGGCAGGCAGGGTGGGTGAAGGGGCTTCATCATGCCGCTCTTGGAACTGGAGGATAAAATGTATATTAGTTTGACATAGCCTGTTTTAATGTCATTCGTAAATATAAGTAATGTGAAAATTACTATAACAATTACATAACACGAACATTAATAATGGTTGATGTGTATGATTTATTATTATTAATCAATAAATGTAAGTTAACTTTGTGTCATGTGTCCAATGTCCTTGCAAACATAATTATATTTTCTATTAAAAGTATTAAATATATATGTCTAAGGGAAATTAGTTAAACTAATAATGTTATTGGCGCTGGCATTGTCTCTATATGATAGTGCTGTGACAGGGCTTCATTGTACTTGCTCCAAGTTGCCAAATGGCGGCACACTGGCAGTGGGTGTCGCTCCCTCTGGACCCGGCCCTGGCGCCCTGGGCCCAACCTGGACGAAATGGATCCAGAGGGTACAGTACGTAGTGTTTCCCCGGACTGGCACTTTCCGCCCAATAGTATAGGGGCCCGAACCTAGTGGTAGCGCTCCAGGAGGCTGCCCTGTCATTTGGCGAAAAATATCAGGCCACTCGTAGTGCCGTGTACGCGCACGGGGTGCGTCCCTGCGGCTGGTTCTGGTGGGGCGTACCGAGGCCACTGGATCCTACCCCCTTGTAATCACTTGGGGGATGGTGCTGGGAATGGTCCCAGGGTAGACTGAAGCCGGAGTTCTGGGGGGGGGTGATGCCCACCTGCCAGCCAAACCTACCTAACTATGACTAAAATCAAAGAAAATAAACGTAAGTCCGATGAAACAAAACTGCACAGGACAATGACAAATGCCCCCCACAAACTCAGACTTGCTAGTGTGAATGTTGGTAGTTTGAATCTGCGTGCGAATGAAGTGGCTGAGATGTGTGAGAGGAGGCGAGTGGACGTCTGCTGTACCCAGGAAACACTCTGGAAGAGGCATGGGGTACAGTGGATTGTCGGAAGGAGGAAAAGATATAGGATATACTGGATGGGTGTGGAGACTGATAAAGCGAAAGGAGGAGTGGGTGTTCTGGTGGCTGAAGAGCTGGCGGAAAGTGTGCTTCAGATTACGAGAGTTAGTGAAAGGCTGATTGTTTTGAAGTTGAAAGTTGGTGAAAGAATTCTGAATGTGATATCTGCATATGCCCCATAGGCTGGTTTACAGAAAGAGATAAAAGAGGACTTCTGGAATGACACCGTCAGTGTCATTTCAGGCCTCTCGGAGAACGAAATAACTATCGTGGGGGGGGGACCTCAATGGTCACGTGGGAGCATCTGCAGATGGATACGAGGGGGTACATGGAGGAATTGGTTACGGAAGGAGAAATCTAGAAGGCGAATATATATTGGAGTCCTGCGTTGCACTCAACATGGTTGTGTGTAACACAAAGTTCAAGAAAAGACAGAACCACCTGATCACATATAACTCTGGGGTCTCCAGTAGCCAGATAGATTACTTCTTGGTTAACAGGAAAGACTGGAAACTAGTTCGAGATGTAAAGGTCATCCCCAGCGAAGAATGTATCCCCCAGCATAAGCTACTTGTGTGCGACATGAGCTTATACAGAGATCCTAAGCGCAAGAAGGTTTACATACCCAAAAGGAAAGTGTGGCTGCTGAAGGACAAGGAAGTTAGGGATAGGTTTCATAATGAACTGGAGGAAATGAATAGAAATAAGGAAGCTAGGCCTAACGATGTAAATAGCCAATGGAACTTTCTTAAGCATAGCCTTTTCGCTGCCACTGACAAAGTATGTGGGAAAACAAAGGGTCACCCCAGGAATAAGACCTCTTGGTGGTGGAACGATGAGGTAGAACATGCTGTGAAAGAGAAAAGGAGATGCTTCAAAGCATGGAAGAAAGGAGGCAGCAGGGAGGAATACCAGGCAGCTAAACGAACTGCCAAAAGAGTTATTTACAATGCTAAAAATCGCATTAAGGACCTGGTCCTCGAACAAGTGTGTAACACTGACAATCCCAATGGGATCTTCAACCTAGCTGGGCGAGTTAAAAATGACAGTAGGGATATTATAGGTGAACAGTGTGTTAGAGATGATAATGGGAAGATTGTGTATGCAGAAAATGAAATCAGAGAAGCATGGAAGGTACACTATGAACGATTGCTAAATGTAGAGTTTGAATGGGATAAGGAACAGCTTAGTATCGAAAAACCAATATCTGGGCCCCCTCCTTTGATAGCACCAGCTGTAGTGAGCGACGCAATCAATAAAATGAAGGACGGTAAAGCTCCAGGTTGCTCCGACATTGTCGCTGAGATGATAAAAGCCTCAGGGGAGATTGGTGTAAACTTAGTCACTGAGTTGATAAACACCATTATTAAAGATGAGAAAATCCCAGAGGATTGGCTCAAAAGTGTAATAGTAAATATATACAAAGGAAAAGGGGATGCGCTAGATAGAGGAAATTATAGGGGCCTGAAAATGCTTGACCAAATCATGAAGGTCTGTGAGAGAGTCCTTGAGGGTTTGATCAGGCAAAGCATCTCTATTGATGATATGCAGTTTGGTTTTATGCCAGGACGTGGTACAACCGATGCTATCTTCATAGTCAGGCAGATACAGGAAAGATACTTACTAAAAGGCAGGGATCTTTACTTTGTGTTTGTGGACCTGGAGAAGGCCTTTGATAGGGTACCTAGAGATGTTGTACAGTGGGCTATGAGGAAACTTGGTGTGGAAGAGTGGCTGGTGCGTGTGATAATGAAGATGTATGAGGATTCGCGAAGTTCGGTGAGGGTGAAGGGTGTACTGAGTGATGAGTTCGCAGTCCGTGTTGGAGTCCATCAGGGTTCAGTGTTAAGCCCCCTCCTCTTTATTATGGTCTTGGAGGCGCTGTCTAGAGTTTTTAGAGGCGGACTCCCGTTGGAACTGTTGTATGCAGACGATTTAGTCCTAATAGCTGACAGTATCCAGGATGCTGAGGCCAAATTCAGAGAGTGGAGAGAGGGCATGGCGAGCAAGGGTTTAAGAGTTAATATTAACAAAACCAAGGTTATGCATTGTAGTTTGAGACGAGGCTATGTGGAAAAGAGAGGTGCATACCCATGTGCAGTGTGTGGAAAGGGAGTGGGCGTTAACTCAATTCAATGTAGCATCTGTCGATGTTGGGTACACCATGGGAGTAAGCGCTGTAGTAGAATAAAGGGGCCCCTGCCGAAGGATAAGTCAGAAATAGAGAAATTTGAGTGCGTAGTGTGCAAAGGCGAGCTTGTGTTAAGTGATGATCCTGTGGCTGTGAATTTTGGAAATGAGTCTTTGGAGCTGGTGAACAAGTTTTGTTACCTAGGAGATACCATCTCTGCCGGTGGTGGGGCCGAGGCTGCCACTGTTGCTAGAATTAGGTGTGGCTGGGGGAAGTTCAGAGAATTGATGCCAATCCTGACCATGAACAGAATGCCTCTCTCCCTGAAGGGAAAGGTGTATGCCTCATGTGTTAGAAGTGCAATGTCGTATGCCTCAGAAACATGGGCCGTTAAAGTAGAGGATGTCAACAGAATGGAGCGTAATGAGATGAGAATGGTGAGATGGATGTGTGGGGCCAGGCTACAGGATAGAATAACAAATGTTGAGCTGAGGAGACGTTTAGGTATAAAGAGTATTAGCGAGGTGATGCGTACAAGTAGACTGGGATGGTATGGACATGTGGAGAGAATGGATGAACAAAATTGGGTGAAAAAATGCAGGTCTGTGATTGTGGAGGGAGCTGCACCAAGGGGAGGACCGAGGAAGACCTGGGATCGGACTATATGCGCCGATCTCAAATCCAAGAACTTGACAAGTGAAGCATCCCTTAACAGGGTTGCCTGGAACGCCGCCATTAGGACAAGAGACTGAAACTGCACTTATGTGTGGAACACTCAGTCTTAAAATGTTATGTATGTATGTATGTAATGACGTGGAGGATGTTACTGCAATTTTTTTTTTTTAAACAAACAATAAACGGAGCATTCTCTATTCTTTAGATCTCTTATACTGAAATACTGTACATCATTCTGACATATTAAAAGAGAATGGGGTAGAAACATAGGTACTGCGACCAGGGGTGTAAAGGTAACCAAGTACAGTACTTAAGTATATTTTCTCAGTCTCTACTTTGTATAAAGTATTAACCCTGGACAGGATTCGTGGGGTCATTTAAGGAACGCGAAAATCCGCCTTTGTCTATGCTTGCATGTCACGTGACCGGGGGAGCCAATAGGAGGCTGAATTTCCTGGTGAGGCAAGCCATCTATCAGTAGGAGCTGGGACCCCACCAAAGACAGACCTGCGCTGCTCGCTCCTCCCACCACAACCCTTTCACCCCTTTTCCGGTGCCACATATGACCCAGTAAACACAGTAAGTTTTTGTACCATATTTGTTGAAAGTTACAGTAATCATATGTTTCATGCCTTTGTATTAGACTTAGGACTTTCAGTCTTCTACACATGATGGCTAGATTGTGTGACGTCGTGTCCTGACTGTTGCCAGATATCTGAGTTGCCATATGCCGCCACAATTTTTTTTTTTCTTGTTTTTTTTTTCTTGTTTTTTTTTTTCTGATTTCGTTATTGGTGTATTTCCTCATTGAATTTGACAAAGTACTTACCTGTTATGCCCCCAGTGACTACCTACCCATTTCCTTATAATTTTACCTGGTTTCTGCTGATTGATTGGTACCAATTAGTTACCTGTCATGCCCCCAGTTGAACAGGGACAAGCTACCCATTTTATTACCATTTTACCTGTTCCTGGTGATTGAATTTGACAAAGTACTTACCTGTTGTGCCCCCAGTGACTACCTACCCATTTCCTTATAATTTTACCTGGTTTCTGCTGATTGATTGGTACCAATTAGTTACCTGTCATGCCCCCAGTTGCCCAGGGACAAGCTACCCATTTTATTACCATTTGACCTGTTCCTGGTGATTGAATTTGACAAAGTACTTACAAGTTGTGCCCCCAGTGACTACCTACCCATTTCCTTATAATTTTACCTGGTTTCTGCTGATTGATTGGTACCAATGACTTACCTGTCATGCCCCCAGTTGCCCAGGGACAAGCTACCCATTTTATTACCATTTTACCTGTTCCTGGTGATTGAATTTGACAAAGTACTTACCTGTTGTGCCCCCAGTGACTACCTACCCATTTCCTTATAATTTTACCTGGTTTCTGCTGATTGATTGGTACCAATTAGTTACCTGTCATGCCCCCAGTTGCCCAGGGACAAGCTACCCATTTTATTACCATTTTACCTGTTCCTGGTGATTGAATTTGACAAAGTACTTACCTGTTGTGCCCCCAGTGACTACCTACCTATTTCCTTATAATTTGACCTGGTTTCTGCTGATTGATTGGTACCAATTAGTTACCTGTCATGCCCCCAGTTGCCCAGGGACAAGCTACCCATTTTATTACCATTTTATCTGTTCCTGGTGATTGAATTTGACAAAGTACTTACCTGTTGTGCCCCAGTGACTACCTACCCATTTCCTTATAATTTTACCTGGTTTCTGCTGATTGATTGGTACCAATGACTTACCTTTCATGCCCCCAGTTGCCCAGGGACAAGCTACCCATTTTATTACCATTTTACCTGTTCCTGCTGATTGAAATTTACCAAGTACTTACCTGTTATGCCCCCACATTTTTTTTTTTTATATTTTTTTAATATTTTTAGGGTGTAGTATGTATTATTCAAGCAGTATTCATCATTCACATGAGTTGTGATCAAAATCCATGCATTTATAATCATCCTATACATTGTGGAAAGTGTTGTCTACTTTCAGAGGGTTGCGGCCGGAGCGGTGCTGGGAGATAAGGTTAACCCTCTCAGTACTGTGTGTGTATAACTACTCCAAACCCCCATTATTCATACTGATATTGTTCTTAGGTTGTTTAGGAATGTCCATGGTGATTTATAGGCAGATTCATAAACAATTTGTTCAGTTATGAATTTTTTTTCTCTCAAATTTTTGCCGAAAACTGTCTGACGTCTCGGAGTTAAGTGTACACAATGCTATGTCATTGCTATTTACTAGTTCTGATCTCAATATTTAGGGTTTCCCTGTGTTCCAGTGTTGGTTGGCACTATTCTGACAAAGTTTCAACCAAATCCACCAATATTTAGGCACCCTAATGATTTTCTGTAAACCATTGATCATTTTTTTGAGTTTTCGAAATTAACCCTTTTTATTCTTTGCACAGATCGCGCCCTATGGGACCCAGGTCGACAAGACTGCAGCTGATGAGGTCCACACCATCCCCCTACTAGTCACCAGAGTTTCACTATCCTCAGGAAACTTTAAGTATTTATTTTTATTTTTTAGTAAATTTAGTCATTTTCTTAAGTTATTTTTCTAGAATAATCATTAAAAATATAAAAATCACTCTGATTTTCAATTCCACTTCACATTAGATTAAGCATTCCTTATATTACATGTTCAAATGTAGACAAAAAATCTATCTCAATTACCTGATTTTTGGCGAATATTTTAGTGCGGCGTGCCACTTTCGACCCTCGTTTCCTTTACCGTACGCGTTAGAACGCGAAACCTGTCCAGGGTTTGTGCCCACTAATTTTACTATAACTTGAGTATCATATATAAGAATTAGTTGTACATTTACTCCACTGCATTTACATTACTTCTGTTAATTTTGTGGAGTAAAACTTCAGCAACTTTTCGAATTATTCCTTCCAATAGATATGGAATTACAAGTAGCATTTTCCATTGACATTCCTCCAAGTTTAGGTGTGACATTCCTTGGGTAGTTCCAAGGTCACCACTATACAGTATATCAAGATATATCACTGTGTCAAGAGCATTGCAACGTCCCAAAGCTGCTTGTCAGTACAGCTATTTCTTTAGTAATATAAGGGGACTTCACTCTAACATCAATTCTGTACACCAATTTCTTCAAGCAGAATCCCCTACTCTCCTTTTTTTGACAGAGACTCAAGTAACATCCACATCTGACACATCTAGATTTAATTTTCCAGGTTATCAACTGCTCCAAAATTTCAGACCTAAAGGTGGTGTATGTTGCTTCGCAAAATCTGAAATTGCCCTGGAGGAGGTTACTAGTTTCAATTGTCCCTATTTTGATTATTCTATATACAAATTAATTTCTGCTGGTAAATTTAAATACATATGTTGCATCTACCGTTCCCCAAATACTCCTCCAGAGCAAAGTCTTTTTGATTCTCTGTCCTCACAACTCAGTGTCCTCAACTTAAATGCTTCTTCTGAAATCACTGTGTTGGGTGATTTTAATGTCCATAATGTTGAATGGCTCACTCATTCAGCCAGGACTGATGATGCTGGTCTTGAATGTGAGCTATTTGCAGACTCATTTAATCTCATTCAACTAGTCAACCAACCCACCCGTGTACCAGATAATCCTAATCATAATTCCCACCTACTGGACTTATTTTTAACAACCAATTCAGAAAATTATGATGTTACAGTGAGGTCCCCACTTGGATCTTCTGATCACTGTCTGATACAGGCCACCTGTCTATCACCTACCACACCTTCCCACTCTGAACCTGTTTTGGTGACTAAATGGCATTACGATAGGGCAGACTGGGAGGGTCTTCAAGGTTTCTTTATTGATATTCCCTGGACCTCTTTCTTTTCTAATGATGCACACTCCACCTTGAGCCACATACAAGATTTTGTAAAAATTGGAATGGAAACTTTTATTCCTCATCAAAAGTACAGTAAAAGATCTAATTCACCTAAATGGTTTGACCATAATTGTGCTAGAGTAACTGAACAAAAAGCAATAGCCTACAATGCATACACAAGATCAAAAACACATGAAGCCTTTAATTACTTTAGAAACATCAGAAATCATGCCAAAACTGTATTAAACCTAACTAAATCAAACTTTCTCCATAAGCAGGCAAATAAACTTCTAAATAATCCAAATGATAACAAAATATTTTGGTCTACTCTTAACTCATTCAAATCCAACTTCACTACTGCTTCATCCATTCCACCATTAAAATCTCCGACTGGCAATCTTGTAAGTGACCCACGAGGTAAAGCTAACCTTCTTGCAGATATTTTCTCCACCAACTCAACCTTAGATGAAATAAATCAAGATGTCCCTGTACTTAATTTTAATTCACCTGAAATTCCCTCACTTAAGATCCACACCAGACATGTCAAAACTATTTTGCAGAATCTCTCAGTAGATAAGGCTCCTGGTCCAGATGAAATTCCTCCAATAGTACTTAAGAATTGCTCCTTGGTGCTCGCTCCTGTATTGGCAAAATTTTTCCGTCTGTGTACTCATACCTCATGCTTCCCAGTACCCTGGAAAGAAGCAAACATCCATCCAGTTCCTAAAAAAGGTGCCTCTTCAGATCCATCAAACTACAGACCAATAGCTATAACTTCCACTCTTGGCAAAGTTTTTGAAATTATATTAAATAATCACATAATTAAGCATCTGGAGAATAATAAATTAATCAGTGATAGGCAATATGGTTTTAGACGATGTCGATCAACTGCAGACATTCTTTGCCTTCTTACGCATCAAATCAACCAAGCTACAGACCAACATGGTGAAACACATACAATAGCACTGGATATATCAAAGGCATTTGAAGAGTCTGGCATCAATCCTTATTGTCGAAGATGTCACACTACGGCCTTGCATCATTAGTTCCACTAATTTCTTCTTATCTTCATAACAGAAAAATACGTGTAATGGTAGATGGCCTTTATTCTCAATTTCACTCAATAAATGCTGGTGTTCCCCAGGGATCAGTTTTGGCCCCAACTCTGTTCCTCATTCATATCAATGATCTCATATCTACCACTCATAATCCAATACATTCCTACGCAGATGACTCAACACTCCACAGTTCCTTCACATTTACCAATTCTTTCACCCAACCCGATCTTATAAATTCAAAAATAAACACTGCAATTTCTCTGAACCAGGACCTTTCTAGAATTAATGAATGGGGACAAGAGAATCTAGTTTCCTTTAATGCAAAGAAAACCAAGTACATTCAATTTTCTAACCGACAGAATCTCACTGACTCCCATATATTTTTTAATGATGTAAATATTCCCACTTCCCCTAGTATTGACATTCTCGGTGTAACATTAACTACTAACTTGAGCTGGACACATTATGTTAGAAGCATTGCTAAGAATGCCTCTAAAAAACTGGGACTCCTGTACAGAGTTCGAGAATTCTTCACTGACGAGCAGTTGGCCGTAATATATAAAAGTCATGTGCGCTCTCAGATGGATTACTGTTCACCTCTGTGGGGTGGAAGTGGAGTGGTTGCATTGAGGCAGTTGGACAAAATTCAAAATAAAGCTATTAGATTAATCAATAACCCTGCAATCACACAGGACCTTCCTACATTAGCCATACGAAGAAACGTTGCATCCCTTGCATTATTCTACAGATATTTTCACAGCAATTGTTCCGAGGAACTTGCTTCAATTGTGCCGCCTCTCCACATCTTTCCCCGTAGAACTAGGGCAGCTGAGAGCGCCCATGAATTTACACTTTCTCCTCCACAATGCAGAACTTCTGCTTATCAGAATTCATTTATCCCCAGAGCTACTACTCTTTGGAATTCACTTCCCTCGAATTGCTTTCCACAAACTTACAATCAACAAATGTTTAAATCCAGTTGTTACAAATATTTTATGAATGGAGGATGCCTTTAGGCACATGGACCTTTTTGTTTTATCTGTGTTTTTCCTTCCTCCGTTCATTGTCTCTTAAAAAAAAAAAAAAAAAAAAAATATACATGGCGCTGATAAGCCTCCCCTCTCCCACAACCCCACAGGCAGTAGGTAGATATTAACTTTTGCTTAAGTAGCTTTCTAGTTGGGTACCTTAGTAACTTTATGAGTACATACTTGTACTTGAACTTGAGTAAAATTATTAGGTACTTTTGACACCCCTCACTGTGACATACAGATTTTATAATAAAGATCAATATGGTTGGAGATACAGTATGAATTGAGGTGTGACTTGCAACACGTGTGGCAATGATATGTATGATCATGTCACATGTGGCAGTGTTTTTACTTGTATAATGTAACTGTTATAGTCTATAACGTACCTCGGCTGTTATGCGGGTTTTTGTCCAGGATATGTGGCCCCTCATGAACGCAAAGTTCTTAAGGATCCACTCATCCCGCTCAGACAGTTTCTACCCACCTTGTGTCCCATCACCACTCTTTGTGTCGGTCAGCTTGCCAAAGCGTGACCTTGTTACCGTCGCCCACACAGACAACTGGCTGCCTGTGATAGAAGGATAGAAAAATATATGACATTAGTGATATTCGTTCAACAATAATTTACATTATACATGTCACACACACACACACACACTCCTTAACCCACTGAACCCCAGCGACGACAACGTGTCGTTGGAAATGTATGTAACGCTAAACCCCAGCGACGACAACGTGTCGTCACAGGTACTCCGGTCCCAATTACTCCGGTCCTATAGCACCTAGAGGGCTCATATTTGTATGGGAACTGTGTAAGTATCCCACGCAACCTTGGCTATGGTTGAAAACTCTCAAAGTCCAACCGCGTGCGCGTGAGCGCGCAAAAACCTAGTTTTTGGATGTTTTTGCCTTCAATTTTTTACTCTTCTAAAATCCGTTTTCGGGGGCTCCGTAGGACCAATTTTAGAAATTTTCGATCGTTTTTTTATGGTTTTTCCTTCATTCCTAACCCATTCGCTATTGTTTCTGGAAGAAAAAAACATTCAAATCCTGCCGGTCCCTGGTGGTACATTTATTTATAACTACCTGGGGCTCAGGGGGTTAATACGACACCTGCCCACATTATTGTACACATTTTGCCTAGGCCATGGCGAACATGTTAAGAGGACGCTGACCGTTTTTCTGGACCCCTTTCTCCGCCATGCTTAGCCCCATTATTTTTGAGACTAAGACGTTCGGCCCATTAGTTTGGCGATATTAACACATTTCTCTGTCAATTTTATGACCTTTCGTGCCATTTAGTTATCGATTTTTTTCATGGCGAGCTACAGCAAGCCTGAAATTTTAAGAGAAACCGGCCTTCGGCCAGGACATTTTTCTATCGAAAAATGTACATACTTATCTTGAAGGGGAGTCTAGGGTTTTTTGTTTTAAGCTTGATGGAGGTCTAGTGATGAAACTAAGAAAACAAGGAATGAAAGACCAAACAAACAGTCTGTCTCCCCTTAATACGGTAAAGCTTACAATTTACTGACGAACATATTATACACAAATCACTACAATAACCAGCGGTTGCTGACCTGTAACCGGAGATTTAAGGGTTGCTGCCTTCTCGTCAAAGTATCGTTGTTTCCTCCTTGTATCCTTAAAGTCCTTCATGCGTTTGACATAGAGGACGGGGTTTTCCTTGACCCATTCGATGATATCATACTCGGTTTTTTATAGGGGAAAGGGGGACAAGCGCAAGATGCCAGCTGGTTCACGCGGTGTTGCCACGAGTTGGGTTTCACTCGTCGATTGTCGAACGCTCGTGCTTCACTCCGGGTTACTCGAACGGACTTGAGTTACACTCTAGTTTCACACTGCGTTATTCCAGACAACTCGAAACAACTCAGCCTAACTCAGCATTATTCGAGACAATTCGGGTTATCTTATTTGACATAACCGGTGATAACCAGCAACACTCGAGTACATAAGAACATAACATAAGAACATAAGAAAATGGGAGTCTGCCAAAAGCCAATCGGCCCATACAAGGCAGATTCCTGTCACACCCAACCCCAATGTCAAGGCCCAATTATAGGCTCAACTCACTAATACCTTGAGTACTGCCCCCACCAAAATGGTCAGGGATTAACACAAGATTATGGGGGTCTACTGAGCGTCGATTGGCCCACACCTGGTAGATCCCCCTCACACCCAACCCATCTCGTCCATATGCCTATCTAATTTTATCTTAAAGCTCCCTATCGTTCTTGATCCCACTATATCACTTGGTAGCCTATTCCACCCATCTACAACTCTATTAACAAACCAATATTTACCTATATCTTTTCTGAAACGAAATTGATCTAATTTGAAACCATTTGTACGAGTTCTTTCGCTATCACTGAGCTTTAGTACATTTTTCATGTCCCCTTTATTAATCCCACTAACCCACTTGAATACCTCTATCATATCCCCTCTAACTCTGCGTCTCTCTAACGAATGTAAGCCTAATTTCTTCAACCTTTCTTCATACAGAAAATTTATAATATTATGGATCATTTTTGTCATTCTACGTTGTACTCTCTCCAATGAATCTATGTCCATTCTGTAGTAAGGACACCAAAATTGAACAGCATAATCCATATGGGGTCTCACTAATGACAAGTAAAGTTTTAAGATAACATCAGCAGTTATGTTACTCACACTCCTAGATATGAACCCGAGAATCCTGTTTGCCTTGGTACGAACGCTTATACGTTGTTTTCTAGGCTTCAAATCATTGCTAACAAACACACCTACAGTAGATCTTTCTCACAGTCTGAGTTTTCTAATTCCATATTAGCTAGTTTATATTTAACATTTGTATGCATCTTCCCTATCTTTAATGCCTTGCATTTGTCATTGTTAAACTTCATCTGCCAATTTACTGACCATTCGTGTAAGGTATCTAGATCCCTTTGCAGACAATCTATATCTCTATCTGAATCAATTTTTCTCCCCATTTTGGTATCGTCTGCAAATTTACTTATCCTACTAGTTATACCTAAATCAAGGTCATTTATGTATATAATAAACAACAGAGGACCTAATACAGATCCCTGGGGGACACCACTGTTGACTGCTCCCCATTCTGACTTGGTACCATTTACGCTGACTCTCTGCTTCCTACCAATTAGCCATGACCTAATTCATCCTAACAACGCCCCACCTATTCCATGTACCTCAACCTTTCTCATCAATCTCTCATGAGGGACTCTGTTGAAAGCTTTACTGAAATCTAAATATATAATATCATATGACTTGTCATTATCTACTGCTTCATATACCTCTGAGAAAAAACTAAGCAAATTAGTAAGGCAAGACCTTCCCTGAGTGAGTCCATGCTGAGAAGAATTGATTAAGTTAAATGTTTCTAAGTGGTTTCTCATTTTCCCAGCAATAATTGACTCTAGTAGCTTTCCTATGATTAAAGTGAGACTAATGGGACGGTAATTGGATGCTATTGATTTATCACCTTTTGTGAAGATCGGAACTACATTTGCAAGCTTCCAAGCTTCTGGAACTATACCTGTTTCTAATGACTTGTTAAATAGAAATGTTAATGGGTAACTTAACTCATCTCTGCATTCTTTTAATACTCTAGCATATACCTCATCAGGACCAGGCAAGCTCATTCGAGTTATACTCATGGCTACTCTTTATGCACTCGATATTCATTCGGCCAATTGTTCATAGCAGGCTGAGTTAGCACGAGTGTCTGCTGTACACTCTGGGATACTCGATCACATTTATAAACACTCAACATCACTCTTGCATATTCGGCCACGTGGTTTTGTCCCCGAGTGTTGATGAGTTCCACCGATTAATTTGGAGTAATTATGAGTTGTTTCGAGTTAATCCGAGTAATCACGACCTATTTCGAGTGTTCCCGAGTGTCTTGAGGTTGATCTGACTCGGGGCAATATTTTTAAACACGGTTGAAATTTGGGCTGCCCGAGCGGAGTTCCCTGGAGTATCCATGAGTGACCCAGAGTGACCCAGGGTGACCCAGAGTGCCCATGGGTGCATGCGATCTTCCAAGAATCATTACGCGAGTTTCCGAGACTGTGGACTCCTGGAAACTCGGCATCACACTCCTGAATGTGTGAACTAGGCTTAACTCACACCCACTCACCAACTCTTTGCCGCAATGTTGCATCTCTATCACTATTCTATCGCTATTATAATAATCAGTGTTCCTCAGAGCTCTTTCAGTGTATACCAGCTCCTCTACAAAGAGTATGTAGCACCCGTCTTGCAAGACAATCCTACCCCTACTCTGTGCATCTCTCCAACTCAAGAGTTAAACAATATTCACAATCTTTCTTCTATTCGACAGCTGAGCTTTGGAACACTCTCCCTGAATCCATCCTCCCCTCATCTTATGACATAAATTGCTTCAAACTCCGTGTTTTCAGGCATTTTGGCTCGAACATTGCTTGATTTTGGCTCTGTCACTCTTTCACCTCTGTAGGAGGCAGCTCTGCCTTTTGTCTCTCTTATCCACATATAACAAAACATAAATTATATTATGTATATTATGTTATCAGTATTGTGAACATCTTGGACATCATATAGGTTGTTAATCTAACCTATATTGTATCTTGGTGGGTTTCATATTGATTACTTAACTGCTCTATCATCATGCATGTTATAGTAGGTTTATTAATTTCATATGGATATACGAATTGAATTGGGGAAGATTGAAGTTAAGAACAGAAGTAACTTAATTAAGTTCTATTTAATATACTCCACGGGCAGAGTCCATAGAAGTAACTTTGTCTGAATTATGTTGTATGTTGTTCCTGCTTATCGTTATGTAGTAGACGAATGTGTATTATAGCTATCATATCAATTACACCAAGAATAGTATTTTAAGCATTATCGCAAGATATAATTATATACACATATATATATATATATATATATATATATATATATATATATATATATATATATCACAGAACCACATAATGAGTGTCCTAACTATTTTCAAAGCCGGTGGTTACAATATTAATTAATATAAATGATCGTGGTTTAACAATGACATATATTATATCGATTTTATCAAATACATACCACAGCAAAGCCTTCAACAAAGGTTAAGTAGCTTCCATGGCAACGAAAGGGAACTAGAAGGGGCGAGACATATTTTGGTTTACATTAAAATACTGTATAAAACACTGCTGTCATGAATGGCATCGTAAAATACTGTATAAAACACTGCTGTCATGAATGGCATCGTAAAATACTGTATAAAACACTGCTGTCATGAATGGCATCGTAAAATACTGTATAAAACACTGCTGTCATGAATGGCATCGTAAAATACTGTATAAAACACTGCTGTCATGAATGGCATCGTAAAATAACTATAATTTATATATCTACTATTCCAAATATTGTGCCCATAGACACAATGATCCCCAAGCTGTAAGAGTTGGTGTTGAGGAGTATGCAGAAAACAAGAAACGGAGGGTAAAATCTAAAAGTGGGTGGTGAATGAGAGGGAGACCAAAGAACGTATGATACTTTACCACCTAGTTATAGAGATGTAGAAAATAATATACTACAGCATATACTCTATCATTGTACAGTATAATGATACAATATCTGGGGCAAATTACTTCCTGCAATTGATCGTCATGATGCACTGTTGCGAAAACAAAGGTGTAATGAAATTGACAACACACACACACGAACGTTAGTATCCCACTCCCCGGCCCCATTACAACCCCCATCCCCACTTCCTAGCTCCACCCACTTCCTAGCTCCACCCACTTCCTAGTTCCACCCACTCATTCAGGAACGATAACCCACGGTATAGTAACTCACATGGTAAGCGCACTGAAAGTCTTGAACTCATACAAATGCACGCTTCTAAAAAGCAGTAAACAGACGTCTATCAATTATTTTTCTTCTGTGACTTCACGCTCAACCATGGTACCCTCATAATATAGGATATACTTGTCGGAATAACATGTATTATTCTATAAGCGAATATTTAGTGAAATATTCGTATACCAGCGTCGCTTGTTTGTAGGCGCCGCTATAGTGTTCTCTCTGGACGTCAGACGGCAGCACCGTCCGTTCTGCTCCACCCCGTCCCCACCAATATTTCGCTTCGTCGAAATCTCTGATTCCCTCTTAGAATTTTAGCTGGCTATATACTTATACATATCATCTCTCCACATCCCCTGGGCCTTCATACACTCTCACACGCCATCCCTGGGTGAAAGTCGACGAGTGGCGGCAGCAAACTACGTGAATTTAACCCTTAATTAGCGGCGAGCAACATAAGTCGAGTTAAATAAAGCTGGACTATGTGGCGGCGCTCGACATAGGTCGAGTGGCAATTTCAACACGTAATGTGGCTGAGAGAGAGAGACAAGTGGTGGCAGGAGACTAGCGAGCGTATGACTGCTCCAGACCACCGCGGTGAACCTACTGACACAAATCTCAGCTCCCTCCTCCCTCTCTCACTCGCTACATACTCAATTATGTACCGAAACTACCGAATTACCTGCTTTTTGCACTCGCGTTGCACGGTTATTGCAAGAAAACTATCCATCATACAAGGATCGTTATGGTGTCATTCGAAAGCTCTGTTTATGCCCTTTCAGGGATAGGTACTTGTTTTACGTTCTGGGTCTTATTTAGGCATGAAAATGATCACGTAAACAGCCCTATTTTGGCTAAAAACACCCCGCTGTGCGGTACATATAAATAAACCGCATAGGCCGCTCGTAAGGTGTTAAAGGAAGTTGAACAAGGGATAAGCGAGAATCCGTATAGGCCTACCTCCAACCTTTCTCCCGATCGATCGATCGACGAAGCGAAAATAACCAACATCTTCGAAATATCTCTTCATATAAACTACAAATATATCGAATAACAATGCTAACATGTAGATTGGGTCCTACTACAATAACATTATCGATATCAATCGACGTTACTCTACAGAGTCTACATATTAGGTGAACAAAAATACCATAGCGATCGTAAAATTTCCGCGGTAAAATTTGAAGCGACGTCGGTGTATACTACCTCAAGCCATATATATAATCTTCAAATGCAAAAAAAAAAAAAACTTTAGCAAATAGAATAGGGTCCTGTCACACTATATATGTCTATGTTTATCCATGTCACTTTACATTTTCGGTGAAAAACACAATATACCGATCATGTTTGAAGACCATATTTAGGCAGATTGAATGGTTACCATCACGGTATAGTAACTCGGTAGTTCACATCCACTAACCACGCAATATCTAGGCTTCCCCATTATTATGATAATAACAATGTTTAGGGCAATGGAATACATGTATTTTCTGGACACAAGAACATGACCAGCCCACATGTGAAGTAACTATATTTAGGTGGGAGACCAGTAGGGTCTACACCCGATGACGTCACCAGGGGATCGATCGCGTGACTATCGTGGTTCCAGTAATATGGTCGTACCCCTACCTTACTATTGTCTTTATACCATGCGATAACCCTAACCCGCGCCACCTGTTAACACAAAGGGATATCACGTGGATGTCTGGATGTCGCAGGACTTATGCTCGTGACTGTACAGCACAAACTCCATCCCAGTAATATCTTCCCTTTGACATATCGGGATTTGAACCCGGGTCCATTAGATTACCAGTCCAGTGGCAAGACCACTCCACCAGACCTCCCCTAACTGCATGGACACACAGAGTTTGAAGCAATTCAAGTCATAGGAGGAGGGAAAGACTGATTCTGGGAGAGAGTTCCAGAACTCAGCTGTTGAATAGAAGCAAGACAGAGTAACGTTTCACTCTTGGGTAGGACAGTTGCACAGAGTAGGTTCAGTTAGGGAAAATGTTCAATTTAGGGCGCATCATGACACCATCCATAATGATTTCAATAAGTTACAAGGGTGTGTGGGGGGCAGAACCCCCCTAACAACCCTTCTTGTGTCCCACGGCAACCTGTTATTGCCAATTATACCTTATTTTTGCTTTGTTATCGCCATTAACCCCACATTCTCTCCCACTAGTGATGGGCATATTATTATAGATTGTTGGATAATTGGTAAAGAGTAATCTCCAACGATCCTCAGTATATAATATCCACTGTTTATCAACGAAATTCGCATAAAACACAAAACAAAAATAAAACAAATAATGAAAATATATATAATTATTTTGCTGAAGCAGTCATCGGTTATAAACTTGAAATTTCCCCAAAAAATATTTAGGCGTGAAACAGCAAGCTTGCAATTTAGGAAAAACTATGGTCATCTTACTCTAGATTTTATTGTTCAAATTTAGCTTGAATGGGGACTGAGTGGGCATAATTATTTGTATAATATACCCTTCATGTAGAAATGTACATATTTAGTTTGAAGTGATCTGTGCGTGTGTGTGTGTGTGAGTGTGTGGGTGGGGGTGGGGTGTAGTTTGAAAGGGATCTGGGTAGGAGATTTCTTAGTCTATGGGGCAAACTGAAAATATATTGCTCGTAAATAGCTTGATCAATCGAAGCCCCTAATAGTAATTATACAACATAGCATAATAACCCCTAAGACGTCGCATCAAACAATGTTAGCTAAGGGCATGATATTATTGAGATGTTATGCAGCTCAAGAAGGATCTCTAGCAATTAAAAGTGTAAACACTATCTTAATTATCCCTCTGGCTACCAAAAATTCGTTCCAAAACTAAGTATAGCTAAATTAAAAGGAAAGAGTGCGTCCTCTGATACTGAAAGGAAGAATGATCAGTCACGATGTGACAAAAAAAGCGTGGTGCTCGCAACACTCTCGTATGGGAAGTGAGACATGGGCAGCAAGTGACGAGGACCTCTCCAAACTGAGAGCGGTAGAAATTAGCTATTGCAGAATGGCAGCTGCTGTGAATGGGCTAGATGGACCAAGTAATAGGGAAGTGTATGAGCCTTTTGGAATGGGATTGCACGCCTTAGGCATTGAATGTGGAGTGGTTGAGTCGATACAAAAAAGTACTTTGAGGTGGTACGGTCATATGCAGATGAGGACAGAATGACAAGACAGATACATAGAATTCAGGTGAAAATAGCAGCTGGTAGTGGAATATCATCTATGGTGTGGGAGAATAAAGTGGAAAAAAATTGATGAAAAGGTTCCAGGTAGTGGAAAGGCCATTGTGGCACGGGCATAGGAAGTATGTCTTGGCAAAGTAGCTATAGTCTATTCACTGTAAGTAAGCGAGAAATCATGAACTCTAACCACTGTAAGTCCAAAACGACTAGAGTAATTTAGATAATATTTCTATCATTTGGGAAGGGTCAGTCAGGGAATGGATGTGGACATTTACATCCAATTTGCTCTTGCCCTTTTTGAGTTACAGAGGATAGAGGTCATGATTTCTCGCCTACTTACAGCGAATAGACTATAGGAGACGTTTCTGTCATGGCTATCCTCTAGCAGGAGTTTCCCAGGTGGAAGCATTGAATTTGAGATGATGATGATAATGAATAATGTAATATTGAAGTATTATATTATGTGAAATTATGCTAGGGTTGTCGACCTCTCGTCCTGTGTATGTTCCAGGTAGCCACACATAGACCGGTACATAATATATAAGGTACAGCATATGGAAACAAAGGACCTTCCCCGCCCCTCATATTGTCAAACCGTATTTCCATAATTTGTTTTCCGACAGTATAAACATGTTATGCAGTTAATTTGTATAACATAACTAGAGGGGCACTCGGTAGAGCGCATACCCTCGCCTACACTGGCTGTGTCATAATATAGGCTTAAGGGTAGACGGTTGTTTTTCTGGTCCCCTTTCTCCCTCGTGTTTAGTCACAATATTTTTTAGATTTTTAGACGTTCGGCCCATTTGTTTGGCGGTTTTAAGACATTACGTCCCATTTCGTTATAAATTTTAAGATCTATCGTGCCATTTAGGTGTCGATTTTTTACTGGCAAGCTACAACGAGCCTGTGATTGTAAGAGGAACCGGCCTTTGGCCGGGATTTTTTTTACCGAATAATGTACAAATTTATCTTGAGGGGGATCTAGGGGATGTTTTCCTAAGTTTGAGGGATGTCTAGCGAGGAAACTAAGAATTTATGAATGAATGAATTTATAGGCCAAAAAATCAGTCAGTGTCCGCTTAAAAGCCCAACATTGACACCAGCTTGACATAAATTAAGAAACTGAGTATGTACCTGATCGGCTTCTAAACGGAATCCCATCATACTTGGCGCATATCATATCTGCCTATTAAATATCGTGACAATGGCTTCATAACTTTGTGAGATAATTTGTTTACAGACAGACAGACAGACAGACAGACAAACGTTGACGAAAACATAATCTGCGTCCAACTTCATTGACGGAAGTAATGAGGAAAGGGGTCATGTACAGTCGGCCTAATAAGTTAAGTGATGTCTCGGCACCAAGTATATTTTGATCCATAATTGGTTTCAGCAATATCTAAACTTAATTTATTAATTTCGAGGGGGATATACAAACCTATTCCTACACTTACCCACCCTACTTAACATCTGGCAGACATTATTACAGCACAGAGCGAGTCAAACTTAATGACAGCTGAAACATGACTTATTAGCACGACCGTATAATTATAATAGATCATAACGCGGAATATTAGTTAACCCCTTCAGTACGAATTGTTACCATTTACTTCGGCTAACATTAGACGATTTTATGCAGCTAAGGGGGGGGTCACCGACTTTTTTTATCTTGTTCTCCTTGTCTCTCTTTTCATGGCTTGTATCCATTCGGCCCCATTCAGCCAACTGTTTTAAGACGTTTATTCACATCCAGGTGTCGATTTCTTCCTGGCGAGCGTTACCAAGCCAGCATTGAATGGAGAAATCCAGATTCGCCGAAGACATTTTTCTATCCAAAAATGTACAAATTTAGCTTGCTGTCAAAACAAACAATATACTGTATATGCTGACTCACAACCGCTCACCAGGAAAATATTGACACCTGGATGGGGATAAACGTCTTATAACAGTAGGCTGAGTGGGGCCGAATGGATACAAGCCAAAGAGATACGGAGAGAAAGAGAAAAAAAAGCGAGGTGGGCCGCTCCCTTAAGAATGACAAATATTACTTAGATGACATATTGAAAATCGTTTGAGTCCATGAGATAGAGGGAGGATAAATGGATAATGTAAATGATGGAGAGAGTATTGGATAAAGTCGGCATCACACGAGCAAGAATATCAGCTACATATATCGGAGTCTTGAATCTGCTATAAATGACCATGTTATTTGTATTGATTTTCCTGTTTATTTCTATATTAAATTGAACTGTACATACTTAGGAGCTCTAAGATACAAACTACACTCATAATGAAAAATAAAATTATCAAATAGTAGATCCGATTTTAGCTGTTTTTTTACTTGGATACTGTGACTTCGATACATCAGCCACTAAAGTGCTCGTGTAACACCTGCTTATGTTAAGGGGGGTCACATGTTTTGTTTTCTCTTTCTCTCCTTTTCTCTCTTTCTCTGACTTGTATCCATTTGGCCCCATTAAGCCAACTGTTTTAGACGTTTATCCCCATCCAGGTGTCGATTTCATTCTGGCGAGCGATAGCGAGCCAGCATTGTATGGAGAAATGAGGCTTCGCCGGAGACTTTTTTCTATCGAAAAATTTACAAATTTAGCTTGCTGTCAAAACAAAAATATATATATGCTGGCTCGCTACCGCTTGCCAGGAAAATATTGACACCTGGATGGGGGTAAACGTCTTAAAACAGTAGGCTGAATGGGGCCGAATGGATACAAGCCAAAGAAAGGGGGAGATAAAGAGAAAAAAAAGCGAGGTGGGCTCCCTTAAGGAGCCTGTAGTAAGGGAGAGAGGCCAGCTTTTCCTTTGGGTGCCATTTTGGTGCCATATATAATTATCAAATAACGAGGATATATGTTATTCTTTGCCATGTAGAATGTATACGCAAAGATCAAACTACATATCCTGTACCAGTATTCCCGATTGCTTATTATGGGTATCGAGATAGTTGACTGTAAAGAGATGAAAATGTCCCCAGTGGCACCAAGATGGCCGAGGTTGGCCGATCTCTGTTACTATAGGGTCTCTAGGATGTTTTATACTCTCTCCTGCTATAGTCTATTTGCTGTAAGTAGGCAAGAAATCATGACCTCTATCCTCTGTAACTCAAAAAGGGCTAGAGCAAATTGGCTGTAAATTTCCACATCTATACCTTGACTGACCCTTCCCAAATGGTTGAAATATTAGCTCGATTATTCTAGTCGTTTTTTAAGTACAGAGGTTAGAGTTCATCATTTCTCGCCTACTTACAGCAATAGACTATAGCCTAGATGGGATGGGATATTAGGAACAGTAGAGTTAGATAGAGTTACATATATACACAGACCACACAGACCCTTGGGACCAAACGAGGTTATCCGGCCTTAACCTTTTCAGTAACGGTGACGTCATCATTATATTCTGACAACTATTATACTATTTTATTCAGCTTAGGCAGTACGTTTACCCATTAACCCTTCCTACCCGGGCTGCCTTAGGTAAGGACAGCTCGGCAGAAGGGCAGCTACCCGGGCGTCCTTACCTAAGGTATGTGCTTTAAAGCGCGCTTTAAATTTAGCGCGAGCAAATTTTACTTTGCATGGGCGATCGTAGCGCCACCAAGCCTCAACTACCACTCTTATCAGTTCCTACGTTGCCGCCATTACGAGCTACAGCAAAAAAATGAATTCCAACGCGTCCGATACTATGCAATCTCCCGTGCGTTCCAGTGCTAACCTGCTTGCAACATCTACGCCTCTGCCAACCGAGAAGAAAAAGAAACTAAGGAAAGTGAAATGTT
The DNA here is from genome assembly GCA_032716605.1 of Paralithodes platypus. Classification (NCBI taxonomy): domain Eukaryota; kingdom Metazoa; phylum Arthropoda; class Malacostraca; order Decapoda; family Lithodidae; genus Paralithodes; species Paralithodes platypus. The sequence goes on from CM064525.1 coordinate 26,326,949, forward strand.
TGCTAAGTGAGAGTGCAATACACCGTGAACTTTTCAACCCGGATTTAAGCAGTGGTGAAAGCTCTGTGGACAAAAACCTCTATATTCAGAGTAGAAGTGGAAGCAAAGTTGACGATTTTGTGGGATTTGGTGATGATGACAATGTGGATTTATTTGAGGGGGGTGATAGTAGTGATGATCCTGATGTGGAAGTGGTGGAGGAAGGTGCTATTGAAGTACCAAGTGTGCTAGAGCCAACCCCTTCGCCTAGTTTCGTAGGTCAGGGTAGGCCAAGCCCTAGCCCTACCCCAGGACCTTCCCCTTTGCCTGCCCGTACGCCCTTGAAAGGGGGTAAATACTTCTATAAACAGTCTTTAGTGAAAAGTGCAGCCAAGAAAGCACGCAGGGAAGCAGAAAAAGTGAGGGAAGGCGTAGATAGTGATAGTGACGCCGACCCAGGCCTAGCAACCACCCGCATTCCTTTGTCCCGACGCCTTGACCCGGGACGCCGGGAGGGCCACCCACAGCCCTCGGCTTCATCTGTCCCTCAGGATGACCAAAGGGCCTCTACAAGTGCGTCATTGGCCTCCCACAGTGTGCCACCACAGGCCCCGCATCGTATATCATTATTTCCTGCGGAAAAGTCCACGGCTAGCCGCAAAAAGAGCCCAACTCCCGAGGCCGAGGCTCCCATTGCTCAACCTCCCGCAGCCCCACGCCGCCGACGCCCGGTCTATTCTTCACAAGAGTTGTCTCCTGAAGAGGATGCTGGCGACCCCAACATTGCCCCAGATGACCTGACGTCGCCTGAGGAAGAGGAAGACGAAAAGGAAGAGGAAGTCCCGACAAGAAGAGTAAAAGGGCGAGGTCGTGGACGTGGTCAGCCTGCCGACGCCGCTGCCCCTGGGCCTGGGCGTGGGCGTGGGCGTGCAGCGCGTCCGCCTGGGCGTCCGCGTGGCCAAGGGCGTGTGCCAGAGCGTCCAGGGTGTGTGCCTGCTGAAGCTGCACGTCCTCGTCCTCGAGCAGCTGACATGTTTGTGTGGACAGATGGGGCGGATTTTGAGCCAGATTGTCCTGCCTTTGACGAGGTACAACAGGGTTCCGAGGTGTCACCAGCATATCCCTGTGCCCCAAATGCCACCCCCAGTGAACTTTTCTGTGGCTTCTACGACAATGAAGTCATGGAATGCCTTGTCAAAGAGACAAATAACCACCAGGCTATCTGTTCAAACTTTCTTGGGAGGAAGACCAGTGCCAAGATGGTGGCATGGAGAGCTCTCACTGTGGCAGAATTATATGTGTTCTTGGCACTCACAATGCTGATGACTCACATAAAGAAGCACGTTCTGGCCGACTACTGGATAACTGGCAACCTCACAACGACTCCAGCATTTGGCAAATACATGTCAAGGGATAGGTACTTCGACATCCTCTCATATTTCCACCTGACAAATAACATGCATGTCCACGAGCCCGACACACTCTGGAAGATCAGGCAACTGTATGACATGATACGTCATCGGTTTTCCACCTACCTGATTCCTTTTCAGAAGCTGTGCATCGACGAGTCTCTGGTCCAGTTCCGTGGTAGGCTGCACTTCCGACAGTATATCCCGTCCAAGAGACACCGCTTCGGCATCAAGCTCTTCGTCCTCTGCGACTGCAAGACGGAATATGTGCTCGACTTTATAGTCTACAGCGGCAAGGGTGGTGAAGTGCAGATTGACCCCCTCATTGGTTTTGGCGGCGCTGTGGTAAAGAGGATGATGGAGAAGTACTTCCATGACAACCACATCCTCTATACCGACAATTATTACACGTCGCCTATCCTCGCCAAGTACCTCCATGACCGCAAGACCGGAACTGTCGGCACAGTGAAGGGGAAGAAGAAGGGAATGCCAGCCTACCCAACCAAGACTAAGAAGACGGACATCTTCCATAAGAAGAGTGGCCCCATCCTCTCCATCCACTGGCATGACCAGCGCAAGGTCAACCTCCTCACCACATGCCACAAAGCAGAGATGGTCGCCACAGGGAAGGTGGACCGAAGGACGAAGAACCCTATCACGAAACCAGCTGCTGTCCTGGACTATAATGTCAACATGCGCCTCGTCGACAAGTCCGACATGCAGATGGGCTTCATAGACTGCCTGCGAACATCTTGCAGGTGGTACAAGAAGTTTGTCCTGCATACAGTAGATATGTCTGTCCTCAACGCGTACAACATCTACCGTTTGAGGACTCCAGTCATGAAGTACAAGAGCCTGCGGACCTTCCAAAAGCAGCTGATACTTGAGCTCCTGGGTAAACATGCGGGTACACCAGGGAGGCCACTACAAGGACCAGGCATGCTGGACAGAACAGGGTGTGCCGAGTTCTTCAGAAAGCACCAGCTCGTCGCCCTTCCTTTCCAGGGTCCTAACAGCAGAATAAGAATGCAGAAGAGGTGCTATGTGTGCAGCCGCACAACTCGACGACCCCGCAAACCCACAAAAAGCACTTGGCAATGCCTCGAGTGTCAGGTGGGACTGTGTGCTGGCACCTGCTTCAATGATTTCCACACTATGACAAACTATTGAAGTGTAAGTGACAGTGATAGTGACACTCAATAATAATAATAATAATATAACTAAGTATAAGTGAAAGAGACACACATAAGTAACAATAAGTGCCTTCAGAACAATATGAACAAGTGAAAGTGACACTAAAATATATATTCCTAACAATAAATAAGTGAAAATAACACTATCAATTACCATAGTCCAGTGAAATTGACACTATACTAATAATAAAACTAAGTATAAGTGAAAGAGACACACATAAGCAATAATAAGTGCCTTCAGAACAATATGAACAAGTGAAAGTGACACTACAATATATATTTCTAACAATAAATAGGTGAAAATGACACTATCAATTACCATAGTCCAGTATAAATAATCATAACTACTATAATAATGACTATAAAACTAAGTCTAAGTGAAAGAGACACACATAAGTAATAATAAGTGCCTTCAGAACCATATGAACAAGTGAAAGTGACACTAAAATATATATTCCTAACAATAAATAAGTGAAAATGACACTATCAATTACCATAGTCCAGTATAAATAATCATAACTACTATAATAATAACAATAAAACTAAGTATAAGCGACAGAGACACAAATTACTTCAGAAAAATTACTTTATTGAGTGAAAATAACATAATAACAATAATATATTATGACATAATAAACAATAAAACACTAAAAAATCGCTTCCCGCCATAATTCAAGGTAGAGCGACGAGTCAAAACGTTCGTCGTAGCCTGGGCCGCGGTTGAGTGTTCGGACGCGGTGAGGTAAATAGGCGGCAAAAGTTACCTCCACTTCCATCACCATCACTCCGGAATCAGTTGAGGTAGAAAGCTCTAATCAACGCCATTCTACGCGGCAAGGTAAGGCGCCCATTTTGACATGTGTTTGATTAATGTAGGTAGTATATTAAGCGAGATTAGCCTTAGTTAACGTATGTTGTGTTTTCAGCCAAATCGCCCGGATACAGCCTCCATCCTTAAGTAAGGCAGCCCGGGCGGGAAGGGTTAAAAAGCTACATACTATCTCATTTAATCCTTTGAGCTACCACAGATCCTTGCTAAGCTGAATAGAATCGTCTAATAGTGTTCAGAATATGCTGAAAAGGACGTTGCCGGTACGGAACGGGTTATAGGAACCTCCGAAATAGTATATCAGGTAAATAATTAATAAGTTTAAATTCAAACCAGCTTCGTAAATATATATGTTATTAAGGAACACCACGTTCTTAACATTAATCATCCATTTCAAACCCCAATGCACTTGAAAGCATTAATGAAAGCATATGGTCCTCCTGGGATTCGAACTCGGGACACCACAACCAGAACATAAGCTGTGGTAAACTATCAATGGAAGTTAAATATTACTAAGCTATAATGAATCAAATAAAATCAATCTAAATGAAAACTACTCTATATCTAAATTGAATTCAATCTGAAACAAGCTAATTTATTTCCAAAGGTCTCACATAATAAATGTACAGTATATATAGGGTAAGGTTATAAGGGTTAAAATTAGCCAGGAATTAACTCACCAATAGTTCCATGTGGCAATGAGGCAAGGGAGAACGTTTTATCCAATATGGCGGTGGACAATGGGTAACGAGACTTCGGTCCCAAGACTCGAGTCAAGTTAAAGAAAGAATAAATGATTACATGGGAATGGACATGAATAATATGCTTATCTATCAGTCAGTCATGGTATCGATGAGAGCGTCGTGATGGTGTAGCTGTGTGTATTGCTGTATGTGTATTGTGATTACAGGCACAAAAGCTCGATCAACTGAGGGCGGAAAATTTAGATGTTAACTGGTTGGTGTTCGTGAAGGCTCTGGCGTCCCTCAAAAGCACACCTTGCTGCCTTGGCAAACCGCCAGGAGCCCAAATTATCGTACCGCATCTAGGTTGCTCTATACGATAAATTATATTTATATATACGATAAATTCATATATACTACATAAGACAATGGCAATATTGCTTAATAGCATATTAGGCCTTTTATAACTTAACTTATTTACAATCTTATAATATACGATCTACCCGTCCTACGTCGTGCTGTAGGAGAGATCGTGACGTCACAGAGACATACGAGATCACAAAAGAGTCATATTCTATCGTATTTATACGATACACTCCCCCCACAAAAAAGACCTGAACCCCACCTTAAACCTAAAGTTGCCCAGAGGCTATCTTCTGACGCCACAAGTCGACGGCGCCAGCAGCAGCGCGTCTGGGACGCGTCCCGGTCCGAGAATGATCACCATCAGTAAGAGGTGAGTCATTCCTTTGAGAATCCTCGGACCCAGCAATAACAGGTGGAGCCTCAGATTGCAATGCGGAATCGAGCTCCAAAGCGTACAAACGTGCGATAGGACGAACAGTAGTTCCAGTGGCTGTCTTTAATAGCGCCACCCGCTCTACAGAGTCTGCCCCCTTGTATACCTCCAATACGCGGCCTAATTTCCAGTATAAACGAGGACTATCTTCTTTAATTAAAACAACTTCGCCAACCGTAGGTGCCGTTGGTCTACCAGAGGGAGTAACACTCCTTTCCCTCAATGCTAGCAGATATTCACTAATCCACCGTTTCCTAAAATCCTCGATTATCCTGGATATATACTGGTATCTCTTAGACACCGCTACCTCAGAGTACAACGAGGGATCCTCTAACTCTACTATGGATTGGAAATCAGATGGAAACGCAGTCAATGGTTTCCCATATAGTAAGTGAGCTGGCGTTAATGGTAGTGGTTCTTGCAGGTCGGTGTACACATATGTAAGCGGGCGATCATTCACGACTGCCTCTATCTCTGTGAGGACTGTCGTCAACTCACTCTTCTTTAATAGAGCACGTCCTACAACCGCTCTGAGTCCTGACTTTACTATGCCGACACATCGTTCCCACATTCCACCAAACCAAGGTGCCTTAACTGGAATGAACCTCCATTCGCACTTCTTCTCTCCCAAAAAATTGATGATAGCAGGATCACTACTCATATCCTTTAGATATTTTGATGCTTGGACATAAGTGGGAGCATTGTCGCTAAGAATGAGTTGAGGGAATGAACGACGGGCACAAAACGGTCTGAACGCCAGCATAAATTCTTCGCTAGACATATTATCACATAGTTCTAGGTGTACCGCTCGAGACGTCGCACAGGTAAACAATAATATATAAACCTTCTCACTCTCCCTCGTCTTCAATGCCCCTGTGTAATCTAATCCTACCGCTTGGAAAGGTTCTACATGCTTTACACAGCATTCAGGTAGGGGTGGAGCTGGTCCAGTTGCATACGGTTTACCCTTTAGTCTCTGGCATATTACACACTTTCGTACTACGCGTCGAGCTACTTGTCGAACCCTGGGTATCCACCATGTGAGACGTAAATTGGATATAATATGACATACCCCGTAGTGTTTTACTTCCCTATGTGCACGTATGATCAATAGATCAGTAACGTGATGTCTTGTTGGCATAAGTATAGGTCGGTTTGTGCCGTCTGGTACACCCGACCACTTCAGGCAACCCTCACACCTGATGAGGCCATTGTCTAGGTGCAACCATAGTTGACGCACTATATTAGGCATTAATGTCTTATTCGAGCCTTTCAAGGATTCTAATTCATTGGAAAAGGTTTCTATTTGAACCCATTTGATCAAAGTTACTTCAGCTGCTTTAAATTCACGAGCATCAATGTTGTGACCCCTGTTGCAGAGTTGGCCCGTTACTTTAAGCTTGAGATTAGATACATATCGCAATACCCAAGCTACAACTCTGACTAGTTTATTATTGTCACCGAATCTTGCCCACTTCATGATAGAACCCGGTGGCTCATTTGGTTGGGCTGTAACTGCCACTGTTTCCAGTGGCAGAAGTCCCTCACCAACAGCATGCCATATCGTCCATTCACTTTCATGGAGCAGCCACTTTGGACCATGCCACCACAATTCGGACTTCATTAACTGGCTAGCCGTTATACCCCTAGTTATGAGATCACTAGGGTTTTCTTTTGTATTTACATAATGATAAGCAACGTCTGGCAAAAGGGCTCTAATCTCATCTACCTTATTCCGCACATAAACTGGCAGAGACTTCTTGCTATGTATCAAGTTGGGTGCGACCTGACTATCGCACCATACATGAACGATTTCAATATTTAATTCGCTCTCGTATGCTGCGCGTACATGTTGCACCAGACGTGCTAATAGCAGCATGGCAGTCAATTCCATTTTAGGGATAGTTACCTTTTTAACCGGGGCTACCTTGGCCCGGGCTGTAACTAAATGTGCCCCAAATGAAGTAACAACATATCGCTAGCATCGCAAAACGTGTGTAACGTAACGTCACCGAACGCCGCCACTTTACGAGGTATAGGTTTAGTACATATGATGGCATATTCATTCAACAATAATGTCCCTTGGTCATTCAGGTCCTCGGGCAAACTGTCATCCCATCCTAATTTACGTCTCCAAACTTCCTGCATTAGAATCCTAGCTCTTATGGTAACGGGTAATGCTAGACCCAAAGGATCAAAAAATTGCGCAACTTTGCTCAACAGACTTCTTTTGGTGTGCACTCCTGTCTGCTGAGCAAAAGACCTTGTTTGAAAAGTTAGTATGTCATGTTTAAGTTGCCAGATCATCCCCAAATTTCTGGACTTTTCCGGGTTAAGAGATGCCGTACCATCCACCTGTATTAAACTCTGAAGATCTTCACTATTAGTAACCCACTCGCGGAGATATAGATGTGCATCCGCAAACAATCTGCGTGCTTGCCAGTATGCATATAACAAATCATCTTGACTATCGCTAGTACCCTGCAAATTGTCAATGTATAATCCGCGAGATCGTTTACTTGTGTCCTCATGAGTGTCAGCTAGATGTTTTCTGATTGTGGCATTTAACAAAAACTGCGAGCAAGTGGCCCCAAAGAGTACAACCCGAAAACGGTATATTATGATGGGACTTTCAGAGTCGCTAATGTCGCTGAACCAAAGAAAGCGGGTAACATCTCTATCTTCCTCCTTTAGCTTGACCATCAAGAATGCTTTCTCGATGTCACTGGTATAGGCGTACTTCCCCAGCCTAAACCGCAATAGATGTTGGGACAGGTCCGCCAAGGACGGACCTGTCAACAGTCAGTCATTTAGACTGGGTTGTTGTCCTTGGTGGGCAGAACAGTCATACACCACCCGTATTGGTGTGGTGACGCTGTCTTTCCTTACCCCATGATGGGCCAGATAGTGAACCCTACCCTTCTTAAACGGTTCCTTGACATCGACTCTCTCAATAAAGCCCCTATCTTCATAACTCCGAAATACATCGTCATACGCCTGGCGCGTGCTCGGTTCGTTAGACAATTTCCGCTGCAATGCGCGCAAGCGACCTAATACCAAACCATAGTTGGTAGGCAGGCTTATCTCACTGTTCTTCCAGGGTAAACTAACTTTATATTGCTCGTCTGAGGCACAGTAGCACACAGACTCGTCAAACCTTTGTAGCGCAACTTCCGAGTCATAATCAGTCTCCATAGGATTAATGCCTATGTGATCCAATCTCCACAGTCGTTCCAGGTCTAACTCGGCAGCCATCTTAGGGTCACTAGGTTGGGAATCCTCCCTTCCCAACTCCTCTGCCGCGGTTACATTGACTCTATATATCGAGACCGTGTCGACCAGGACCTTTGACTGTGTAGTATGCACCTTTCCGCTCATGCAGTATCCAAATTTAGTGGGGATTAAAATTACACCACACATCTTTTTAAATCCAGGGTATACTACTTCATAATAATGATCCACACCAAGTAGAACATGCACCTCACTCTGATTTCCCATGGGATCTGACAAGTTAACCCCCTTGCTACGTAATGCGTGTTCCACCTTCTTCACACCCACAGATACATATTCTGGTAGGGTGTCTACTACGATACAAGTCATAAAGTACCGGTTTTTACGATAGAAATATGAAATCTCTGCTATCTCGTAGTCTTGTTTATCAGTAACCCCTGTGAAGCCCTGTAATCGAAGAGTCTCAGCCCCTACGATTCGGTGCTTCAATCCCACTAGTACGGACCTCTTTATAAAGGAACGTTGAGACCCTTGATCTAGAAGTACCCGACAAACTTTGTTAATGTCATTACCTTCCATGGGAATCTGTATTGTGGGCAATATAGTGGTGTCTTGCATGCTACCTAGTGTCACAGTTGTAGTACCCTCTGTATTGACGTCTTTGACTTTATCTGCTAAAGGACACAACTTATCAAAGTGATGTCCTTTGCAGTGGCGACAGGGCCTTAAGTATATAGCAGTACATTGTCCCTGCTTACCATGTTCTTTACTTAGACAACCCACACATAGCTTCAATCTTTTCGCCTGTGCTAGTTTTGTCTCATTTGTTGGGTATTTTATACAGAAACTCCATTTATGTTTGTTGTTACATAGCTTACATAGAATCTGAGCAGGTTTCTTATACACACCCTCTTTCTTGTCTTTAGTCCCCACTGTCATGCTTATTGTTCCCCTCTTCTCCACATTCTCACTCCCTCCCGACACATACATTCTCCCTTTGTTCAACTGTAGATTATTGATCTCCTTGCTGAACTGAGTTTTGAAACTCCCCAGCTCAAATGATCTTACCTTATCAAGTATTGCCATAGGAAGCTTCTGACGCAAGATAATGACTATCATTTCCTGCGTGGTAAGCCCTAGGATGTCTAGTGATCGAGTATGGCACTCCATATTTGCCCTGAAGTTTGTCAACTCATCAACCTTATACTGTGGTTCTGCGAGCCCCAACAAGGCAACGACATGGGCCATCTTCAACTGCTCTCTATCCCCGTATGTGGACTCTAATAAGTGTACCGCTTCAAGATAACTACCACCCACTACTGCAAAACCCTCTATTAAATGTAAGGCCTCTCCTTCCATTTGTCCCTTCAGATAGTGAAACTTGCGGACACTATCCAAAGAGGATTCATGAACCGTAGATCGAAATATGTCCCAGAAAGCTAACCACTCGGTTAACTTGCCCCCAAATGTAGGAAGATTGAGCTTTGGAAGGTGTACAGTATGTTTTGGGTCAGCCCTTCTATGGGCCTCATTATTGCCTCCCTTCTTACTTGCGACAGCACGCTGTAATAGGCGCTTCGCTCTAAAGACAGGTTCGTCATAGAGGGCGCGATTATCACACTCTGTAACTATCTCTTCCTCCTCTATCATGTCAGCCACAATCACCTCACTCAGAGCCGTAATACGACCGTGGGTAGCCTGGACGTTATCTAATCTAGCCTCCAATTCCTCTAGTTCAGCAGTAGTGATGAACGTGTTTAAGTCCACAATTAGCCTATTTAATACTCCCTGAAGTCCCGCCCTTTGATTCTTAGGGGCTTTGCGTAGCACTCCACTAGACGGTGTCTCTGTATGGTCTTTATCCATTTTGCATGTGAGCCTATAGGCTATGTATCTAAATGTTACGTTACAAAGACAACGGCCAAATAATAGTCTAATTAAGAGACGCCAACCGGCGGACTTCTATGTTATGGAGAAAAAATAGTACACTAAATAGCAATACCTACTAATGGATCATATTGAACAAAAAAAATGTTAGGTCAGGTCATATGTCACAGGAAGTCTGAAACGGAAAAGAACATTAATGGGGAAAGATGATGGGTGGGATGCAGGACTTAGGCAGGCACAACGATATAACCCCGGCGTCCCTCTCTAGCCAACGCTTCGTTAGCCCTACAATCTTGTCATACAGGACTTGATTGGTGTCTAAGTCGAGGTGGACACCATCCTGGTCGAGGTCTCGGATGCTGAGTGTGAGAGAAACAAAGCGGTGCTTCGTTTCTATTAACCGACACCTCAGGGCGCGCTTAACAGAATGTTTTATAGCTTGATAATCCGCCGCTGAGAACCCTCGGACTCTCGTCCGGCTCTCAATTGCCACGATCTTGCAGCTCCCTCCGGACTCACGCTCCAGATCCAGCGCCACCTCTTTGATAGCGTCAGCTAACTCGCAGGGTACTGTACCGGGGCGTATATCATTGCCGCCTATAAACAAAAAGATCATATGCGACCTAAACCGAACCACTTGCCCCCACTGAGGGGAGGCTTTCAGGGTGTCAACGGTTGCTCCCGGTACCCCGAAGTAGGTCAGCCTGAAAGTTCTTTCCCCCTCCGACGCCCGATACGACTCAGTTCAGCTACCCTTAGCCTAGTTGCATATGAATGCCCTACTATGGCTATTCGCTGAGGTACCGGCGCCTGAGGTACAGGGAGATAGCCAAGCCCCACCCCTCCGGGGTCCTTGCTCCTGCATCCCTGGGCTAATCCCTTGCTCATTGCCTAAGAAAAATCCCCTACTGGTAGCTATATCCCGGGTCTGGGCACCAATGTGGTAAACTATCAATGGAAGTTAAATATTACTAAGCTATAATGAATCAAATAAAATCAATCTAAATGAAAACTACTCTATATCTAAATTGAATTCAATCTGAAACAAGCTAATTTATATCCAAAGGTCTCACTAATAAATGTATATATAGGGTAAGGTTATAAGGGTTAATATTAGCCAGGAATTAACTCACCAATAGTTCCACGTGGCAATGAGGCAAGGGAGAACGTTTTTACCAATATGGCGGTGGACAATGGGGAACGAGACTTCGGTCCCAAGACTCGAGTCAAGTTAAAGAAAGAATAAATGATTACATGGGAATGGACATGAATAATATGCTTATCTATCAGTCAGTCATGGTGTCGATGAGAGCGTCGTGATGGTGTAGCTGTGTGTATTGTTGTATGTGTATTGTGATTACAGGCACAAAAGCTCGATCAACTGAGGGCGGAAAATTTAGATGTTAACTGGTTGGTGTTCGTGAAGGCTCTGGCGTCCCTCAAAAGCACACCTTGCTGCCTTGGCAAACCGCCAGGAGCCCAAATTATCGTACCGCATCTAGGTTGCTCTATACGATAAATTATATTAATATATACGATAAATTCATATATACTACATAAGACCATGGCAATATTGCTTAATAGCATATTAGGCCTTTTATAACTTAACTTATTTACAATCTTATAATATACGATCTACCCGTCCTACATCGTGCTGTAGGAGAGATCGTGACGTCACAGAGACATACGAGATCACAAAAGAGTCATATTCTATCGTATTTATACGATATAAGCATCTAAACCATAACACCACCAACACAGCATTATTAATCGCGACTGTACACTCGGATGCCTTAGTCTCCAGCCCACTTATAACCATTCGTGGACCCCCTATGTGTTTCTTTGTGTAATTATAACTATCTGGATTGAGTTATTGATAGAACATGCTTTTCAATGAATGGTATATATAGTTTTGTAGTTGATGTATAGAAAATTGTATTCATAAATTCATTTCCATAATTTGAAATAGATGAAGTCCACGAATATTAGCCTTTTAACTCTAATGAGGCTACTATTAGTTGATTGTATTCAGTTCATAAAGGACCTCGAGCAATTAACAAGCTTCGAACTATCTCACCTAGCCCGTTTAACTACCACTGATCATTCTTAAACTGCACAAAATTTGTCTATATATACCTAGAATATTATTTAAAAGACGTTGCCGGTACAGAAGGGTTAACCCATTCAGTACCGGTTCCATCATTTTATCTTTATGCTTGCGACTATTAGACGATGTAATTCCGTTTAAAAAGTGCCTCCATTAATTAACAGGCTTCGAACTATCTCACAACCATTTTTACTACAACAGATCCTTCTTAAAATGCACAAACTCGTCTAAATTCAGGTAGAATACAATTAAAAAGACGTCGCCGGTACAGAGGGGTTAATGAGTGGGCTAGCGACTATGGCATCCGAGTGAACGCGTTGAGCTTGTGAGTTAGTGACCCTCTCTCTTATATTCTTCATTCTCCATTTAGTACAATCCCCAACACTCTGGGGCACGTTGTTGCTTAACGCTGTATGGTCCCACGTCTTGAGGGTGTTTAAGATATTTATTTAAATTGTTGAGTGTTTTACTTGTGTTTGCCATTTTCGAAAAAGTTTAATTTAATTTGCCACCTAAGCTAACAAAAACGCCTTCCCTTTGAGCTAAATTTGCCCATATTTTAAGAGAAAAGTGTCCCGATCAGTGGCCAAACTTTCTTTAGCTCGCACAGAGAAAAAAAATCGAAACCTGAATTAGGTGAGGCGTCATATTATCGACAAATTCATGGGGTAAAACGTCTTCTAATCTTCAGAGCAAAACAAAGGTAGACTAAAAAATGACCCCCTCGAACCGAAAAGTGTTAAGGGATGTGTAATCTAGAGTGCAAGTATGTGCGTTTGTGCGCGTGTGGTAGTAGGAATGGAAGGCTTTGACTGACCTCAAACTATATATTTGTCTACCTTCTAATTATCATTTTCTATAAATGCGTACAACATAGAAAATTAAATATATGGCGTAACTCATATATATTTATAGGTAGTACCCCGGTCACTCCCAAGACACACCCATCCAACCACAGTTTTCCCCTGTGGTGTTGGGGCTTGTACTGAGGGGAATTATAGAATAGCCTGCAGTTCAGTTCACATCAGTTTTGTTTTGCTGCCACCCCTCTCTCTCTCTCTCTCACCGGTGACGTCCTTTTCATTGTATTCAGGCAACTATGAGATGATTGTATTCAGCTTATGAAGGACATATACCAATCAAAAGGCTACACACTCTCAATTAATCCTTTAAGCTACCCTATATCATTCCTAAGCTACCTAGAATCGTCTAAATGTAGCTGAAATCATATGCAAAAGACGTCACCGGCACAGGAAGGGTTCAGGACACTTTATATACCTTTTTGCATACCCTTAATTTGTGAGAGTGTACTGTGGAGCTAATAAATCATGCCTCAGCCGTCATTACGTTTGGCTCGCTCTGTGCTGTATTAATGTACGTCTGTCAGATGTTGAATAGGGGGGGTGGGGGTAAGCGTAGGAACATGTTCGTATATCTTATTCGAAACGAAGAAATCCTGTTCAGATATTGCTGATACCAATTATAGAACAACATATACGTGGTGCCGAGAATTCACTTATTAGACCGACTGTACAGTATACTGTGATCCAGCCCGTTATAGTCCATTCATGATAAGTAGGCCATACATCTGGACTCCCAACCTCTGTAACTCGAAAAAGGCTCGAGCAAATGGGCTGTAATTCTCCACACCTATTCCCTGGTAGACTCTTCCCAAATGGTAGATATATAAGCTCGATTACTCTAGTCGCTTTTTAGTTATATAGGTTAATGGTTAAATTTCGTTTAGCCTAATTATAATTAATAGACTAAAGTAGCCATTCCAATGATCCTAAAATGAGTTAGAGGGACAAAGGAATAAAATAACAAGTGTGAGGAGTAGAGACCCTATGGTAACAGAGATCGGCCAACCTCCGCCATCTTGGTGCCACTGGGGATATCCTCCTCTCTTTACACTCAAATATATCCATACCCACGATGATTCTTTAGGAATACTGGCAAAGGATTTATACTGTAGTTATAACCTTGGATATTCAGTCTATATGATAAACAAAAATAACAAATAAACCTTCATTCTTTGATTAAATAACACTCCGTTCTTAACATTAATCATCAATCACAAACCCCAATACACTTGAATAAACTAATGAAAGCATATGGTCCTCCCGGGATTCGAACTCGGGATACCACACCCAGAACATAAGCATCTAAACCATTACACCACCAACACAGTTAATTGGGGCACCAAAATGACGTCCAAAGAACAAGATAGCCACTCTCTCTTACCACAGGGTCTCTAGTGAGTATAGTCCATTCATTACAGGTAGGCCGGAAATCGTTACCCATAACCTCGACAACTCAAAAAGGGCTAGTGCGAATGCGCTGTAATGTCCTCACCTATTCCCTGGCTGAGCCTTCCCAAATGCTAGATACATAAGCTTGATTACTCTAGTAGTTTTTGAGTTATAGAGGTTAGTGGTGAAGATTTATTGTCTACTAATAATAATTAATAGACAATATGGAACATGGAGGAGCTTGTGAGGAGATTAATGCTTAGTGAACCTAGATGATGTGTTGAATATATTATCGGAATCATTCTTACTATGACCAACGCTATTATGAATGAACTAGCGATCTTAACCCCTTCTGTACCGTCGACATCCTTTTCAATTCATTGTGGCTACTACTAATCGATTTTATTTAGTTTAGGAAAGATCTCTAGCAATTATAAGGATTTGAACTAGCTCAATCAACCCTTTTAATAACCACAGACCCTTCCTAAACTGCATAACATCGTCTAGTTATAGCTAGACGATGCGGGAAATAGCGGGACATGATCAGGGGAACTGAATACTTTTTTTTTTTTTTCTATGTGATTGAGGGAGGCAAAAGGCATAACTGCCTATAGCGAGTGCCTCCCCCATAGTTGAAAGAGTGACAGGGCCAACATCAAGAGACGTTCGAGCCAAAATGCCTGGACACACGGAGTTTGAAGCAATTTAAGTCATAGGAAGCGGGAAAAACTGATTCTGGGAGAGAGTTCCAGAGCTCAGCTGTTGAGTAGAAGAAAGTTTGAGAGTAACGTTTCACTCTTGGGTTGGAGAGTTGCACAGAGTAGGGGTGGGATTGAGTTGCAAGACGGGTACCACGTGCCCTACGTAAAGGAGGTGGTATGCACTGGGATAGCTCTGAGGAACACTGATTATTATAGTAGCGATAGAATAGCGAGAGAGATGCAACATTGCGGCGAAGAGAGAGAGATTGCAGAGAGTTGGTGAGTGGACGGGAGTTAATGATACGGAAGGCCTTCCTTTCAACCTTGTCTAGGAGAGCGGTGTGAGAGGAACCTCCCCACACATGTGAACAATACTCAATACAAGGGCGCACTATGCCCCTGTACAGAGCAAGAAGATGTGCAGGGGAAAAGAACCCCCTAAGACGGTTGAGCACACCCAGCTTCTGGGAGGCTGCCTTAGCAAGACTGGTAATATGGTCCTTCAAAATGAGAGCAGAAGAAAAAGAGACACCAAGAATATTGAGAGAAGATGAAGGGTTGATTTTTGTATTGTTGAAGAATAAGGGATAGTCCGCTGGGAGATCCTGACGGGTAGATAGATGGAGAAATTGGGTTTTGGAAGCATTAAACTTAACAAGGTTTTCTCTGCCCTAATTGGAAATAGTATTTAGATCAGAATTTAAGAGTTGTATGGCTTCATTACGTTTGTCGTTGAGGGATTGCTGGCTGGGGCGTTCTGAAAAAGTAATGGAGTAGTGTAAGGTTGAGTCGTCTGCGTATGAATGGATGGGAATTAAGGTACAGTTAAGGAGATCATTTATAAAAATTAGAAAGAGAATAGGAGATAGGACAGAGCCCTGAGGAACACCGGAGTTTATAGGGTGAGGAAGTGAACAATGGCCGTCCACAACCGCGGCTATGGAACGGCCGGAAAGGAAATTAGAGACAAAGGCACAGATGGAGGGATAGAAACCGAAGGAGGGTAGTTTAGAAATTAAAGATTTATGCCAGACTCTATCGAAGGCTTTCGATATGTCTAGTGTAATAGAAAAAGTCTCACCGAAGTCCCGAAAGGAAGATGTCGTCGATGTAACGTTTATATACTAAAGGTTTGAAATTTTCGGGGCATTGGTTAAGCCATATGGTTTCATGATGGGCAAGGAATGAATTGGCGAGACAACAACCTAACGGATTACCCATGGAAACTCCGTCCGACGTCGGACATCTTCCTGGTATTCAGTTCCCCTGATCATGTCCCGCTATTTCTTAATTACTTGAACTCCCAACACCAAAACATCAAATTCACCGCCGAACTAGAGAACGAAAACAAGTTACCATTTCTTGATATTAATATTGAAAAATCAAACCATTCATTTGTAACATCAGTGTACCGCAAACCGATATTCACAGGCCTCATCACTAAGTTCGACTCCTCCATCCCTACCCAATTCAAGCGAAATTTAGTTTGCACTCTGGTCACCAGAGCTTATAATATATGTTCCAATTTCATGTCCATGCATAACGAATTTCAGTTTTTGAAGAAAATGTTAAGTGCGAACAGCTTCCCACCAATGTTCATTGACAAATGTATTGGTACCCAGCTTCAAAAATTACATTCTCCCTCGACAAAAATCACTACAGTCAATAAGGCCCCTTTGTATTTTTCCTGCCCCTTTCGTGGTAAGCAAAGCTTCGCACTAAAACACAGTCTTGAAAGACTGATCTCTGAGTTCTTTCCTCATATTTCATTAAGGGTAATATTTAAGCCTCAAATTACAATCTCCCAGCTGTTCAAAGTTAAAGATCGTATCCCTTGTGTTCTACAATCCTCAGTTGTATATAAGTACAAGTGTAGTAGCTGTAATGCTACGTATACCACGTACCCGTGGTAATAACGTTCTTGACATTGTACTTGCAACAAAAGAAGAATTGATAGAGAATTTGAATGTTGGTGATGAATTCAGTAACAGCGACCATTGTACGATAACTTTCACTTTAAAGTTTACTAGTAACGAACCAAATAGTAGCATCGAAAAAGTCCCTAATTTCAAGAAAGCAAACTTCCATAAACTTAGAGCTATGTTTAAAGAAACTGACTGGAGCTTTTTAATTAACAATAACGACATAAATACATCTTGGAAGTTATTCGAAACCACTTACCTAAAAGCAGTGCAAGACTGCATACCATCGAAAATACGGCGTCCAGGCCATAATAATAAGCCCAAATGGTGGAATAAAGATATTTCAAACTGCCTGCTTGCTAAAAAATTTGCTAATGATAGATTAAAATCCTCACAAAATGACGAAGAACGGGTGAAATTTGTAGAGCTACGACGCAAAGCCAAAAAGTTAATTAAGCAAAGTAAAAAGACCTTAGAGTTACATATTGCGAATCAAAGTAAAACAAACCCGAAAGAATTCTATAGTTATATCAGAAAGAAAAAAGTAGTTACTTCAACTGTTGGACCGTTAGTCGATGAAAAAGGAGAATACACCAAAGACGAAGTACAAATGAGTAATGCCCTCAATACCTTCTTTGCATCAGTTTTTACAACAGAAGACCTCAGTGATATCCCTACACCATCGCCGATTCAGATTGATAATTCAGATGTTCTAAGCAATATCACCGTTACAGAGAGAGAAGTATTGAATTGTTTAGATAAACTCAAGGTAAATAAAACGCCAGGACCTGATACAATCTCGCCTAGAGTTCTAAAGGAAGCTAAGAATGAGCTCTCCAAACCACTGACATTACTATTCAATAAATCCTTGCAGTCTGGAACTATGCCTGATCAGTGGAAGCTAGCCAACGTAACACCGATATTCAAAAAAGGCAGCAAATCCCTACCCAGTAACTATCGTCCAATTAGCTTAACCTCAGTTGTATGTAAAATGCTAGAAACGGTCATACGAGACAGATTCGTAAATCACTTAGAGGAAAATAACATACTTAAAGATACTCAACACGGCTTTCGTAAAAAACGTTCCTGTTTAACAAACCTCTTAGACTTCTTCCACGATATCCTCAACCTCTACGATGAGAGTAAAGCTGTAGATATTATATACCTTGATTTTCAAAAGGCCTTTGACAAAGTTCCCCACAAACGTTTACTGCTAAAACTAAAAGCGCATGGAATACAAGACGGTGTGTTGAAATGGATAGAAAATTGGCTCAGCAACAGAAAGCAAAGGGTAGTCATAAACGGTAAGGCATCTAAATGGACCAATGTAAGTAGCGGGGTACCCCAGGGATCGGTACTAGGACCAATTCTCTTTCTAATTTACATCAACGACATAGATGAGGGTCTCACCTGCACAATCTCAAAATTTGCTGACGATACAAAAATTGCAAATAGCGTACTCTCAAAAGAACAAGTTGACGATATGCAACACAATCTAGATAAATTGTCATGTTGGGCCCAAATTTGGCAAATGAGTTTCAATGCGGATAAATGTAAAGTACTACATGTCGGATACCTAAATGAGAAAGCAAACTATTCGATGAATGGCACTCAGCTTAAGAATGTAAACAGAGAAACTGATCTGGGAGTAACAATATCGAGTAACCTAAAACCGAGTCAACAATGTTCAGAAGTTGTTAAGAAGGCAAACAAAATAATTGGCTTTATAGGCAGGTCATTTGAGCATAAATCCAAAGAAGTTATCCTAACCCTTTACAATTCCTTAGTCCGCCCTCTTCTGGAATACTGCGTTCAATCCTGGTGCCCTTATTACCAAAAAGATATAAACAAGCTAGAACGAGTTCAACGTAGAGTTACTAAAATGATACCTAGCCTAAAGAACAAACCATACGAAGAGCGTCTTAGAGAATTAAATCTATTTCCTTTAACCCAGCGCAGATTAAGAGGCGACTTAATTCAAGTGTTCAAAATCATCAAAGGCATCGACAATATGAACTGTAGTAAGTACTTCACTATCGACCAATCTAATTACACGCGGGGAAACGGTTGCAAAATTATTGGTAAATCTTTTAACTCGCACGAATCTAAGAATTTCTTCTTCAATCGAGTTGTCAACTTGTGGAATGGGCTTCCCCGAGACGTTATAGACTGCAGCACCGTTGATTCATTTAAATTCCGCCTAGACAAATATCTCGCATCAAACCCGCGACTGACTGCGTTTGTAAATGAATAACTTTATCCTCCCCTCAGTTACTAACCCATATGTCCCCTACTAACTTCCTAGTCCTGCCACGTTAGTGGCAGGGCAGTAGTTCCCTTTCCAATGTTCCCTTACCCACTCTAAACCACTGTTTGGACACTTGATCCTCAGTGTTTTGGAGGACAAGCAACCTAGAAGGGTCACTAGACCTGTTGTTGCTTGATTTCCTTTGTACTCCTTTGTATATTGGTCAAACCAAACGCCAACTTTCAACGAGGATCACGGAACACAAGGGTCGATCTTACCGTACCAATTTCCCTTTGTCAAAGCCATCATATTCTGCTATCCGAAACCACAGCGAAACCTCAGACCATACTATAAATAGCCAGGATTTTATCATATTGTTCACTGCAACAGACGACATGACACGTATGACAGCTGAGTCCCTCCTCACCCACCACCTCCGCCCGTCTCTAGGCACCCACGAGACCTCTACGCCCCTCCTCTGCTTTTAGTGTCCTGTGCTGGTACGTGTAGGCATATGTTTAAATAGATATATGTGCCCATTTGTACTCCTGTTTCCTTATTTTAGTCGACCCCGCCCCTTTCACTCCTTGACTTTTAAATTCGCCACCCACATCTATCTTTATTTTGCCTAACATTAATTATTATTGTTTATATTATTCCCACTCTTTTATTCCTTTTTCACTTATCAACTATCTCTACTTTTAATGTCTTAATGTAATGAACCTAAGCTATATTTTCGTTAATATTATCTGTTGAATACATTTTCAATTTTAACATGTGATGATTTTATGATATTCACGATAGGTTTTATTCTTTCTCTGTTTTAGGCTTGATAATGACACAAGATTAGTGTTGAAACGTTGCCAATAAACAAATATGTTCCTGTTCGCTTTGGTCTTCATATTCCTTATTCGTCTTCGATTCCCAGTAGGAGAATCAATTGCTTCCATTATATATATATATATATATATCAGAGTTGGGTCGATTAACTCATTAAATTAACTAGTTAAGTTAAGTTAATTTTAGTATTTTATCATTGATCGGTTAAGTTAGTCAATTAACTATACCTTTCATTTAACTCTTCAAGCTTCCTAAGCTTGAATTTCTGCTTTTGTTATAAGCATTTGCACAAATTATTCAACTTGTGATTGCAAACATCTATTTGTATAATTATGTATTAAGCAAAACTTTCTATAATATTATAATTAGCATTACTCAATTTCCTTACACAATTTAGTATTCCTGTGTCAGTTATCTTAAGTTATTCGAAACCACTTACCTAAAAGCAGTGCAA
Source organism: Paralithodes platypus (assembly GCA_032716605.1). Taxonomy (NCBI): domain Eukaryota; kingdom Metazoa; phylum Arthropoda; class Malacostraca; order Decapoda; family Lithodidae; genus Paralithodes; species Paralithodes platypus. Next base: position 26,347,483 of record CM064525.1, read on the forward strand.
GATTGCATACCATCGAAAATACGGCGTCCAGGCCATAATAATAAGCCCAAATGGTGGAATAAAGATATTTCAAACTGCCTGCTTGCTAAACAAATTTGCTAATGATAGATTAAAATCCTCACAAAATGACGAAGAACGGGTGAAATTTGTAGAGCTACGACGCAAAGCCAAAAAGTTAATTAAGTAAAGTAAAAATACCTTAGAGTTACATATTGCGAATCAAAGTAAAACAAACCCGAAAGAATTCTATAGTTATATCAGAAAGAAAAAAGTAGTTACTTCAACTGTTGGACCGTTAGTCGATGAAAATGGAGAATACACCAAAGACGAAGTACAAATGAGTAATGCCCTCAATACCTTCTTTGCATCAGTTTTTACAACAGAAGACCTCAGTGATATCCCTACACCATCGCCGATTCAGATTGACAATTCAGATGTTCTAAGCAATATCACCGTTACAGAGAGAGAAGTATTGAATTGTTTAGATAAACTCAAGGTAAATAAAACGCCTGGACCTGATACAATCTCGCCTAGAGTTCTAAAGGAAGCTAAGGATGAGCTCTCCAAACCACTGACATTACTATTCAATAAATCCTTGCAGTCTGGAACTATGCCTGATCAGTGGAAGATAGCCAACGTAACACCGATATTCAAAAAAGGCAGCAAATCCCTACCCAGTAACTATCGTCCAATTAGCTTAACCTCAGTTGTATGTAAAATGCTAGAAACGGTCATAAGAGACAGACTCGTAAATCACTTAGAGGAAAATAACATACTTAAAGATACTCAACACGGCTTTCGTAAAAAACGTTCCTGTTTAACAAACCTCTTAGACTTCTTCCACGATATCCTCAACCTCTACATGAGAGTACAGCTGCAGATATTATATACCTTGATTTTCAAAAGGCCTTTGACAAAGTTCCCCACAAACGTTTACTGCTAAAACTAAAAGCGCATGGAATACAAGACGGTGTGTTGAAATGGATAGAAAATTGGCTCAGCGACAGAAAGCAAAGAGTAGTCATAAACGGTAAGGCATCTAAATGGACCAATGTAAGTAGAGGGGCACCCCAGGGATCGGTACTAGGACCAATTCTCTTTCTAATTTACATCAACGACATAGATGAGGGTCTCACCTGTACAATCTCAAAATTGGCTGACGATACAAAAATTGCAAATAGCGTACTCTCAAAAAATCAAGTTGACGATATGCAACACAATCTAGATAAATTGTCACATTGGGCCCAAATTTGGCAAATGAGTTTCAATGCGGATAAATGTAAAGTACTACATATCGGATACCTAAATGAGAAAGCAAACTATTCGATGAATGGCACTCAGCTTAAGAATGTAAACAGAGAAACCGATCTGGGAGTAACAATATCGAGTAACCCAAAACCGAGTCAACAATGTTCAGAAGTTGTTAAGAAGGCAAACAAAATAATTGGCTTTATAGGCAGATCATTTGAGCATAAATCCAAAGACGTAATCCTAACCCTTTACAATTCCTTAGTCCGCCCTCTACTGCGTTCAATGCTGGTGCCCTTATTACCAAAAAGACATAAACAAGCAGGAACGAGTTCAACGTAGAGTTATCAAAATGATACCTAGCCTAAAGAACAAACCATACGAAGAGCGTCTTAGAGAATTAAATATATTTCCTTTAACCCAGCGCAGATTAAGAGGTGACTTAATTCAAGTGTTCAAAATCATCAAAGGCATCGACAATATGAACTGTAGTAAGTACTTCACTATCGACCAATCTAATTACACGCGGGGAAACGGTTGCAAAATTATTGGTAAATCTTTTAACTCACACGAATCTAAGAATTTCTTCTTCAATCGAGTTGTCAACTTGTGGAATGGGCTTCTCCGAGACGTTATAGACTGCAGCACCGTTGATTCATTTAAATTCCGCCTAGACAAATATCTCGCATCAAACCCGCGACTGACTGCGTTTGTAAATGAATAACTTTATTTTATCCTCCCCTCAGTTACTAACCCATATGTCCCCTACTAACTTCCTAGTCCTGCCACGTTAGTGGCAGGGCAGTAGTTCCCTTTCCAATGTTCCCTTACCCAATCTAAACCACTGTTTGGACACTTGATCCTCAGTGTTTTGGAGGACAAGCAGCCTAGAAGGGTCACTAGATCTGTTGTTGCTTGATTTCCTTTGTACTCCTTTGTATGTTATAATTTCCCTCAAAATTTACTAATTTTGATGAATGCAAGCAAAACCCTTGATAAGCTCCTTCATGACAAATACTGTATATCTATATAATGTTTGTTATTATGTCTTGGACTATTTCAGGGAATTTACAATCAATCATATACTGTATAATTATATCAGTCATCAGTAGAACTAAGCAGATATTAGAACTCATCTCACTTGGCTAATTTGCTCGGCTCGTCGATCTGACCTGGTCAGGTGAAGCTATCGAGAGATAATGAACACCCAGATCGATGGATATAATGCTAGCAATAAAAAAAAAAAAAAAAAAAATATGCATTTCACATAATTTTGACTATCGGATTCAATGTATTACATGCCAGTATGTCCACGTTAATCTCCTAACATCCTAATTTTGTGCTAGGCTTAGCTACCAAAAACTACTTTAAGAGCCCGTTCATAATAAACAATATTTACTGGATTGCATATTTCCTTACAACTTTAATGTACATATTATTATACAATGCATCTAACTCGAACCTCAAACTTGTCGGACTATTAGGCTAAGCGATTTGAAGTTGACTGAAAATAACAACAATATGGGTTGGAAAGTATATATCTACAATACACATACCGATATTAGAAACACGAAATTAATAATATACAACAATTCATATGAAATATACGACAGGACAACCTATTATTATTATTGTTTTTTTCATACTACAGATCTAAAAGCTTCGGAAGACAGCAAAACGTTTCAATAAGTATATTGTTTTATTATGTGTGTATGAATTTTCTTTTGTGTGTATGAAGGAGACAAACGGCAGACTGAGTGTAACGAGTGTCTCACCCAAAGCCAAAAGAGTGACAGGGAGCCAAATTCAAGGGACGTTTGGGTCGAAATGCCTGGACACAAGGAATATATAGCAGTACGGTATAAGTCATATGATGAAGGAAAGATTAATTAAGGGATATAGTTTGTTGAGTAGAAGAAAGACCGAGAACACTGAAGGTTGTAATACTGATAGAAGAGTGAAATATTTCACAGTCTTTGCTTGTCAACTGGTCAACACATAACGAAAATAACTTTGATTACTAAAATGCATAAATGGAAAGATTAAAGAGCATTCAAATAAAATAAAAAAATGCATAAACATTGTTCTTTTTGTTAGCATTTCAATAAATTACGATTTATTATAATTATGTAGACTTTTGATGCTATAGCAGTTGACATAAAATGCATACAGATATCAGTGCACTTATGTACAGTAAGTCGTCTGTGTGGCACTTGGTTCATATTCAGTCCCTTTTCTGATACTTGCCCTACGATTACTTACTTACCATTATCACTAATCCGTAAATATTTCATTGTATTGAAAGATGTAGGCAAAAATTTAACTCTTTGAGTATGGGAGGCCTTTCCTGAACGTATTAATATCGTCTGACGATAGACAAAATAAAACATCAAAATATACTTTAGAGAAGGAGATACTCGAGGTAGTTTTACCCCTCTTGACTATCAGAAGTCTTACCTATTTTGAATAAGATAACCTGAAATTAGCAATAACACAATAGGAATAATGTAATTCATACTGGATGGGTACACTTTTTAATCCACACTTTTTAACCACAGGTTAGGTTAGGTTAGGTTAGATTAGAACTTAAGAAACCAGAATTTTGCATAAGGCCGACCGGCCCACACGCAGCAGATCCCATTCACACCCAACCCATATCATTCATATGACTATCAAGTTTGCACTTGAAATGTTCTACCGTTCTTGAGCTAACCACACACTTCCACAACTCTGTTCCCAAACCAGTGCTAACCTATATCTTTTCTAAAGCAAAACTTATCCAATTTGAAGCCATTTGAACGGGCAATCTCGCCGTTATTAAGCCTTAATACCTATTTATATCTCCCTTGTTGATATACTTTTCATCCACTTAAACACCTATATCATATATCATATACATCTTCGTCTCTAACGAATGCAAGCCAAGGGTTATCAGCCCCTCCTCATATGACAAATTTCTAACAATGTGGATCATTTGCGTCATTCTTCGTTGGACTGCCTCCAGAGAGTCAATATCCGTTCTATAATAAGGACACCAACACTGAACAGCATAGTCCCAGTGAGGTCTCACATTAGGTCAGGTTAGGTTAAATAAAAATATAGTGTAATTAAAGCAAAATATAGAAGTACAATAAATATAACAAATATATTAACATTATTAAATTCTTGAATAATAAATAATTTAGGAATAAATCCTGGATAATAAAGTTGCCTAATTAAACATTTTGATAGATTTTCACAATATGCGATTATTTCCTACCCCGAAGAATATGCTTTTTTTTCCCCCAGAGCCCTTATTTCCAGTGCCTTTTTTTCCTGTGCCTTTTTTTCCTACATTCGGTCCGCACGACAGGTTTATGCACCAGACGACATTGATACGGGCCATTCGGCTCTGATACGGACTATACGTCTTTGATACGGACCACAAGATTGTGATACGGCGAATTTGCGATGGAGACCAGACTCAGATGATTGTTTACAGTTGCCGGGGAATTCTCGCGATCTTTTGAACAGCTCAAAACTTCGTATCGACCCCCAATACGTCGCTTAGACCGTGCGAGTCACCCACGGCTAATTTACGATACCCACGATTTGCCGATTTGTCGTATCAGGCTGACATTTCGAGTCGGGAACTTGCCTGGAGGGGCAATCGTGTCAGTGTGCAACAACCTTTAGGGGGAAGGATGCTAGACATATCAACACCATGACATCTCACCACACAAACAAAGACGAGTCACCTCAACACCATGCAATCTCATGACCAGACCTTTTCTTCACCAGTCGGTTTCTTCACCATACCAGCTCAATACCAAGCCAATTCAATACCAAGGCATCTCAATACACACATTGCCACATCGAATGCCCTATACAGCGATCACGGGTACCCTACTCTCTCTCTCTCTCATCTATGCAGTAAAGATAGGGTTAAAAATTGCTCTCTACACATTACAGGGAAAAGTTTTCGTTTATTTTGACACACACATAGGCCTACACGTATTATATATACACTATAAATAATATATATAAGGTGTATATATATATATATATAGAGAGAGAGAGAGAGATGGTTTGAAGCATAAAATAGTTAGTAAAATAAAATAATGCAACCGAACTATTTCATTCGGTACCGTATATTAAATAATTTAAGATATGATAGGGGTTTACGGTCTATTCGCCCACAAGTCTTTTCGCCCACACTAGGATTTGTTTTGCCCAAACAATGAAGTTCGTTCACCCACACCTTGAAGTCTTTTCGCCCACACTTTGAAGTTTGTTAGCCTCCCACACTATAAAATGGCTTATTAAGGATGCAAATTGTGTGTATTATGTTGACGACAAAATGTTGTCCATTCATAATAAAATAATGCTATGAATAATTTGTGTTGTCTCATTTCCGGACTTGACTTAGTTTAAATATCTTCAGATTAATTGTTTAACTTTTCCTCATATTCATATTACTAACTCTGTGTAATGTTGAGGCTAAGCATTTTGTTTTAATCCACATGTTCTGCCCCATTCCGTATATATAAGACTTCTAAATGAGAGAGAGAGAGAGAGAGAGAGAGAGAGAGTGAGAGAGAGAGATACAGTATATATAGCTCATATTCAAGAAGCAAATCATTAAACAATATACAACAATACTAGTGAAGCTTTGTACACCTAGGAATGTCCTGTGTTTTAAGCCAGTTTCACACATTCACGATGTTGGTCCCGATGTACCCCGAGGTACACAAATTTGGGACATCGGCAGAGACAGTGACACGATGTACGCGTTAGACGACGAAGCCTCGACGGGCCAGATGGTACCACGGTTGCAACACGACGGCGCCACGTCAATGCTGTAACGGTCAAAATTCAGGTCAAAACCGTACCCCGACGTACCCCGACGTGGCATGAGGGGCGATGGACTTATGATGGTGACACGTGGCCGACCCGACGAGGACGACGCCACAACGTCAGGCAGCCTGACAGATATCGTCAATACATATGGTGTTAAAGGTATTACGTTCAACGGTCAAGTTTAAGGTAAGATAAGGTCGAATTATTTCTTTGTAAGGTATAGGCGTATGAATTTTTTTATATAAAATAAAGTTTTTGTCGTAGAGAGCTGGTTCTTCGTAAATAACAATCTGAATTCATTGCCGGTATACGAAATTAATATCTAAAAACTGTATCGAACGTTAAATTATATGAAAATAGACCATGAAGTGAAGCGAAAATATTTACCAGTGGGTGACAGCGGCGACGGACAAAAAATATTCAGGAAAATTCAAAGTTTTGATCGTACATAGGCCATATATGTACCATTAGAAAGCTAATGAAATATCCAATATATCACTTGCTTACAGAATATTCATTGTCCCATATTTTATCGGTGAAAATGGGGAGGGAAAGTATGGGCGGACTGAACAGTAACCTTCACTTACGATGAAATTCCACATATAATTATTTTAATTTATTTTGTTGTTGAAATCTTATATAATAACCTTTCCTCTTGCCGTTCATATATATTTTTTTTAAATAACAACAAACAATTTTTATGGGTGAAAACCAACTGAGATGGGGAGGGAAAGTACGGGCGGACTGAACCTTGTTGAAATCTTATATACTAACCTTTCCTCTTGCCGTTCATAAAAACAAAAATAAAACAAAAAAATATTATGGGTGAAAACCAATAATTGAGAGCGAATATTTTGGTGCGGCTGGGATTCTATAAACACCAAAAAATATCGTTATAGATTTATTTCTATAAAATCCAATATTGATGATAGCATATTCTAAACACCGCCATCATGTTCAGCGGAAAAACATTGTTGTGATTTAGTATGAAAATAATAATAACGATAAAAAAACGATATACCGGTACCGGCCGGCTATATCTCATATAGTATAATAATATAACCGTGCGTTTAATCTCCACAGGTAGGCTACACTTCGTGATGAATCATATTTTCTCTAATTGTGGAAGGTAAAATGTATTGATATAAACCTATCTTGTGCAAAAGGATCGATATAAACATAGCTTGTGTAAGGATGGAATCGTCGAAAACACAGGAACAATCTCCTCTGTCTAAACCCATCCACCCACACAAACACTACCTCGTGTTAAATTAATCAATAACACTTAGTGTTTCCTTTGGCTTTTACTATTATAAACACTACTGTATTAGGTAAAATTAAATTAAATTCCATAGAGCATAATTATAATAACATTTATTGCATACCGTGTATCAGTGGCGGTCGATATAGCCACACAAGAAAAATAACACACACACACGCACATGCACACACACTCACTCGACAATTAACACACACGTGTTTCGGTAATCATACCGGTACACTGATTTTTCATTTGAACTTATTAACTCGTTTGATATAAGTTGATTATGGAATATTATGTACGGTATATACGGTATAGGCCTATACCATATCAGGTCTTTATTTATTCATCATGTGCGTATTTATAGTGTTGTCAGAATACTCCACTAATCCGAAGCACTGTCGGTCAGCTGCCATTCGGATTACATGACTTTTACTGTAATATATTATAACTATTTATACCCCGACGCCGCCACGTCGATGCCGATGAAACCTGATGCAGACACGCCAGACCCACGTCATCGACACGTTGTACCCGATGGTACCACGCCAAAAGTCCATCGTGCGAAATTTTTGAACAAATCCAAAACTTTGGTGGCTAAGCCCGATTTGCCACGTTCCACACCGCGCGGGTAACACAACGCTCCCCGACGACCCCGACACACGTTGGGGATTGCACCACGTTGTGTCCCGATATTCAAATCGGAGTGCATCGGGACCAACATCGTGAATGTGTGAAAGTGGCTTTAGTGTGTGAGGAGACTAATGACGTGGCCGATTAGAAGGATTAGAGTAGGAGGAGAAGGTATAATAATTACATAGGATTAATCGGTCACTTTTCCCCGGCCACTTTTCTGGGCACCTATATTCTGGAATATCTAATGTTAATTTTGGAAGCTTCTAAAAATAGGTTATTATTAGAATGTAGATCGTGTAGATCATTCAAACTCAGTGTAGTTGTCAATTATATACATAATAGCGCCTCATAGTGCTGCCACAAACATAACTGTCGATCGAAAATGTCCGGAAATAGCCTGTACCTGTGCACTGATTCCTGTATACATTTGATGTCAACTATTCTAACCTCAAAAGTCCTACATAATAATTATCAATCGTAATTTATTGAAATACTAACAAGAATGTTGCTTATTCTCTTTTTTGGATTTGAATGTTCAGTAATCTTTCAGTTATGCATTTTAGTTATCACGGTCTTTTTCGTTATGTGTTTACCAGTTGACAAGCATAGTTTGTGAAATGTTTCTCTCTTCTATCAGTATTACAATAATCTGTGTTCTTCAAAGCAGTCTCATTGCATACCCCCTCTCCTGCTGCGAGTGTGAGGCATCCACCTTTCAGCACAGTCCCACTCCTATTCTGCCCAGCTCTCAATTCAAGAAATAGCAAATTTTCTCGGTCTTTCTTATACTCAACAAACTCTCTCCCTTAATTAATCTTTCCTTCATAGTATGACTTAGACTGCTTTATATTCCGTGTGTCCTGGCATTATTTAGGGTATTAAAATAATGCAAGGACAAATTAAGTTACTCATTAACTCATATATTTAATAATTCACTAGATTTAGACTTAGTTCCTGATTCATGAGTCCATGAGTCCATAGCATCAAATTACCGTCCCATTAGTCTCACATCAATTATAGGGAAATTGCTAGAATCAATTATTGCCAGGAAAATTAGAAAACACTTACAAATGTTCAAGTTAATTAAACCCTCTCAACATGGAATCACTCCAGGACGATCCTGCCGAACAAATTTACTCAGTTTTTTCTCCGAGGTATATGAAGAGGTAGATAACAATAAGTCATATGATATAGTTTACTTAGACTTCAGTAAGGCCTTTGAAAGAGTTCCACATGAAAGGTTTTTAAGGAAGATAGAAGGACGTGGTATTTGGGGGATTCCACTCAAGTGGATTAGGTCATAACTGGTTGGTAGGAAGCAGAGAGTCAGTATCAATGGTGTAAAATCGGACTGGGGATTAGTTAAAAGTGGGGTCCCCAAAGGGTCGGTTTTAGGGCCCCTTCTGTTCATTATCTACAGAAATTATCTTGATTTAGGCATAAAGAGTAGGATCAGTAAATGTGCTTATGATACTAAAAGGGGTAGGATAATAGAGTCGGCTAGCGACAGGGAATGTCTTCAAAAGGATCTCGATTATTTGCATGAGTGTTCCATAAATTGGCAGATGAGTTTCAATGTAGACAAATGTAAGGTATTAAGGATTTGGAAATTGTAATTTAGAAGCGAAATACAAACTAGACAATGTAGAATTGGATAATTCAGAATGTGAGAAGGATCTGGGGGTGCTCGTTAGTAATGATCTGAAACCCAGAAAACAATGTATAAGTGTTAGGAACAGGGTAAATAGATTTCTAGGTTTCATATCTAGGAGTGTTAGCAACAGGACTGCTGAAGTTTTCTTAAAACTATACTTAGCACTAGTAAGACTCCATTTAGACTATGCTGTCAAATGTTGGTTCCCTTATTACAGAATGGATATCAACCCTTTAGAGGCCAAAAAAGAATGACAAAAATTATACATAATATTAGAAACTTATCGTATGAGGAGAGAGAAAGCCTTAGGCTTGCACTCACTAGAAAGACGAAGATGTAGGGGAGATATGATAGAGGTATTTAACCCGTACAGCCCCAGCGACGCGCCTGACGCGTCGGCGATGTATGTAACGCACAGCCCCAGAGACGCGCCTGGCGCGTCACCCTAATTGCGCCGACCGTAACCTCAGGTGTAGCCACTCAAGAGGGCTCAGATTTGTATGGGAACTGTGTACGTATCCCACGCAACCGTGCCGATGGTTGAAAACTCTCAAAGTCCACGTGCGTGCGCGTGAGCGCACAATAACCTGTTTTTTTGGGGTAATTGCCTTCAATTTTTTACTCTTGTAAAATACGTTTTCGGGGGCTCTGTAGGACCATTCTTTAAGCTTTTTAGCGGTTTTTCGTGGTTTTTCCTTCATTCCTAACCCATTCGCTATTGTTTCTGGAATAAAACCATTTTTTGAAAACCGGCCGGGTTCTGGTGAACAAACATTACAAAACTAGCCGGGGCTGGACGGGTTAAATGGATAAAAGGTGTAAATAAGGGCGATATACTGTAGATGAGGTATTAAATAAAGAACGATGACATAACCCGCTCACATGGTTTCAAGTTAGATAAGTTTAGATTTAGGAAAGATATAGGAAAGCGCTGGTTTGGGAATAGAGTTGTTAACATGTGGAATGGACTGCCCAAAGCAGTGATTAGCTCAGGAACAGTTGAAAGCTTTAAGCGTAAGTTGAATTACCATATGGATTATATGGGCTGGGTGTGAATGGGAGCTGCCTTGTGTGGGCCGCATGGCCTTATGCAGTTTCCCGCGATCTTATGTTCTTATGTTCTTATTATGACCCCAATGACCATTGAATTTGGCTCTCTGTCACTCTTTTGGCTTTTGGGGAAGACAATCGTCATTACAGGCAGCATGCCATAATTATGTCTCCTCCATACACAGATAAGAAGAAATACTTAAAGGTACTTTCACACATTCACGATGTTGGTCCCGATGTACCCCGAGGTACACAAATTGGTACATCGGCAGAGACAGTGACACGATGTACGCGTTTGACGACGAAGCCTCGACGGTGACACATCGTAGCCACGACGGGCCAAATGGTACCACGGTTGCAACACGAGCGCCACGTCAATGCCCTAATGGGTCCAAATTCCGATCAAAACCGTACCCCGACCGGTCAAAACCGTACCCCGAAGTGGCACGAGGGGAAGACGACGAGGGGGGATGGACTTACGATGGTGTTACGTGTGTGACACGGCGAAAACGACGCCACAACGACAGACGGGATGACAGACACAATTCGATATAAAGGGGCCGGTTCTGGTACCTGTACCTCACTCTACACACCTCCCAAGCCACGGCCACACGTCAGCACCACTCGCACTACCCTACACCATGGATGAACTCGATGTCCTGCAACTGCAGGTAGATCTGGCAGCACATCAGGCAAGATTAGATGTTAGTACAAAGGAAATCAAGCAACAACAGGTCTAGTGACCCTATAGGCTGCTTGTCCTCCAAAACACTGAGGATCAAGTGTCCAAACAGTGGTTTAGAGTGGGTAAGGGAACATTGGAAAGGGAATTACTGCCCTGGAACTAATGTCCGTGGAGGATTAGGAAGTTAGTAGGGGACAGATGGGTTAGTAACTGAGGGGAGGATAAAATAAAGTTATTCATTTACAAATGCAGTCAGTCGCGGGTTTGATGCGAGATATTTTTCTAGGCGAAGTTTAAATGAATCAACGGTGCTGCAGTCTATAACATCTCGGGGAAGCCCATTCCATAAGTTGACAACTCGATTGAAGAAGACATTTTTAGCTTCGTGTGAGTTAAAAGATTAACCAATAATTTTGCACCCGTTTCCCCGCGTGTAATTAGATTGGTCAATAGTGAAGTACTTACTACAGACTCTACAGTTCATATTGTCGATGCCTTTGATGATTTTGAACACTTGAATTAAGTCGCCTCTTAATCTGCGCTGGGTTAAAGGAAATAGATTTAATTCTCTAAGACGCTCCTCGTATGGTTTGTTCTTTAGGCTAGGTATCATTGTGGTAACTCTACGTTGAACTCGGTCTAGCTGTCTATATCTTTTTGGTAATTAGGGCACCAGGATTGAACGCAGTATTCCAGTAGAGGGCGGACTAAGGAATTGTAAAGGGTTAGGATAACTTCTTTGGATTTATGCTCAAATGACCTGCCTATAAAGCCAATTATTTTGTTTGCCTTCTTAACAACTTCTGAACATTGTTGACTCGGTTTAAGGTTACTCGATATTGTTACTTCCAGATCGGTTTCTCTGTTTACATTCTTAAGCTGAGTGCCATTCATCAAATAGTTTGCTTTCTCATTTTGGTATCCGATATGTAGTACTTTACATTTATCCGCATTGAAACTCATTTGCCAAATTTGGGCCCAACATGACAATTTATCTAGATTGTGTTGCATATCGTCAACTTGATCTTTTGAGAGTACGCTATTTGCAATTTTTGTATCGTCAGCAAATTTTGAGATAGTACAGGTGAGACCCTCATCTATGTCGTTGATGTAAATTAGAAAGAGAATTGGTCCTAGTAACGATCCCTGGGGTACCCCGCTACTTACATTGGTCCATTTAGATGCCTTACCGTTTATGACTACTCTTTGCTTTCTGTCGCTGAGCCAATTTTCTATCCATTTCAACACACCATCTTGTATTCCATGCGCTTTTAGTTTTAGCAGTAAACGTTTGTGGGGAACTTTGTCAAAGGCCTTTTGAAAATCAAGGTATATAATATCTACAGCTTTACTCTCATCGTAGAGGTTGAGGATACCATGGAAGAAGTCTAAGAGGTTTGTTAAACAGGAACGTTTTTTACGAAAGCCGTGTTGAGTATCTTTAAGTATGTTATTTTCCTCTAAGTGATTTACGAGTCTGTCTCTTATGAGTGTTTCTAGCATTTTACATACAACTGAGGTTAAGCTAATTGGACGATAGTTACTGGGTAGGGATTTGCTGCCTTTTTGAATATCGGTGTTATGTTGGCTATCTTCCACTGATCAGGCATAGTTCCAGACTGCAAGGATTTATTGAATAGCAATGTCAGTGGTTTGGAGAGCTCATCCTTAGCTTCCCTTAGGACTCTAGGTGAGATTGTATCAGGTCCAAGCGTTTTATTTACCTTGAGTTTATCTAAACAATTCAATACTTCACTCTCTGTAACGGTGATATTGCTTAGAACATCTGAATTATCAATCTGAATCGGCGATGGTGTAGGGATATCACTGAGGTCTTCCGTTGTAAAAACTGATGCAAAGAAGGTATTGAGGGCATTACTCATTTGTACTTCGTCTTTGGTGTATTCTCCATTTTCATCGACTAACGGTCCAACAGTTGAAGTAACTACTTTTTTCTTTCTGATATAACTATAGAATTCTTTCGGGTTTGTTTTACTTTGATTCGCTACATGTAACTCCAGGGTCTTTTTACTTTGCTTAATTAACTTTTTGGCTTTGCGTCGTAGCTCTACAAATTTCACCCGTTCTTCGTCATTTTGTAAGGATTTTAATCTATCATTAGCAAACTTTTTAGCAAGCAGACAGTTTGAAATATCTTTATTCCACCATTTGGGCTTATTATTATGGCCTGTACGCCGTATTTTCGATGGTATGCAGTCCTGCACTGCTTTTAGGTAAGTGGTTTCGAATAATTCCCAAGATGTATTTATGTTATTGTTAATTAAAAAGCTCCAGTCAGTTTCTTTAAACATAGCTCTAAGTTTATGAAAGTTTGCTTTCTTGAAATTAGGGATTTTTTCGATGCTGCTATTTGGTTCGTTACGAGTAAACTTTAAAGTGAAAGTTATTGTACGATGGTCGCTGTTACTGAATTCATCACCAACATTCAAATTCTCTATTTATTCTTCTTTTGTTGCAAGTACAAGGTCAAGAACGTTATTACCACGGGTCGGCGATCGAACAAATTGATAGAGTGAACTCTCTTGCAAGTTCGCATACAAGTCATGTCCAGAGTGTGAAGTAAGAGTATCGCCCCACTTGGTCACAGGTAAATTAAAGTCGCCAAAAAATACGGTATCTTGTGAGCTACTTACATCTGCAGTTTGTTTGTAAATTTCTCGGTCAGGGTATGTTGCCCTGTACAGAGCCTTGCAGGATGTGCAGGATGCCCAGGTGCCACCCAGGATATAGAGAAGGCAGGTCTGGACCCGAAGTGGCTGTTGAGGCGAGGGCAGTACGGCCACTATGACAACCTGCTGAAGGAGTTGGCTGTGGAAGACACCACCTCCTACAAAAATTTCCTGCGGGTGGATAAAACCATGTTCGGAGAGCTGCTTGGACGTGTTGGCCCACTGGTGGAGAAGCACGACACGTTTTGGTGGAAAGCCGTTCCGCCTGGTATGCGCCTGGCTATCACTCTACGTTACCTGGCTACAGGGGAGTCACCGCCATCATGTTCAGCGGAAAAAATAGCTGTGATTTAGTATGAAAATAAAAATAACGATTACAAAAAACGATATACCGGTACCGGTATATCTCATACAGTTTATAATATAACAGTGTCCCCTTGATTTATCCCACTAACCCACTTGAACACCTCTATCATATCCCCTCTAACTCTGCGTCTCTCTAACGAATGTAAGCCTAAGTTCTTAAAATTTTCTTTATATGGAAGATTTCTAATATTATGGATAATTTTTGTCATTCTACGTTGTACTCTCTCCAAAGAATCTATGTCCATTCTGTAAGAAGGACACCAAAATTGAACAGCATAATCCATATGGGGTCTCACTAATGACAAGTAAACTTTTAAGATAACATCAGAAGTTCTGTTACTGAAGCTCCTAGAGAATAACCCAAGAATCCAGTTTGCCTTGTTACAAACGCTTATACACTGTTTTCTAGGTTTAAAATCATTGCTAACAAACACACCTAAATCTCCCTCCCAGTCTGAAATTTCTAAATCCATATTAATAAACTTTCCACCAATAATATAGGTAGTGCCAACGAACTTGACAATAATCTTGACCCCTTAACTTCTTATAACTCAGAATTTATAAAAGCAATTAGGCAGACTTTTCTATCATTTGGGAAGAGTCCACCAAGTAATAGGTGTGGATTTTACAGCCAGTTTGATCCAGGCATTTTAAGTTACAAAGAGGTCAGGGATCAAGATTATTATCAAGTTCGATCGCGCTACCTATAGTGCGGAACCATTTCAATTCTAACTTCCAGCCATGGTTGCGTGTTGTATTCATATTGAAGTTAAACAGAGAGAGAGAGAGAGAGAGAATATATATATATATATATATATATATATATATATATATATATATATATATATATATATATATATATATATTAATTAAAATGTAAAACTTGCAAACTAAACAAACCAAAATTAGGACAAGAACAATATAAAGTCAAATTAAATAATCAAAATCGCTATGTGGAAACAACGCTTACTAAAATACAGTATGCGTGGAGAGAAAGAGAGTGGTGAAGATAGTAGTGAAGGAAAGTAAGAGAAGAGTAGATGAAGAATTTGGAAGGAATCTGAGTGTAAAATGGAGGGAGTGTAAGGAACTGTTCTGGAAGGAAGTCAAGAAAGTTAGGGAAGGTAGCAAGGGAAACAGTAAGGGTTTGAAAGATAAGAATGGGAGAATGCTAGCCGAGAAGCAAGAGAGAGTCGAAAGATGGAGGGAGTACTTCAATGAGTTGCTAAATGTAAGGAATGAAGAGCCAGCAAACATAGTTGGATATGGTATGGGAAGGAGAAGAGGAGAAGTAGCGGAGGAGGAGGTGGGGATCAGGAGGTCAGAAGTGTGGGAAGCTATGAAAAGAGTGAAGCTGGGGAAAGCACCAGGAACAGATGGAGTATGTGGGGAAATGTTGAGGTATGGTGGTGAGATGGTGCTCGAATGGGTATGGAAAATGTGCAGACTAGCATGGGAGAAGGGGAATTCACCCGATGACTGGAAGACTGGCATAATAGTCCCCCTATATAAGGGCAAAGGGGAAAGAGGAGTGTGTGGTAACCACCGAGGAATATGCCTTTTAAGCGTAGTAGGGAAGGTGTACAGTAGGGTAGTGATTGAGAGAGTGAGAGTGAGAACGGAGAAATGGATAGGCGACGAGCAGGGAGGTTTTAGGAAGGGAAGAGGATGTGTAGATCAGATTTTTACCATGAATTGTGTTGTGGAGAAATATCTGGAGAAGCAACAAAAGGAGTATGTTGTCTTTATGGACTTTGAGAAGGTCTATGACAGAGTGGATAGAGACGGCATGTGGAAAGTACTTAGAATATACGGAGTAGATGGCAAGTTGCTGAAAGCAGTGAAGAGCATGTATGAGGGTGCAGAGGCGGCAGTATGTGTGGAGAATGAGCAGAGCGAGTTCTTTGACCTGAATGTTGGGTTAAAACAGGGGTGTGTGATGTCCCTGTGGTTGTTTACTGTATATATGGATGGAGTCACGAAAGAAATACTAGGAAGAGCAGTGGATGTTGGTGTATCGCTGAAAAGGGAGGGAAATGAGTGGAAGCTGCCTATACTGCTGTTTGCGGAAGACACAGTTCTGATGAGCGATAATGAATGGGAGTTGCAGGGTCTGGTAAATGAGTTTGGAACAGTGTGCGAAAAACAGAATTTAAAGGTAAATGCCGGAAAAAGCAAGGTTATGGTCTTCGAAAGGGGTGAAGTCACAGAGTGTGAGGTGAAGTTGAACGGTCAGGCTATGGAGATCGTCAGCTCTTTTAAGTATCTGGGCAGTGTGTTGAGTAAAGATGGGACTGTGGATGAAGAAGTGTGGGAGAGGGTGCAACAGGGAAAGAGGGTTGTAGGAACGTTGAAAGCAGTAACAAGAAATAGAGTGGTCAGTATGGAAGTGAAGAAGTCCTTGCATGACAGTGTGGTAATCCCGACACTAACTTACGGAAGCGAAGCATGGACGTTCGTGGAGAGACTCAGACCAAGAGTGAGAGCAGTGGAAATGAGTTACTTGAGAAGTGCATTCGGAGTTACATGGAGGGATAGACAGACGAATGAGGAAGTAAGAAGGAAGTGTGGTGTGGAGGTAGATGTGCTGGAAAGTGTGAAAAGGAACAACTTGAGATGGTTTGGCAATATGGAACGTATGGGAAGCGAGAGAATGACTAGGAGGGTGGACGAGAGCGAGGTGGAAGGACAGAGAGGGAGAGGTAGACCGAAGGTGAGGTGGAAGGATGGAGTGAGGAAGTATATGAATGAAGGCGGTGCTGGTTGGGGAGGAGGGGCGTCGACTGACTGGGGACAGAGGTGCATGGGGGCGGTTTGTTCGTGGCCACCCCTGCCAGTTTACTGAAGGACTTACAGGATTGACCACTCAATTAAGGGTCCGTCCAACCCCGAGGCCTTCTATGTATCTTTTCAGCACTATTTTTCTACAGTGGTGCACGGCTAGTCCATCCACTAACCTGCCTTAACTTTAGGTAAGCAGTACGGATTTGTATCAGGTTCACTCCCCTAGACAGGTTGCCGACCAAGGCTGACGAGTCCCATCCACCCGGATTTTTATAAGGTTGTCTCCCCTAGATGGGTTGCCGACCAAGGCTATCGAGTCCCACCCACCCGAAACCTATATTCACTTCAATCGATCGTATGCAATAATAACAAACTCGGTCGAGGAATTCAGATGTAATATTTATTATACAATTATGAATCAACTATAAAAAAATATCTATTAATTGTACTTAAAGACGAAGGCTAGTTAACCAAATGAACTTAGTTAACACATGTCCTAGAAACGCTTCTATGATATTAGCGTAAGTAATAATAAACACAATATTAATTAATATGAAAGTAACGTACAAGACGAAGTTGTACTGAGGAAATACTCAAACTGGTATGAACAAGATATCTGAACAGGTTAACAGTCTTAATAAGAACTCACCTAAGAAGCGGTGTATTCGATATGATGAATAATTAGATAACAGACTCTATGCAATGCTAGAATTCCTAGACAGGAAGAATCAGAATTAACTACATAAGTTATCAAATTAACATTAATACTAGTTCATATAATAATTAAAATAACGATTAAGTAATCGAATGTAAGATGGGGGACTCGGGAAGTAAATATAATTAGTTAATAATAACACTTCTCAACGAGGAGACTGAGATAAATTAATTATGAAACTGAGTATAGGTTCTAGGTAATAAGCTATGAATAAAGAAGGGAACTTAAAATACGAAATACACTTCGACCTCAACTTGTAACATACATAACAGGAAACATATACATAACAGCCTACATATATTAGGAAAATCTGTGAGTGCGTGGCAAGGTGAATCAATTAATGCTGGGTTCACACATTCACTTATATTGCTCCCGACAGCTCCCGTCAGGCGTAATCGCCAATTTTGTGTTCTGACGGGAGTAGTCCGGCCGTGAACGCCCGTATAACCACGACTATTGCACTTCCCGTCAGACGTACCGTGACGGGGCCAGTGTTACGTCAGTCGTAATGTAGTCTTAGTGAACTACGTACGTGTTTGCGACTTGCGTAAGCATGTCCCCGTTCGTCCGCATGGGCTGCCCGATTTGCGGGAACACAGGCCACGCCCATGCCACGCCCCCACAAGACCTGCGTAGCTGAGGCCGTACGTCTTGGGATTGTTTAGGACCTACCTGGACCGGTTCCGGACAAACGTAGGCACACCCCGTCTGTCCAAACACAGACAAAGACAGTCTTTGTCAACCACGTAGGTATTGGTTGGAATCTGGGAACTACAAAAGGGCAGGACTGGCCACACCTTTGCCATTCCCACTCCTTCCTCGGCACCATGAACAACATCGCGGAATTCATCCTGGAGGAGTTAAATTTTGTGAACTCCCTAATCAAACCGGAGAACAGGCATAACACGCGGCTAATGAAATGGATCCTTTCCTACATAGAAATCTTAAAACTACTTGCAATAGCAAACTACATCCATCAAGAGGAACAAGAGAAGAAGGAAAGGAACAAGAGGTCAGTGTGGGTGTGGCCTTATCTGCAACGAAGGCTTGAACATGGCCATTATGAGAACCTGATGGAAGAGTTGGCCAGAGAATGTCCACACATGTACAAGAACTTCACCCGGGTAGACAAACAACTATTTGATGAGATTGTGGAACGTGTCACCCCCATCATTCAGAGGAAACCTACGTTCTGGCGAAAACCCATTCCTCCTGGTCTCCGGGTGGCCATCACCCTACGTTTCCTCGCTACGGGTGAAACCTACAGGAGCCTGCAGTACTCCTTTCGGGTTGCCCACAACACCATCAGCCAAATTGTTCCAGATACATGCCAGGCCCTCATCTCTGTCTACGGAGATCAGGAGCTCAAAACGCCACAATCGCCTGCTGAATGAAAGGAGGTTGCCAGCGGCTTTGAGGAACGATGGAACCTGCCGCATTGTATAGGAGCTATTGATGGCAAACACATACGGATCCACAACCCCTCCTTTGGTGGCACATATTACTTCAACTACAAGAAGTTGTTTTCCATTGTCCTGTTGGCATTTGTTGACTCCAACTACAAGTTCATCTACGTCGATGTTGGTGCCATAGGGTCAGAGTCTGATGGTGGTGGCTTTGCACACACCCGTCTGTCTAAGTTGCTTGACAGACACAGCGCCAAACTGCCCCCCGCCGAGGTCATCTCTACCGATCCCACTGAACCACCAACGGAATACTTCTTAGCAGGTGATGATGCATTCCCTCTGCGCGCCTACCTGATGAAGCCCTACCCCCAACGATTCCTCACGAAACCTGAACGGATCTACAACTACAGACTCAGCAGGGGCCGCCGGGTGGTAGAGAATGCCTTTGGCATTCTTGCCAACCGCTTTCGGGTTTCCCACACTGCAATGTGTATGAAACCTGAGCGTGAAGAGGTTGTTGTGTTGGCCTCATGCATTCTGCACAACATCCTACGAGGACGAAACCCACCCCGAACAGAGGTAGATCAAGAGGACCCACACACCCACCAACTCATACCTGCCCCCTGGAGGAGTGACCCACCTGTAGGAACCAACATCCCAGCCGTGTCCCGCAACACTGCAACCAGGCTTGCCAAGGAGCAACGGAACTACCTCAAGACCTACTTCTCTTCCCCTCAAGGATCTGTGGCTTGGCAGGATGACCGTATTTAGGTGAGTTATATCTACTTTAATACTTCTTTGAAATTTTTACGGTTTTCCCCTGTTTACTTTGTATTTTGCTTTATATTTCAGTTTAATTTTACATTTTTGTTATCAAGTCTTTGACAGTTTGCTTTGTATTGTACTTTTATCTGTTACTTTTGATTTTCTTTTAAGTTTGTAGGTTCTTCGATATTTTGTTTATTGTATATTTTTATATTTCCTTTAATTACTTCAATTGTTCCCTGCTTACTTTATTTTTCATCTTTTACTTTTATATTTCAATCAAGTTTTTAATTGTTTCCATGTTTCCTTTGTTTTGTAGTTTATGTTTTAGATAAGTTTTCAAGGTTTTTCATATTTATTATTAACCATATTATCATTATTGCGTTTTAATTAGTAATTTCTTTTTTATTCTTACTTATTACTTTCAGTATATATATCCTTTGTCATCTTATTAATAAATACTTTAGCTACAATATTGGAAATAGAAACACACACGTCATTACACAAATAGATATATTGTTAATATACATAAATTATCATTAATTAGAAACAGAGACAAGGAGGGTTGCAACTAGGGCTGCTAGGGTGGCTTCTTGGGGGTCTCCAGGGTCTGATCTGGATCGACGGATTGCGCGGGCGTACTTGGATTATATCCAGGTGATGCAAACAGAAGATGATCCAGGTTGAAGCTGGTGTTCCCAAACTGTGAGCCCAAGTTTGAGAAGTCCACTAACTGAGAATGTGTGGGTGTGGAGGCATTAGGTGGCAGGAATGTGCCAGGGGGTGTTGCTGATTGCTGCAGCCGCAGCAATGACTGCAATACATGTGAAGGTAGTGTTACAATCCAGGTTCTGCAAGACACGGGGCTCTTCATCATTGGACTAGATAAGGCTAAATGCAACAACGGTAACACTAGTTCCAACCCCTGCCTTAACCACTGGAAAACAAAACACCTATAACGCCCTGAGTCGTGCCTGAACAACGAGGTATCCTATGACTCGGTAAAAGGTGCACACTATAGGCTGATGATCACTGAAGCAGCCTATACTAATACAACATACGATTACTTTATTAAAGTATACAAGGAAAAAGATAGATAGCGTAATTAAATCGCAACAACGATTTAATAGCAAACTAGAAGAAGGATAATTAACGTTACGTTAAATAATCAGAAAACTGTCACTCCTGTCTGAAAGAAAGTGAAACAAAGAAAGTCCTAAAGCATCATGTCGGAATCTTCTGCAAAAGTCAGATGCAACTAAGAAGTACGTATCGGATTCTGAACTGTGTATTATTACTGTGGGAACATATATAGTGTAGGGACATACGGTGTTATCTGGCACAGGTGTAATTATAAAACAGTCGGCAGTCTAAACTCTAACCACAAAAAGATGTGCTTTCTCCCACCAGGCACTAGCCTGCTCTGGTTGGGTCTCTCAGCAACAATCACGACTTACTATTAACATAAGGAACAATAATGCTGCACACATATACACAATGAGATTATAAACCCTAATCGGGGGTCTGCCAAGTGGACGAAGTCTAGCAAGGGAGTCGTAGGCTAGGCTACCTGGGCCGAGCCACCTGCTCGGTAGCCTAGTGTCGTTCTCAAGTCTGTGCGCCTAGTTACATTAAATGACAGGGTGCTCTCTTGAGAGATCCAGGTCTCGTGTACCTGGTTCTCTCCTGGCGACCCTCCTAAGTCAAAAGCTAACGAGCTAGCACAGTGCTGAGTGGACTAGGCAAACGCCCTCACGCCAACACAGTGCTAGGCTCTAAGGTACACAGACAAGAAAAATACCTAGGCCTCCGCAGGTATCCGGTACAGTTGCATAGGCTCAACGAAGTCTATGCTCATAGGAAACTGCAACCTGATAGCCTCTCCCCAGTCTAGCATCGACTAACCTTGCAGACACCCAAGAAAATAAGGTTGGGGCAACACAATGAGTATGTCAAACCTCCCCAAGCCAAAATGGATAACCCTCTGATCCAAAATGCCTAACTACGTACATATAATATCTCTGAGAGCTCGCTGTATAATACAGTGACAGATATATGAAATCAACGTCAAGGGGAAGGGCAGTTAATTAATAGTAGGATATACAGAGAGAAGAAGGTTAGCAGTGGTAGAGAAAGTTCGCAATAGAGGGGTGAGGTGGGCTGATAGATTGCAAGGGGATGTTAGCGTTACAGCACTAAGAGGAGCTCTGAGGGAGATACAAGGAGAGGAGCCCGCACCACCGTCCCAGGACCGCGGCCGCCAATCACAGACGACTACGTCACCAGGCAGCAGGGCTGCAGAAGGCGCCAGGAGCCACCAGCCAATCAAGGGCACGGGAAACCGTGCAAGCGGGAAAACTCCTCGAGTGAGGGAGGCAACACATACCTACGCACGCACACATTACCACAGCGCTCTCGCTATTCTCTCTCTCCCTCCACAATGCTTCTTATATTAAATCTATGACAGCTGGAATAAAATACAATGCATGGTCACAGGCGAAAATAAAGAGTATTTCTGGACTACCTGTGACACTATGATGCACTAGGAAGAAACTAGAACTTAATCAATAACCTACAGCCCATAACACTGCCTGGGGAGAGGGGAGAAGAGGATGGGGAGCGAACCGCTACCCTCGTGGTCGCTGGGGAGCTGATGTGCGTCACCCCGCCCCCCAAGATATTAGACAATTAACATTAGGCAAGTTCTGATATCTGAAATCGGCACACGTCACCTAACCTCCCCACCCCAGCACAATAATACAGCATACAGGTTTCACAAATTTTTTTTACTTATAAATGAAACAAAACTTACATATTTACCCCCTCAACACAATAGCAAAACTTAAAATTGTTACGCTCCGAAAGCGAGTTCTACGAAACTCAGCCCACTAATAGCTAGTGCTTCAGCTGTAACAAAACATACTTATTATTACTATAACAGAAAGAGTTTTTATGTTGATTTTTAAATTATATTGTTGTTTTTTTGTTCGGCTTTAAATATATGTAGCCTATTTTCCTCCACTCTCAACACACACTGACTGAACGGCGAGGGTTCTCCTGCAAACAAACCCTCCCGTGACAAACAATCAGCCAAAACATTATCAGTGCCCTTAGCATGCCACACATCCAACTTGTGTTCCGGCAGCACAACAACACCTGACACTGATAAACTGCCCAGTTCATCACAAGACTGGCACTTCTCTTCGCTCTTTCCGGCAACGGGGCCTGCCAATAACCTTTCACTAGTTCTACCTTCGTGATTAGCGATGCAGCCCCGATGCGGTCTATGGTGTCGTCAACTCTCGATAAGGTATAGGCATCTGTCAGGGATAATGCACACACACTCTCGCAATCAACACACTCACTGATCTTGCCACTTAACACAGGTTGCAAAGTTACAGGCAACGACCACTCACGACATTCCTTATCCCTCAGACCCTTGGTCAATGGATAGGTGTCTGTCAGGGATAATGCACACACACTGATCTTGCCACTCAACTCAGGTTGCAAACTCACTGGCAACGACCACTCACAATATCCTTTATCCCTCAGACCCTTTTTCCACATGTCGTCTAGCTCTGTTTTCACGACAGGCTTTTTAGCAGGATTTATACGGTAGGGAATTAAACTGAGCCTCGCACTGTCTCCAGCCTCCATGTCGGATTCTACCCCGTACATCAGGCCTGGAGAAGCAACAAACATGTGGATGCACTGCCACAGCCTAGTAAACAACTTATCTCGCAGAACAACATGCCTAGTGCCCTCCCACAACCCAGCCGAGACCGCAACTTCTAACCTGTAGTCTCCCTCCTTCTCCACCTTCGTCCCTAGAGCAGCCAGGTCATGAGAGGGACAATCAGTACCACCTGTGCAGTCACCCCTATAGTTCATTATTGCTAAGGCTTCCCCGCCGATACCGTACATGCACACCCCCTGCATTCCTTACGACTACATCTGCCTGCGCAGCATCACCGCTTTTAGTGACATGGCCAGATACAGTCGGTCTATGGTAGGGCTGTTGCATTCGACTAGAGCAGCATTGGGAGGCTATGCGATGACCGGGCACTTCTATGCCACAGCCAACCTCACCAATCTGCTCAAAGTCCTCCTTCTGACCACCACCCTTGGCAGCCATGGGTCGACCCTGACCTGACAACCATGTCCAAGCCTCGTCGCCCACCTTGAACCACCGAAACGAGGCTAACGGTCTTTCAACATTCACGTGACCTGCCCGCGGAACATCTTGCACCGCCTGAGTTGTGAGGCTCAGGGGCTCGGCACGACCAGTGGGGTATGAACCGAGCTTGTGCTGGAGCGCTGCACACTGCTGCTCAGGCAGGTGCTCTAGCGCTTCCACAGCCACCAGACTCGTGTCCCCCGCCCACTGCTCCGCTGAGACATGAAAATCCCTACTCTCCTCCACCTGTGCCCTACTGCCCCCCTCTCCTTCTCCACCTTGGCCGCTGCAGACCAACGCAGGGACAGTAGGCTGCACAGGTGGTTGCCTCACAAACTCCTCCAACAGGTTCACATGACATGTTTCCCCGTCCTCGTGTTTGATAGCCCCGTTCCCACAACTCTCCTCCAACTGGGAACTACTAAGTCGCGGAGCGCCATCACGCCCAACCATGTCACTAGGGGTGACAGGTTCTAGGGCCACTCCGGAGCTCACCTCTGGGTCAAGTACTAAGCCGCTAAGGAGAGCCGCTGGAGCAAAACTCACGAAACTCCCAGCTTCAGCTTGCTCCTTCCGACCGTTCCTCCGCTGGTCTGAAGACTGAGACAATGGTTGTGACTGAACTGACGCGCGAGACCGGGTGTCTGCACAGGCCATCTGTTTAAGCTGACACCTCTCGACCCACTCCCGATTCTCCCTATTAACGTCGGCCGCCCTCTCGGCAACAACTAAGGGTGGAACCTCCGAAGTGAGAACCGCAAAGTCGTTGCCCAGAAGGAGGTCGACGCCCTCAACTGGCAAGCTCTCTACGATCCCAACATCAAGTTCACGACACACACCATCCCCCTCCAGCTCCAACCTAATCAACGGGTATGACCTGGTAGCATTGATCCCCTGTACCACAACAACCCGAGCCGCGTTTATAGGTTTGCCTGTGAAATTTTTAAGAAGTGTCTGTGATGCCCCAGTGTCACGCAACAATTTGACCTGATGTTTAGTATTCCCCCAGCTCACAAGCCCGCGCCCTCGATGGCTGCAAAAAGTGTCTTGGACAGGTGTCGAGCCCTCCAAACCCTTCTTCACAGGCTGTGTCCCCGCAACTGACGACCTACCCCGGGCAGACGCAAAAGAGCTCAGAGACACCCCCATGTTGCGAACCAAAGACACAGGCTTAGCCGGAATATTACTCGGTCATGTACGTGCAAAGTGACCCACCTCCTGACATTTAAAACATTTCACTTCACCACTAGACTTCCCCCCTTGAGGTGGTGGGGAAGGGCCCTGCCCTTTTGAAAACGGGACGGTTTTGTGTTTGTAGTTATAATGGGTATCATTGCTCTTACTTTTTACAGTGTTATTTTGTGCTTCATTGACTTTGGGTGGTGGAGTGTTATGCCCCTTGTTACCTGTCTCACTACGATGAGCAGACCCGCACCCACGAATCAAAGAAAGCCGGAGGTCAGCAAGCTTAGCTGCCTCCTCTACGGTCTTAGGGCATTTTTCCTTCAGGTTTAATGTCAGGTCGCTGCCTGTGCACCGGAAGAACTGCTCCAACAAAAATAACTGCTTAACCTGATCAACTGTTGTCGCATTCTCAGACCGGAGCCAGTTCCCCATAGTGTCAGTCAGTTCCCGGGCATGTTCAAGGAAAGAGCTCTCCTTGCTCTTTACAACGCCCCGAAATTTCAACCTGTAGGTTTCTGGTTGCAACTCATAGGCCCGGAGCACAGCCTCCTTCAACACCACATAGTTAGTACAGTCCTCCAATGACAGCGAGTCATATGCCTTGAGACCTTTCCCAACAAGCTTTGATGATACAAGGGCTGCCCACTTAATCTCCGGCCACTCATGCTCCCGACACTTCTTCTCAAACCGTGCAAAAAACTCAGTCACACCAAGCTCATCGAACACAGGGACTAATTTAAGCAAGTGCGATAAAGACTCAGACCCACGATTCCCAGAACCGAGATGCCGCCCTGTTGTCTCCACCCTAGATTTCTCAACATCCATCTCAGCACAGTACCTAGTTGCTTCAACCTGCAACTCTGCCTCACGGCATGCTGTCCTCTCCTCATCCTGAATCTTAGCCATCTCAACTTCACGCTGGATCATAGCCATCTCAGCCTTCTCCTCAGCCTGAATCTTAGACATCTCCGCCCTCTCCTCAGCCTGAATCTTAGCCATCTCAACTTCACGCTGGATCTTAGCCAACTCCAGTTGTATCAACATATCAGCAGTCAAACCCTGAGGGGGAGGAGCAATTATAGGAGACCCACCCAGTGGCTCACCCAGGGGCAAACCACGCTGCCAGCGACTATCAGATTACGGAAGCCTGCCAAGCTCTGGTAACCTAGGGGGCGCGATAGGAGTAGAGTGGAAGGGAGGCTTGGATAAAGGCTCCCAAGGCCCCGTTCCACCCTGCAACCCACTGCCACCACCCAACACACAAGCTACCAGGTCACTCTTAGACATGCTGCCAAAGCCGACACGCCCCAGGACCGTGGCCAAACAAGGCAGACCATAGCAATCAATCCCCTCCAACCGACTCGCTGTTACTGGGATCTCCATAAACTTCCTCGCATCAGCCTCACAATTAATAACTCTGATACCATCATTAAATTCCTGCTGCTGCTCAACACCCGTAGGCTGTACTGTCTGATTATCCCCGTTAACTGAGCTGTTGCTAGACATGGTGTATACTGAGAAGTGTGCAAGTTTATAAACAAAAAAAAATATCTATAATCTCTTATGCAAGCATCTATTCACTTAAAGTTATCTGAAGCCTCTTTATGTGTTATACTGCTTGCCAAAAAAAATCTGTGTCCACTGTATTCCTCAATAAAAAAAATTACCACTATACTCCCACAGTATTTCTTAAGTTCACATAATCCTAAGCAAGGTCGCCATTTGTTACGATCCAGGTTCTGCAAGACACGGGGCTCTTCATTATTGGACTAGATAAGGCTAAATGCAACAACGGTAACACTAGTTCCAACCCCTGCCTTAACCACTGGAAAACAAAACACCTATACCGCCCTGAGTCGTGCCTGGACAACGAGGTATCCTATGACTTGGTAAAAGGTGCACACTATAGGCTGATGATCACTGAAGCAGCCTATACTCATACAACATACGATTACTTTATTAAAGTATACAAGGAAAAGATAGATAGCGTAATTAAATCGCAGCAACGATTTAATAGCAAACTAGAAGAAGGATAATTAACGTTACGTTAAATAATCCGTAAACTGTCACTCCTGTCTGAAAGAAAGTGAAACAAAGAAAGTCCTAAAGCATCATGCCGGAATCTTCTGCAAAAGTCAGATGCAACTAAGAAGTACGTATCGGATTCTGAACTGTGTATTATTACTGTGGGAACATATATAGTGTAGGGACATACGGTGTTATCTGGCACAGGTGTAATTATAAAACAGTCGGCAGTCTAAACTCTAACCAAAAAAAGATGTGCTTTCTCCCACCAAGCACAAGCATGCTCTGGTTGGGTCTCTCAGCAACAATCACGACTTACTATTAACATAAGGAACAATAATGCTGCACACATATACACAATGAGATTATAAACCCTAATCGGGGGTCTGCCAGGTGCACGAAGTCTAGCAAGGGAGTCGTAGGCTAGGCTACCTTGGCCGAGCCACCTGCTCGGTAGCCTAGTGTCGTTCTCATGTCTGTGCGCCTAGTTACATTAAATGACAGGGTGCTCTCTTGAAAGATCCAGGTCTCGTGTACCTGGTTCTCTCCTGGCGACCCTCCTAAGTCAAAAGCTAACGAGCTAGCACAGTGCTGAGTGGACTAGGCAAACGCCCTCATGCCAACACAGTGCTAGGCTCTAAGGTACACAGACAAGAAAATTACCTAGGCCTCCGCAGGTATCCGGTACAGTTGCATAGGCTCAACGAAGTCTATGCTCATAGGAAACTGCAACCTGATAGCCTCTCCCCAGTCTAGCATCGACTAACCTTGCAGACACCCAAGAAAATAAGGTTGGGGCAACACAATGAGTATGTCAAACCTCCCCAAGCCAAAATGGATAACCCTCTGATCCAAAATGCCTAACTACGTACATATAATATCTCTGAGAGCTCGCTGTATAATACAGTGACGGATATATGAAATCAACGTCAAGGGGAAGGGCAGTTAATTAATAGTAGGATATACAGAGAGAAGAAGGTAAGCAGTGGTAGAGAAAGTTCGCAATAGAGGGGTGAGGTGGGCTGATAGATTGCAAGGGGATGTTAGCGTTACAGCACTACGAGGAGCTCTGAGGGAGACACAAGGACAGGAGCCCGCACCACCGTCCCAGGACCGCGGCCGCCAATCACTGACGACTACGTCACCAGGCAGCAGGGCTGCAGAAGGCGCCAGGAGCCACCAGCCAATCAAGGGCGCGGGAAACCGCGCGAGCGGGAAAACTCCTCGAGTGAGGGAGGCAACACATACCTACGCACGCACACATTACCACAGCGCTCTCGCTATTCTCTCTCTCCCTCCACAATGCTTCTTATATTAAATCTATGACAGCTGGAATAAAATACAATGCATGGTCACAGGCGAAAATAAAGAGTATTTCTGGACTACCTGTGACACTATGATGCACTAGGAAGAAACTAGAACTTAATCAATAACCTACAGCCCATAACACTGCCTGGGGAGAGGGGAGAAGAGGATGGGGAGCGAACCGCTACCCTCGTGGTCGCTGGAGAGCTGACTTGCGTCACAGTAGCACGAAGGTATCAGACTTGGGCTGGGTCGGCATGAGTTGAGGCTGGGTGGTTGGCGGATTGCCCTGGTACATCACTGTGGTTGCCGGTTGATGCTGCTGTGCCTGGGGTTGGGGTTGGGGCGCCTGAAAGCCATAGTTCCGAGTGGCGTGCAGCAGGAGGTCCTGACCAGGCTTGGTAACTCCCTCCTCATGGGCAGTTCGGAACCGGTTGAGGGCTGCCATCAGTTCAATCTTCAGTGGGGTGTTGAAACCTGCCGGCAGCCCCACACAGTCCTTGGCCATGACATCCAGGGAGGCGCACCAATACTGTAGCTCCGGATCCTCGACCACATCCATAACCCCAGCCAGGTTGTGGCGCACCTTCTCCGCAGTTGCAAGGACCTGGTATGGGAACAAGGAACAAGAGAACATTAAACACACGAAACATAACATATTTTAATATTTGACCAATTACGAATTTTAACAAATAAAATGTTGTGGTATTCTGGGAAGCTTACTATGTTCAAAGTTATTGTTACCATTATGGAAAAAAGAGAACATTGACACGTTGCACAACACACGAAACATAACATATTTCAATAATTGACCGATTAGGAATTTTAACAAATAAAATTATGTAGTATTCTGGGAAGCCAATATGCTATAGTGGGAGCCTATCATTGGCCTTTGTAATTGTGGTTGGGTGGGACAGGGATCTCCCTTGTTTAGGCCAATCGGGTTTCTGCAGACTCCCATTTTCTTATGTTCTTATGTTCTTATGTTCAAAGTTATTGTTGCTATTATGAAACTAATATTTCCTCTACTCACTTGCTCCAGGGTTCCGTGTGATGTGGATGCTGTGGATGGTACAGCACCAGGAGGCTTCCCCTGCTTCGCCTTCCGCGCAGGCATGGAGATGGCTGGGGTGGTGTCCTCCTGACTGCCGGCAGAGGGGTCCTCCACATCGTGTGTGGGAGGTGCTGGGGCTGGGTCAGGCACAGGAACAGAAGCAGGTTCGGCAGCTTGGGCAGCAGACTGTTGGGACATGAATGTATAATTAGTAACATGTACATTATTTATCAACTGTAAAATACCATTCAACATAACCATTCATCCTTGTAACCTTTAAATAAAATGAATAAACTGCTTTGTGTTATTATGTGTTTCATTAACAAAAATGTTAGGTAATTATAAACTTAAGTGAACAAGATACATTGAAAAAAATAATGACATCATTATAAGCAAAATAATTCAGAAAAAGACAAAACCTGTCACTATCCTGAGGACGCCAAACCTCTTGGCTTGCTATCGCTCGCCAGGAAAATATTGATGTGGTTGTCGATTTAATAGTGAAAGGGTTGGAAAACATAAAAAATATAAACGTACCTGAGGCATACCAAGTGTCCTGGGCTTATTTTGCCGCACGACGTGTGGCTTCAGGAACCGGAAAATGTCAATGATCCACTTCTCCCTCTCCGTCAACCTTTTGGCCCCATCACCACTCTTCAGCTTGGTGAGCCTGCCAAACCTGGAGCGGAGAGAGGTGAACCACGTCATCAAGTCCAAGGCTGTGATGGGGTGTTCCACACTGGCTGCCTTCTCCGCCACAACATGGTCTATGTGTTCCTTCTGTTTGTGCCTGGGATCACCCTTATCATATAGAAAAGGCACCTCGAATTCCAGCCACTCTCCCAGCATACGCTCAGTCTCCTCTGTCAGGATAATGTTGGTGCTCTTCCGGCGCCGTTTTCGCCGTTGTGGTGGCTGTAGCTGTTCGACGCCGGAATTTGTAGGGGGTGGGTCCTCGTCATCATCGTCGTCGTCATCACTTTCCTCATGATCATCTTCGACTTGCCCCATGACCTCTCCATTCTCGTCGTCGATGTTGATCAACAATTCTGCCTGTTCAGCAGAGTTGGAGGTGCCAGGCATCGAGGGGGCAGGCGGTAAGGTGGCAGACGTCGATGGGGCAGGCGGAGAGGTGGCAGGCGTCAAGGGGGCAGGCGGAGAGGTGGCAGGCGGAGAGGTGGCAGGCGTCGAGGGGGCAGGCGGAGAGGGGGCAGGCGGAGAGGTGGCAGGTGTCGAGGTGGAAGGGGAAACCTTCCTGACCTTCTTCCCGCTTTTCTTGGTATTCATGGTGACAGGGCAGGGCAGGGCAGGGCAGGGCAGGGCAGGGCAGGGCAGCGTGCAGAGGGTGGCAGGGTGACAGGGTGGCAGGGTTGGCTATAGGTTGTTGCTCCGGTATGGTGAGAGGTATGACTGACGGCAGTGTGTCCCGCTGGTCCTTATATACCCCCCGTACATCGTTGCCGCGTCTTCCCGCCAGCCCGCAGTGCGGCGGTGTTGCCGTATACTTCCCGACGAACGTAAACTTTCCCGTTTGACGGGAATATTTTACGATTGATGTGAGCAGCTCACGTCTGACGTGCGAGCGGCTAAGTCTGACGGGGCTGCTCCCGTCAGACGGCCGTGGTGGGCCGGACGGTCGTAAAAGTTCCCGACTTTTGACATACGTGTGCGCGAGCCACGTATATGATTCCAATTTCAAAACATACCGGGCGGCATCGCCCGCACCAACCGCCTCCCCGACCCGCGTGGCTACTCCCGCCATGCGTACCCCCCCCCCCCCCCACCCCGACTGTACACAATTTCATTTGCGTTTGACCAAACTACCAATATTCGGGTGCCAACTACCAATAAACCTTCGTACGGGAGCTGTCGGGAGCATATACGTGAATGTGTGAACCAAGCATAACATGATTATGTAACGTATGCGTAGGACGTTCTAGAGGATATTAAACAAGAAGAATATTAGATCTTGGACACGATCTAGATATGAGTTAATGTAAGTTTCAGAAGGATTAACACATACGCAATAAATAAGGATCTTGGGCACAGATCTAAATAGAATTATACGCTACACAATTCACATATTTTACCTATACCTTGACAACAATAAACACAACGTAAGATATACAGAGACACTTAGGGTAATGTTGGAGGGTAGAGAGAGAGCAAGTCTGGCCGACGTAGATCGTAGGTCCGTTGAGCAGCACTTCAGGGGTGTACGGCATCACTCGAGCTGGACTTCAGGTTCCAGACTTCAATGGGTACTACAGGTATAGCACTCTCTCCGGGCAGGGGGAAGGTCGGTACAAACTCCCACCGTGGATGGATGTCCTGTTCCTTTTCAGGGTTTAGTACAGTACCGCAGTGGATGTTTGCATACATTTCCACTAATTCTTTGTGGTGATATGTGACTTAATTCTTGACTCTCTTGTACATGAGCTCGAGGCAATAGGGGTATTAGGGATTCATTTGTGATGGAGTTGTGAGGTTTAATACTTATCCTAGACATAGATGGGTAATGTTTATATGGTTACTTATCTCATAGGTATTAAATTTAAGACTTACATATTAGTTGTTTAGCTTTTGAAGGGAGAAATCCTACTTGTATGGAATACGCCATCATCTAAACTCTTATGCGAACTTGGTTATTGTTCGCCTAGTATTGGTTCTTTTCCTGGGGCTCTTACATCTTCAGGTTCGTTGTAATTGGTACTCTTGCTCAGGTCCATTTATGCATATATGTTTCTGGTCGTTGATGTTCAATTTGCATAAACGTTCTCTTTATACTGCAGGTCTGGGAATTGAGGAAATGCTGTCTTGTGGTTGGCTGGCACAGTTTGAAAACAGGGCGGCAATTGGCTGTTGGAATTTCCCATACTTGTTGATGTTGTCTGGTCCCATAGAATATAAGAAGCTCCTGAAGAAAGGGGTGGCTCCTATATTTTTGTGGTTCTCCGTTGTTTCCGTGCTCCTGGTTTATTTTGGTTACCCAGTTGCAGGCTAGCAATTCTGCAACTCTCTTCTGTAGTCCCTTTCACCAACCCTGTCATTTCAAAATATATAATGTACCTCCGAAGTAATCTAAATACTTTACATGAATGGTTGGTAAATTGGCATGTGACATTTAACATTGATAAATGCAAAGTATTAACGAAAAGGACGGAGAATACAAATGCAAAATAGAAAATAGCAAATACGGAATTACAAATTTCAGACTGTGAGAAAGATCTTGGTGTGTTTGTTAGCATTGAACTGAAGTGTAGGAAACAATGTATAAGCATTCGTAAAAAGGTAAACAGGATTCTCAGGTTCATCTCTAGGAGTGTAACAAAACTGCTAATGCTGTCTTGAAACTGTGTGTATATAAATATATATATATATACCGTATATATATATATATATATATATATATATATATATATATATATATATATATATATATATATATATATATAATATATATATATATGGAGGTAAAATCACAAATGCGTGTGATCAAATTATGTAGCAAAATTCGCTAGGAAAATTGAAACAATGGAACACCAACCTTTCGTCTATTCTCTCAAGACATCTTCAGGGTAATACAAGAAAACAGAAAACAGGGGGAGAGTGAGGCTTAAATACCCGTCCTAAATCATCTGTGAATTGCTAACTAGCATATAAATACAAACAGTGTTGCCATCCTATTTCCTGTTGCCATATATTTAGGAACATACTTCTTTTACATACAAAATATATGTCTTACACATTATATATACTTATACAGATATGCATATACATTATATATACTTATACAGATATGCATATACATTATATATACTTATACAGATATGCATATACATTATATATACTTATACAGATATGCATATACACTGATATATGCCTAACACTACAATCTAATCATATATACAATTTGATACAGATCAATTTACTTGCAGATCCCTTTCAAACTTGTATCTAACTTATGTAAATATGAAGAAATACATATAGATATTCATATAATTACATATGCATACACATATACATACATATACACGCATACATTACATACATACAAATACAAATTACATA
Organism: Paralithodes platypus; assembly: GCA_032716605.1. Classification (NCBI taxonomy): domain Eukaryota; kingdom Metazoa; phylum Arthropoda; class Malacostraca; order Decapoda; family Lithodidae; genus Paralithodes; species Paralithodes platypus. The sequence goes on from CM064525.1 coordinate 26,381,399, forward strand.
TATATATGAACAAAAGCAAAATGGGAGTCTACAGAAAGCCGATTAGTCCACACAAGGCAGATCCTTCTTACACCCAACCCTAATTATAAGGCCAAATTATAGGCCCAACTCAATAATACTATGGATCCTGGGGACTGACCTTCCCATAATTGTCAGATCATCATAAGGAAAAAGGAGTCTGTAGAAAGCCGAATTGCCCACACCTGGCATATCCCCCTCACAACTAAGCAGTATATATACATAAACATGCATATACATACACACACCTACATACACACACATATATACATACATAAACATACATATATACAATAATTATTATACAAACAGAAAATACATAGTGATCATACCTCATGTGTATAGTATTAATTAGATACCTAACTATCTAATACCATGAGGATTGACCTCACCATAAGGGTCAGATGTCAAACTACTATCTGTTTCAGTCTATAATCTTTATCATTTTCATGGAAGAGATTTAGCAGGATGTTATCTATATTGTAAAGGCCACCATTTAGATTCATAGTGTTTCTAAATTCTCTGATCAAGGTGGACTCGGCAAATAGTCTTTCATAATAGCAGCTTGACCAGTAGATCATCTTAGCCTCATCCCAATTTACATGATGGTTTTGTCTTTGTTTATGTTTAAAAATACCATTAGATTCTTGAGCTGACCTTACTGATTGTTGGTGTTGTTTAACTCTCACCTCTAATTTGTTTCCAGTTTGTCCTATGTATATGTCATTACATCCTTTATACGGAATTAAATATACACCACCTGCATCATTTTTAGGGCTGTTTTTGATCAAAGTAGACTTGACGGAGTTTTCATAATTGAAAACTACATTTATATTCAAATTATTGAGAGATGTTGCGAGAGGTGTTAATTCATCGTGATATGGCAAAACTAAGATATTTTTAATTAAAAAGGGAGCTTTATTATTTACATTATAAAAGTTTTTTTCGACTTTGGCTAAACTTTGATCAACAAGACTTTCATACTTAAAGTAAAACTGTCAATTTTTTCAGTTATGTTTCTAAGAGCATTAAGGATTATGTAACCCAGAATGCATAGATAACGAATACAAACTCTAGCTCTTTCAAACTCCAACTCTATCCAACTCTAGCTCTTCCCAAACCTTCTGGCATCTATGGTGGGTTGGTGAAAACCTCTCAAACAATTTTTCTTCTTTGTCTTTCCCTTCTCTGTTCCACTCTGACGGCACTACCGTCACTTTTTCCTCTGACAAAGTTGAACTCTTCACTGACACTTTCGCTAAAATCTCCACTTTGGATGATTCCGGTGCTACTCCTCCCTCTCCACCACCCTCTCTCCTACTTATGTCTAACATCATACTCTCTTCCAAGGATGTACTTTCCACCCTCTCTGGGCTTAATACTAAGAAGGCGTACAGACCAGACGTTGTTCCTTCTATTGTACTCAAAAACTATGCTCCTGTGCTGACTTCCTGCCTAGGCAAACTCTTCCGTCTCTGTCTCTCCTCTAACGTCTTCCCTTCTTGCTGGAAGTTTGCTCTCATTCAACCTGTCCCAAAGAAGGGTGACCACTCTCAACCCTCCAACTATCGTCCAATTGCTCTCATTTCTTGCATCTCTAAGGTTTTTAAAACTATTCTTACTTAAAAATTTCTTAAGCATAGATCTTCCCATAACCTACTCTCAGACCGCCAGCATGGCTTCCTTAAGGGCCGCTCTACTGGTGATCTTCTTTTTAGTCTTACTAACTCTTGGTCATCATCCATTCGGGACTTCAGTGAAACTTTTTCTGTTGCACTAGACATATCGAAGGTCTTCAATAGAGTCTGGCACAAATTTCTTATTTCCGAACTACCCTCCAACGGTTTCTATCCCTCCATCTGTGCCTTTGTCTCTAATTTCCTTTCCGGCCATTCCATAGCCGCGGTTGTGGACAGCCACTGCTCACTTCCTCAACCTATTAACTCCGGTGTTCCTCAGGGTTCTGTCCTATCTCCTATTCTCTCCCTATTATTCATTAACGATCTTCTCAACTGCACCTCCAGCCCCATTTACTCATATGCTAATGGCTCTACATTACACTATTCAACTAGTCTTCCACAACACCATTCACAGCAGGAACTCCAAAACTAATGTAAGGCCATAAAACACCTATTTTCTGATCTCTCTACTATCTCTAATTGGGACAGAGAAAATCTGTCTACTGTGACCTACTCTTCAACAACATACAAATTAACCCTTTATCATCTCTTAATATTCTCGGTGTCTCTTTTTCTTCTGATCTCTGTTGGAAAGATCATATTACCTCTCTTGCTAAAACAGCTTCCCAGATGCTTAGTGTGCTTAAACGCCTCCAGTTATTTTTTACCCTTTCGCAGCTTCTTGCTCTGTACAGGGGCACAGTGCATCCATATACTGAGTGTTCTTCACACATGTGGGGAGGATCCTCTCATACAGGACTCCTAGACAAGGTAGAAAAGAATGCCTTCCGTCTTTATATCTCACATCCGCTCACCAATTATCTGCACCGCAATGTTGAATCTCTCTCACTATTCTATCGCTATTACAATAATCAGAGTTCCTCGGAGCTCTCTGTGTATACCACACCCTCTTCGTAGAGCATGTAGCACTTGTCTTGCGACACAATCCCACCCCTACTCTGTGCAATTCTCCAACCCAAGAGTGAAACATTATTATCAATCTTTCTTCTATTTAACAGCCGAGCTCTGCAACTCTCTCCCAGAAGCAGTCTTTCCCTCCTCCTATGACTTTTATTGCTTCAAACTGTGTGTGTGTCTAGGCATTTTGGCTCGAACGTCCCTTGATTTTGGCCCTGTCACTCTTTCAACTCTGAGGAGACACTTGGCAGTTTTGCCTTTTGTCTTTCTCACTCACATAGAAAAAATAAATTAAAACAAAAATAAACACTTTTTTTCTTCATTATCAGCATTACCATCCAAGATTAGGTTCCTTATTGAACATAGTGTTGTATGGGTAAGGTGGCATGGATTTGTTTAATTCATAGTTAATAAAACAAATTATTGTAGGACTATATTTTAATCTCCACCAAACTATTTATCTATCTCTAGCCAGACGCCGAGGGAGTGGCCACGGATGAATCGCCTCCATTGTTTTCACACTGACCTTAATGGTTGCTTGCGATGTTGCTGTGAACGGAAACTGAGTCGTCATCAGTTATTGAGGAGGGTAATATATGGAGGGGACTGCACATTGATTAACGACTCGAACATTAAATGTTATGAACATTGACCTAACTATAGGAGTGAACAAATTTCACTTTCATGTAAAATTCGTTAGGGTGAATAAGTAAATATTTCATGACACTCTTTGTTTTTTCATCTATCATATAATTTTCAGTTAACACACATGGACATAGTGCTGTAACGAAGTAAGTCTTATATTAACCATTTCACTATACCATGACACTATTATTCTCAGTTTAATATTGGCTAACTTTGGACGATATTACTCAACTTTATACAGTATGTCCGGGATTCAGAGTGGAAAACAATACGTTGATGAAACCTGTTGCTGGTAGGTCACTCCCAAGCCGAGTATAATAGTGGAAGAAAAGATAAGCGTCACTATGTGGAATGGGTTAATATAATAGTATAATGGTAGCCGGAGTAAAAGACAGAATAACGTCACTATATGGAAATGGGTTAATATAATGTTACAAGTGTAGCCAGAATAAAGTGAAACACAAACAACGTCTTACAGCAACTCATCCTACATTGTAAGAACTTTGTGTTCAAACGCAACAACAAATTATGTTACATTTAACCCGGGAACTGCGGGAAGACTCTTAAGAGTTCCCCCGGCGGACTGCGGGAAGACTCTTAAGAGTCAGAGAAAAAAAAAAAACATTTAAACATCGAAAAAAAAAAATTATTTATTTTTATTTTGTTTTGCCCTTGGACCATGCAAAATATCAGTCCTCTACCTCCCCTCCTTCCCCACTTTCCTCCCCTCCTTCAGTTATCACCTATTTTCCCTGTTATTCCCTTATTCTGAGGTATATTTTCGTGCTAACATTAGCGAGTTGCAAGCAGGGCATTGTCATCACTGTTAGCAAGCGAGTGCAAGAGAGAGAGAGAGTATCGATCGACAGTGTCTCAGTGGCCTTGGGGGAAATTGGCGGGAAAGGAGCTTGCCTCACCCATACATTATGTATCTCGCGGCCTGTATCGCCGATTTTGACCATCCAAACGCTGTTTTCACTCGTTTTATTGTTGTAACAGGTTAATACCTTTATAATCAACCTATAATAGGCGCATATGGATAAGTATTAATGCTATTTATGGTAAAATTAATATTTTAGTGATGGAAACAGCTCAAATACATGCGCACAGGCAGAGGTGTCTAATTACCCCCATGCGCACTTAAGAGGTTAAACATACACTTTTATTTACAGTGTATGCTTATAGCTTCATTTTGTGGAATATTTAAAAAAAACCCAGTTCTGATAGTAATAATACATAATATTTCACAATGAAAAACTGTATGTATGCTACAGTATGATCATACATTAGTTACACTACAGTATATAGCCGTGGGAGGCAGAGTCGCTGGTATTCTAATACAAGTACAGTGTTTCCTTGTTTGTCGAGGGTAAGACAGACCATATCTGTTAAAACCACTCGAGCAGCTTGGGATTGCCACCCTCTCACAGCGCTAGGAAATACCAACCAGGATATCCACAAGGGTCACTCTTCTTCTCGGGAGTTTATTATGTGCAATTGCTTGTTTAAAAAGACCCATGTTTATATTACTTACACTTCCTTAAATATCTCTTCCATACATGTTAACTAAATGTGAGTAAAGATGCGATACATGGATATATTGACGCACCTCTCTCTCTCTCCCTATATATATATTATATATATATATATATATATATATATATATATATATATATATATATATATTGAGAATATATCACAAATACACGTGAGCCACTAAATGTGGCTCACATGTATTTATGATATATTCTCAATATTTGTAACTCTCATGCTTTGTGGGTTAGAATTAAATGAAATCAATTTCTACCCGAGTTGTGTCGGGACACTCAAAAATCCGTGTATGGTATTCTGGAAATATGGATCCTACAACTAGGTTTGAATTGAAAAATATTCGCCTAGTGGGTTTCCCTTCTCCCTAACATAAATAGGATAGAAGGCTGAGTGTCTTTTAGACTGCCGTGGTGTAATTGATTAAAGCGTCGGCTATCATCCTGGTGGTCGATGGTTCGATCCCCACTGAGAGACTAGAAACATTTAGTGGCTCACGTGTATTTGTGATATACTCTCAATATTTGTAACTCTCATGCTTTGTGGGTTAGAATTAAATGAAATCAATTTTTACCCGAGTTGCTCGGGACACTCAAAAATCCGTGTATGGTATTCTGGAAATATGGATCCTACAACTAGGTTTGAATTGAAATATATTCGCCTAGTGGGTTTCCCTTCTCCCTAACATAAATAGGATAGAAGGCTGAGTGTCTTTTAGACTGCCGTGGTGTAATTGATTAAAGCGTCGGCTATCATCCTGATGGTCGATGGTTCGATCCCCACTGAGAGACTAGAAACATTTAGTGGCTCACGTGTATTTGTGATATATTCTCAATATTTGTAACTCTCATGCTTTGTGGGTTAGAATTAAATTAAATCAATTTCTACCCGAGTTGCGTCGGGACACTCAAAAATCCGTGTATGGTGTTCTGGAAATATGGATCCTACAACTAGGTTTGAATTGAAATATATTCGCCTAGTGGGTTTCCCTTCTCCCAAACATAAATAGGATAGAAGGCTGAGTGTCTTTTAGACTGCCGTGGTGTAATTGATTAAAGCGTCGGCTATCATCCTGATGGTCGATGGTTCGATCCCCACTGAGAGACTAGAAAAATATATATATATATATATATATATATATATATATATATATATATATATATATATATATATATAGATATATATATATGTATATATATATATATGTATATATATATATATATAAGCTCATGACCCAATCACCATTTGTTCTAATTTTCTGTTTATTTTATTTTTTATTCTATTTTATTATTTTTGTTTTCATTTTTTATTGGGGTGGCCGACTCAAGACAGTGCAAGAACAGAGAAAACACAAAAACAACTTAAAACAACTGAAAAACACAGATAGAAACACAAATTCACACACATTTCACATCTAGGTCATCCAGGAGAAGACCCAGAGACCAGGGTCACCAAGGTCGCTCCAGCACTTCCCCTGCCCCCGACCACCCGGAGGTTCCGATCTCAGCAAGCAGACATGCAGCGGAGCCGAAGCCACAAGCCCGCCCACCAAACTTCCAGGCGCACCCTTCATATTAATTGTTTCCCCGTGCCAGGCACCTGACGGACTATTATCTAGTCCAACTTGCGCCCGACCCCTTCCCCCAAAGGACCAAGTGTTCACTCAACTATTCACAGGCATTCTCCATTCATTCTTGTTTATTACCACTGCCTTTGCCTGATATATAGTCGTTCCTCTATCATCCAAAGCTTTTCTTACACAGTCTCTCCATCTCAATGGGGGTCTTCCTGCCCTTCTATTTCCCCTTGTATCTGACTCACATATTCTCTTTGTAAGCCTTTCATCTCCCATTCGTTCAACATAACCATACCAGCTCAGCACCCTTCTGTTCACTCTGGCTGACAAATGTTCCTGCTGCCCCACTCTCCTATGTATCTCTTCATTCCTCTCACAATATATATATATATATATATATAAAATATATATATATACATTATATATATATATATATAGTATATATACAGTATATATATATATATATATATATATATACCCGGTATATATGTTTATATATAAATATTATATATAAAGCTATATATATATATATATTATATATATATATATATATATTATATATATATATATATATATATATATATATACCGTATATATACTGTATATATATATATATACCGGTATATATTTATATATAAATATGAATATATATATATCTTCCCTGCTGGAGAATTGTTTCTCATAAATTGTAAGCTCTCACGTTGAAAATAAATCAACACCTGAATGGCACGAAACATCTGAAAATCTCCAAAATAAGAGATCGAAACGGGTAATCTAGCATAATACTAACGGATTAGAGAGGGTTAAACAATACAGTGGAAAACATGGGAGCAGAATTGTTAATCAAGAACTAAATGGACGATCAAGGATGGTGGAGAATATTATTAATTAGTTCAGATAATTTTATGGATGAGATGGCGTGAGTAGCAATGGCAGCTGCCGGATAAGGTTTACTTTGTAAACATTCCTTATTCTTATATCCGTGTGTGTGATACAGAGAGAGAGAGAGAGAGAGAGAGAGAGAGAGAGAGAGAGAGAGAGAGAGAGAGAGCGAGAGAGAGAGAGAGAGACAGAAGGGACCGGGGAGGTTGTGGGCTCGCTAAAGATAATAAACAGTAAGGATGACCTTGCTCTGGTTCATCTGGTATATATAATGCTTCCCTGAGAGCCACAACTTGGTGCGCGCGTCGCTACACAGTAGATGTCTCTCTCCCAGTGATATCGTACATCTCCACCTTTCAGAAGACATCATGTGGTCGACGTGGGTGACGGTGGCATCCTCCACGGTAATACTGTGGACAATGGTTTATGTTCAGTCCACCTGCGGTGACATAACATCATCATGGCCCAACAGGAACTTGTTGGGCCAGCCTGCCACCAACCAGCTGGTCATCCGCGACAACTTAAACCACGACCAGTCCAATCAACAAGGTAACTCATTCATTGTGATTTGATAATATATATATGTTTTTTTGTTTTTTGTTTTTTAATATGGATGTATAATTTAGTGTAACCCCTCCTGTAGCCTGATGTCCAGATTATATGGTTTATGTTTAATTAAACGATCGTATACTGCATATATACTGTATATGTATCCCCAGCGTCGATATCAAAACTTAGGTGAAATGGGATCCTGACGTTAGAATATGTAAATTCAACATGGATTCAAAGTTACTTGGGCGATATTGAATAGCTGCCTGGTTTCCATTGTCTTTCAAATCACGTAAAATTTTAGTTGAGACTTGATTTCAAAGTTGAAATTATTTCTGTAAAGGGACATTGATACAAGTCGTTTGTTTTTGTTCAACTCGTATTATATGTTGTTACCATGATAGTGTTGTGCTATACCAACAACCTTCATTTCATATCACTGTCGCTTTGACGTGAGTTCATTGACGTTGTACTGGCACCATATTTCCACATGGATTCACTATTGATAACATGTAGACATTTATAGATAATAACAATTAATGTATGTTCATTGTCGCTTTGGTGTCTAATGTATGACGTTATAATTATAGCCATTAAGCTTCAACGTAGATGCAATGTGTTTGTGTGTGTGTGTGTGTGTGTGTGTGTGTGTGTGTGTGTGTGTGTCTTCTTGATGTTTGACATGCTTCATCAAACACTACATATCATGTTTACCCTTTACATTTTGTTTTGATGATAAATTGGTTAAACTTTGAAATTCCCTCTTTATTAAGTAACACCTCGTTTTTAACATTAATCATCAATTACAAACCCCAATGCAATTGAATAAACTAATCAAAGCATATGGCCCTCCCGGGATTCGAACTCGGGACACCATAGAGCCAGTTATTTGTATGTGCTTTGACAATATTAACTCACTTTTCCCTCAGGGTGAATGAGATAGGAAAATATTATTCTAAGTAGTGGTATAAATCCTTAAAGGAAACATCATAAACCCTTCTGTAGTTTAATTCATCTTCCCGTGGCGATGCATTAAACATTAAGTTTTGTGTTTTGTTTGTTATATTCAACTCAATGCTACGGGAAGATGAAGGAAACTATACTGTGTCTTTTATATATCGTGATACAGTACTGCATTCTACAATACTCATACTTTTAGCCTATCCATTTCCTATAAATGGAAAACAGTGTTAACTATGACAAGACACTAAAATATTATGCCTTTAAGGGGGTTCCATGTCAGTTGAACCAGTGCCACTTCAACCAGTGCCACTTTAACCAGTGCTAACTCAACCAGTGGCCACTTCAACCAGTGACCATTTCAACCAGTGACCATTTTAACCAGTAACCTAACCTAACCTAACCTAACCTAACCTACTGGTTAAAATGGTCACTGGTTGAAGTGGCCACTGGTTAAAGTGGCACTGGTTGAAGTGGCACTGGTCCAACTGACCTGTCACCCTTTAAGAGGTCATAGCTAAAGCAAACTATGTCTGAAACATTGTTTTACCTAACATGACAATCATTAAGTTTTTGAAGTATCTGAAGATCTCTCGTGACATCCTATGCATATCAACACAGCTATTAATTCATATATAGCCACATATCTATTAATATACACTTCCGTATATTTATACATCCAAACACATACTAATCTTACCGCTGAGAAAATAAATAAATCGAGACTATTACCATAGCGTAGACATTTTAGAGAATATGAATAGTGTAGACGTGATTGGAAACACAAACATACAAAGGCTAAATCATTTAGAAAGTGAGAGAAGGAGAGTCAGCATAAATACTGAGACACACGCACTTTTTTACTAACTATTAATTTCAGATAATATTTTTCTGACAGCATCGAAATTAAACTTCTAACAGTTTTAAGCCACGAACAAATATTTACCTTCAGGTTATTTTTATAACCAGTGCAGACACCCAAAATGCTGCCTAAAAAAAATGTATACATAGCAATTTGGCAGAAAACGCTTGTGTGACCTTTCAGTAGACAGAGACTGGCCAACAGCCACATTTTGCGTCTTTGATATTACAAAACAAAATCAGTACAGATTTTGTGTAGGAGAATACTTTGATGTTTAATATAAATATGTTTAACATGTAGGATATTTTACAATACTATATCAACTCACACTTTTAGGTTAGGGTGAAAAGTTGTTCGATTTGTTTGTCGCAATGAATAGTGTCTTTTCAACATTAACATAAACCTTTAATAATTTGCATAGGACCACAATGGGTATATTTATCCAAATAATAATACTGATCAGTAATCATAGAAGCTAAGAATACAAAACGAATAAATGCTAAATAGGCTAGGAGAGAGAGAGAGAGAGAGAGAGAGAGAGAGAGAGAGAGAGGGGGAGGGGTACCGAGCCGAGGATAGATCAACACTTGTTTATGTCAGCCACCAGCATACAGACCCTTCAGTACACTGATATTGGACAAACTTCTCGTATACTGTAGTCTGCTAATATCATTACGAACCTTTGTCAATACCAAACTATTTTTAGGCAAATATGTGTTAAGGGGAGATGGGCCGTTTTGGGGATCAATTAATTTATTAATTTATTTCTCAGTTTCCTCGCTAGACCTCCATCAAGCTTAGAAAAACACCACCTAGACCCCCCTTCAAGATAAATTTGTACATTTTTCGATAGAAAAATTTCTCGTCCGAAGGCCAGTTCCTCTAAATATTTCAGGCTTGGTATCGCTCGCCAGGAAAAAGTCGACACTTATATGACACGAAAGGTCTTAAAATTGACAATGGCGCGAAAGGTGTTAATATCGCCAAACTAATGGGCCGAACGTCTTATAATCTCAAAACAAATGGGGCTTAACACGAGGGAGAAAGGGGACCAGAAAATCGACCCATCTCCCCTTAACCCTCGTCTAGCGGGGGTTTTTGGGCTTATTTGGGCATATTCAGGCCCTCCTGAATGATAAATCAAGTATCTGCATGAAACGAAATGTATTCATAAAAAAACTAGAAGCTAAAAGCTTCAAAATGAGACCAGAACGAGCTACGTAGCACTCGTGGTTCTCATACAGTGGTACCAGTAACATGGGAATTTAGCGTATAGCGGTATATTTTTCCCAGCTACGCTCACTACTGGCTACACTGCCGGCCTCTCGAGAACACAGGAGAGGGTGAGTCAGTGGGCGACGGTAGGCCCTGGGAGTCGGACGTGTGGCCCGCTGCGCTCCCGACCATTTGCACTTGATTTTAACCCTTTAAAATCCATAATAATGCTCCTAACTTGCTGCAAATTGGCGCCCGGGCGCCGCTCTTTAAGGGTTAATACAACTTTGGTGTTCAAGCTCTATTGAAACATTGAGTTCATGTACAAGGTATCACAAACACTATCTATCAACGTTATGATTGAGGTCATGGTGAAAAGTTGTCCAATATTTTCATTCTGAAGACCCTATAGTTTTCTTTCTATATGCCTGGCTGTGTCTGTTTATCTGTTTATGTGTACATGTCTCTCTTATGGTCTACATACAGTATGTCTTTCAGCCTTTGTGTGTACATGTCTGCAGTATATGTTTATCTTTCATCTCTTGTGTCTGTATGTCTGTGTTATGGGTCTGTTCGTCTGCGTTTGTGTCTAGGTGTCTTTCTGGCTGTCGACGTGTCTGTCCAGTGTCCATGTGTCTTTCCATCTCTGACCTTGCATTAATCTGTGTCTGTCTGCCAATGTGTGTTATTTTTATCTCCGCCAACGAAGGCTATGTTTTTGCGACTGTTTGTCTGTTTTTCTGTAAACAAGATATCTCAAAAAGTTATGAATCGATGCTCATTAAATTCGGTGGGTAGAACAGATTGTATTATGCCCTAAGGAAAAAGTGGTGAATTTTAGGAAGTGATTAATAGAGCTCGTACCTCCGCCAGCGTACGCAGCTCACAAAGTTATGAACCGATGTTCACGAAACCTGATGGGCAGATAGGATATGCCCCAAGGAAGAAGTTATTCCATTTAGGAGGCGATCAGTAGAGCGCATACCTCTGGCAGCGTAGGCGGAGTTAAGAGTTTTCCCGAACGCCCCTCTAGTTTGTCTGTGTATTTGTATGTATGTCTGTCTATGTGTCTGCCTTTTTGCCTGTGTGTCTGTTTATGGGCCGATCTGGCTGTAATTAAGCTTGTCTGTCCATATAATTTATTGTCCATGTATTTGTATGTCTATATCAATGTATTTGCATATCTGTTTGTGTCCGCCTGATAGTCTGTGCGGATATCCTTTTATGTGTTTGTGTGTTTATCTGTCAATGAAGTTGGTCGGAGGTTATGTGTTCATCTCCGTTTGTTTCTCTGTCTGTTTGTTTGACTGTAAGCAATATATCTCACACATTTATCGACCGATTTTCACGAAATTTGGTGAGCAAATACGAAATGTGCCAAGGAAGAAATATTTTAGTTATGAGGCGATCTGTACATAATAAGTTTGTCAGTCCGTTTGTTTGTTTGTTTATAAACATACTATCTCACAAAGTTATGAATCGATTTTCAGTAAATTTGTTGGGCAAATATGATATGAACCAAGGAAGAAGTGATTCAAGTTAGGAAGTGATCCGGATCATATCTTGTAACCCAGAACTAGAAGAATATTTAGGCCTATGATATTCCTGGCATAAGCGGTGGTGTGCGCTCGCTCTACCGAGTGCCTCTCTAGATATCCATATTACTGCTTGTCTGTCTCCATTTGTCTGTACGTGTATGTATGTTTATGAGTGAGTCTGTATTGTGTCTGTCTGTGTATGTGTTTATAAGGCTATATGTATGTCTGCCTCCGTGAGCCTGTCTGTATATGTATGATAAAGTGATTGCCTGTCTCTGCCTTTGTGTCTGTCTGTCTGTGTATGTGCTTATAAGGCTATATGTATGTCTGCCTCCGTGAACCTGTCTGTATATGTATGATAAAGTGATTGTCTGTCTCTGCCTTTGTGTCTGTCTGTCTGTGTATGTGTTTATAAGGCTATATATATGTCTGCCTCCGTGAACCTGTCTGTATAATTATGTATGATAAAGTGATTGTCTGTCTCTGTCTTTGTATCTGTCTGTCTGTGTATGTGTTTATAAGGCTATATGTATGTCTGCCTCCGTGAACCTGTCTGTATATGTATGATAAGTGATTGTCTGTCTCTGCCTTTGTGTCTGTCTGTCAGTGTATGTGTGTATAAGGCTATATGTATGTCTACCTCCGTGAACCTGTCCGTATATTTATGTATGATAAAGTGATTGTCTGTCTCTGCCTTTGTGTCTGTTTGTCTATGAGTATGTCTACCTGTGTATCTGTATGTCTCCTTGAGGCAACTTATGTTTACGTGTCTGTCTGTCTTTGTCTGTCATTCATCATGTGTTTATCGGTTGGTTTACGTGTGTCGTGAATCCTAGCTGGTATATAAACCGTAGTTTGAATTTCCCGGGTTCACGACAGCTGGTTCCTTTTTGATTATACGCATTACTTGATTTATCTTTGTGGATAAATATTACTGTGGTTGCACCAATTATATCTTAGTTTGTTTTCCCTTATTATTTAATCACGGGGGACGATATAGAACCCTTAAATATATTTTATATTGTTACGATAAAAGGGAATCTCAGTACACTTCACACAGAGACTTCTAGTCCATGGGAATTAGATGAAAATAGGGTGTTTAATCAAACAAATTGCAATAGTTTGTTTTATTGCATGAACATGTTAGTTGTACTCCTAGTAACACCATATCCAAAATCGGACAAATTCGGACATATGGTATTTACGTAATTCACATTTTAACCCTTTCAGTAGGGACATTTTTTCACATTTTCACGTTTTTCTCGAAAATGGTGCATCATACAGATAAGAGGTATAGATACTAAAAAAATAGGAAAAAGTATTGTGCTCAAGTTATGTTCTATAAATTTTTTCCCTAAAACCTATAGTCTTTATGGAAATAAGCCCAGAATTGGAATACGTGAGTATGAAAAACTTGGAAAAAACAACTTTGCATTCACATTTCATTAAATATCTCATAACCTACTTATTTCACCGCAAATTGTTATAGAATAAATCTTTTAGAGGGAAGTCTTTTTGTTATTTTAGCATACTTTTTATTCTTCTAAATGCTAATTTATTTGACAAAAATGTAAAATATAAAATACACCCATGTGAACATGTGTGAAAAAATAAACACAAATTTGGAGTTTTGGCATATTAACTGCAATTATTTATTTGTATTACATAAACGTGTCATTTGGACTCTTTGAATTACTATATCAAACAACTTTAATTGAAGTTATTTTATATTCAAAATTATACTAATTTCTTTTTTAAATGAGATATCTCCTCAAATAATTTGTTTATTATATACAGTAAATGTATTGAAAACTAATACAACATAAACTATAGGATTTCTTGTCTAGTATATGATTTGACCTTGACCTCTATGGATGAATCCTTGGGTCATAAGGTCAGCTATGTCTAATATAGAAAAAAAAATCTCTTTGATTGCCTTGTGGATTACATTACAGTAGTTATAAATGATATGATTATATAAGATCAGACAACAGAATAATGATCTATTGGCTATTTTAACAATTTAAAGAACAGAAAAAGAGACTGTGAAACAAGAGTAAGAAAAAATAAAAATTATTGTGGCTGAAAGTACATGCATTATGCCTGAACTAGCTCAATCACATTCAATATCCTCATCAGAGAATGTGTTGACACAAGTACTAGTTTGACACTCCTCGCAAAACTCTGTACATAGTAACCCATGTTTTTTGCATGAACAGTGTAGAGTGTCACAAAAGCCTTTACATTTACATCTAATTACTTTCAACAAGGTGTCAGGTGCTGGGCTGTTGTCCATCGTGCATGGTATTAGTTTGTTTTCGTTTCTCTTCCACCCCCAATCATCAGGTTTGATATTTATGTTTCCTAGCCATACTTGTGTTTGATAATAAACACGAAATGAGTGATATTTAGCTGCATCACTAGTAGGTGGCAGGTGTTTAAAGTCAACACTTCTCAAACTCTTTATGACTCTACCTTGAAACTTTTTCTTTCTTAACTCATCAAGAGATGTACAATCACTGCTAGAGCTGTAAACTAGAATAAGTGCTCTTTCTCCTGCTTTTTGTATTGCCTCATGAGATATTAAGCTACCCTCCCTGAAGTTGCCAGTTTTTGACGGGGATCCAACACAGTGGGTGGGTTTCTGGGAGCTCTTTGATTGTAGTGTTCACTCTCAAACAGACTTAACTGACATTCAGAAATTTACGTATCTAAAGGGACAACTTAGTGGTGAGGCTCTACAAATTGTTAGTGGGTTTAGTTTGGTCGCTGCAAGTTATGAACCAGCGGTCGCTATACTGAAAAACAGTTATGGTCAAAAGGATCGCATCAAAGCAGCTCACATAGCGAAACTGTGTAATCTCCCGCATCCTAGCCAGGAGGTCAGTGCTCTGAAAGATTTTTCCGCGTCATTTGAGTGTGGGTTAGAGTCATTACGCTCTATGGATGTAACAGTAAGTGAAATGTGTGCAGTACTGTTGCATAATAAACTTCCTAGTGCACTCTCTGAAGTGATTAAGCGTGAATTAAAAGACAACTGGCTGGATGTGGATGAATATGTTCGTGTGTTTAAGACTGAAGTGTGCAATCTAGAAAGTAGACATAATCCACTAGAACAGTTTGGGGCGACCGCCACAGCAGCATATGCAGTGTATAAGAAACCCGATACCAAGCAGAAGTATGGATGTAAGTTGTGTTTAAAGACAGGACATTTTTGGGCAAAGTGTGCAAAATACAAGAACAGTCCCGCCAAGGCCAATAGAGCAAGGCAGTTGAAATTGTGCGTCGGGTGCCTGTCGTCAGAACATGGCAGCCAGGGGTGTACTAACCCTAAAATTAGGCTGTGCCGATTCTGCCAACAGAAACATTTTAATTATTTGTGTCCGACGCCACACCTTGAACAAACTGGACAACCAGCAGCCCCTGAACCAACAGTGACCATGGCTGTGGCTTCGGGCCGTAACGCAGTGTTGTTGCCTACCATTCAGATTCCCTTGACCGTCAGAAACGGTCATACCAGTGAAGTAAGAGCTTTGTTGGACCAATGTTCGCAACGTACCTTCATCTTGCGCTCTGCTTTATCGCAGCTTGATTACGTTAGGGTCAGTAAGGAACAGCTAAGGCTCCAGGGATTTACTGGCTCACTTGGTAGTACGGAGTATAAAATAGTAGAGTTAACCTATCATCACAGAAGAAGGGTGCGTAAATTGAGAGCCGTTGTGGTGTAGGAGTTACCAGTATGCAAACCAGGGAGAGGATTAGAGATGGAGGTAAATGCTATCAAGGCTCGGGGTTACAAATTAGCCGATCCAGGTATCACTGATGGAGATATGATAGGGTTACTGATTGGGGCGGACTTTTATTACCACTTTGTACATTCAGGCTATGTCAGGGAAGGAAGTATAGTTATGTTACCCCCAATTTATGGTTATGCACTGAGTGGCACTTATCAGTCAGATATAGAAGAGACCCATGTAGAGTTAGTCACTTCTTAAGTTAGCAGTAGACCCTTTAGTGGAGATACAGGAAGATATTGGCAGGAATTCTCCAGAATTAAAGGATCTGACAGCTCTATGGGACTTGGACCATATTGGTATAAGTCCTAATGAGACTGGTAAGGGTGGGGAGAAAGTCTTAAATAGATTTTCTGAAACGGTACAGTATTCCGAAGCACAGGGGAATAAGACTACATATAGTTTACTTACAGTACCCCCCTTCTCTTTTACTGAGCACCATAGTCCCCGGCGCTCATTTTCGTTATGTGTCCACAGAGGACAACCCCAGTGATCTAGTTACCAGAGGGATTTCATATGTGTCCTTAGTTGCTTCTTCGCTTTGGTGGGGAGGGCCCACATGGCTACCTCACCAAATGCTATGGCCTGATCATGGCCCAATAGGGGGCTCAAAAGGAGGGGACACCACTGTGGGTTGTAACATGAGTCAAGAAGGAACCCTGTCATTGCCGGTACCGGTTGCCCCTACTGCCATATTGAATTAGGACCGGTATGGCTCATATATGAAGTCATGGCATGTAATGGCATGGGTCCTTATCTTTATTAGGACTCTTAAAGAGATGACACAAGGGAACTATCAGGCAAAACCGGCATACCTGACGGTGCCGGAATTAAGAGCAGCAGAGTCAGCCATGATTAAGGTAGCTCAGAGAGAAGCTTACTCTGAGTGTTACGACTGGGGTTCAAATATATCAGGGCTCTTATTCATTGGACTAGTAATGGCATAAATGCTACAACGGAAAGCGCTAGATCCAACCTCTGATGTATATTCCCAGTGAACAAAGAACACAAATACTCTACAGAGTTCTATATGCAATAATAGGCTATCAAACTCTCAATAAATGTGCGTCTACTCTAGGCTTAATGTTATGTGAAAACAGCCTATTACTACCTATAACCGAAGGTGCTTGGTTATGGTATGCAAAGTAAGGTGGTAAGAGAAGTTACAGCTTACGTTACTTTAATCAATAAATGTCAGGCACTCCTGCATGAAAGAAAGTGCACTAAAGTCCTTCAACACTAACAAGGAATCTTCTTTAAATGTTAGATGCTATAAAGATGCTCGTATCGGAAATGGAACCCAAAAAGGCAGGCAGCGGAACAATGCTCGTGCAGGCTATGCACAAAAAGGCAGAATATATAATGCCGTCGGAGCCAAGAATATCCTAAACACTACAACAATAATAATAATCGCCACGACAATGCAGTATTCCTATCAACAAAAAGAGCCTAAGTCGTTTGTGTCTCAATACATCAAACTAGGCTGCGAAATGCTTGTGTAATCATAAACGGGTATACATAAAAAGAGTAATTGGTTTAATATACTTAATGTCTACTATGATTGATAAAGTCTAGCTAGAGTCAATGATACGAGATACTGGTGCGCATGGCATGCCGCATAGCCTAGTGCAAATCTCAAGTCTGTGCGTCAAATATTACGTTATAATGAAGGGTAGCTCTCTTGAGAAACCTTAATACCGAAGTATTAAGCGTTCTCCTGGCGTACCTCAAAGACAAACAACGAGCTTAGAACAGTGCAGAATGGTATAGGCAAGAAGCCCTCATTCGTGCATGCTCTACTCTCAATGGCACACAGACTAGAATTTACTCAATCAACTCCAGTTCTCAGGTATGTCGTGCAGCTTTTTCCTAAAGCCAGCACTCATAGGAAACAATACCTTATAATATCAGACTCCTAGTCTAGCATTATCTAATCCAGCAGAACACTAATACTTATAGGAAGCGGCAATATGAAAGCCAACCAATGCTTCGTGATCCACTTATCTTAACAACTAACATACATGGGTTATATCAGACCTTAACGCACAATACAACTGGCCAGCATGAAGCTGATTTTGCAGAGTTAACCAGAGGGGGTATAATATTAATAAAAAGGTGGTGAAAGATATGAAAAAGAGAGAGGTAGGCAGAGGAAAAGATTCTCAGGTGCGGGGCAGGGGACAGATAGCAAGGGAAAAAGATGGGTGTGTTCTAGAAACCAGATCTGAGGGAGAGAGTGGCGAGGAACTGTATATATACTCGCACTAGCTCGAGGCGCGTGGGAAAAAAGCGGTTACAAGTCCTCTAGCCACTAGCAAGGGAGCTCAGCATGGTAAGGACCTCTCTCAACCAACCCCCACGAGGCAGCCAGCCGTGACGTCATCGAGCGGGACAAAAACACAGCGCGCTCCCTCTCACTCTGTTCTACTCTCTCTCTCTCTCCCAGATCCCATCATTACTAGTTAATGATAAAACATATACTTTACAATTAAATATATAAAGCCTTGACATGGGTGAAAACAAAGAGCCTTTCTGGACTGCCCATGACACAAGCTTTCATATGAAATAAAGCACACTCTAATACACAAACTGTAGCCCCATCCACTGCCCTGGCGATCCTAGCGAGTCACTGTAGGACAAGCCATGCGGTTCTAACGGAGTGGTTAACGTCACATGAGGAACACCACTATTTGTCAAAAGGACAGGGCACACCAAGCAATATAGTGAAGCAGTTAGGCCTCTATATGGAGGGAGGCATGATACGCTGTAGAGGTAGGCTACACTTTTCAGCTTTACATGATAGCGCCAATTACCCTATCCTTATCCCTAATAAACATCGTATAGCCACTCTCCTTAGTAATTACTGCCACAAAGTGTGTAACCATAGTGGTGTTAGTTTTGTTGTAAATTACATAAGGCAAAGATGGTGGATCCCCAAGATTAGACAGGTAGTAAAGAAAGCCTTAAGGGGATTTATCATCTGCAAGAGATTGCAAGGTACATCATACCGTGCTGTAAAGGCCCCTCCATTGCCGGAGTTTAGGGTTCAGGAAGTGAGTCTTTTCCAGGTAACGGGGGTTGACTACACAGGTGCCTTGCCCATCAGGTGCCTTCCCCATCCGGGAAGTCACGGATTAAGATCTCAAGGACACAACGTGGCGTAACAACGATTCCGTCAACCAACGCTTCCAATATGTAACAAAACTCTCACATGACCTGTGGAAAAGGTGGCGCACTGATTATTTAATATCACTCAGGGAGCAACATCGTCACTTAATGGTAAAAAGAGGGATAGCATCGCCGCAAGTTGGGGACGTCGTTCTAGTACATGATGACGGCCCCCGACTTTTTTGGCGTATAGGTCGGATAATGAAACTTCTTCGTGGTCCTGACCACGAATGTAGGGTAGTTCAGGTAAAAACTGGAGCCGGTTTGACCACCAGACCGGTGGTTAAGCTATACCCACTAGAGATAGATTTAGAGGTAGTGGATGGCGACAACAAGCCGAACTCTGATAATATCCTTCCTGCTACTGGAGCGGACCGAAGTGATACCCCTCAGAGGCCGTCACGTCGGGCTGCTTTGGGTTCCTCTCAGTTGTGGCGATCCATGATCGGGACGGGACAATTGTAAATATTTTGTATATAACTGGTGGCGGAGTATGTCGTGAATCCTAGCTGGTATATATACCGTAGTTTGAATTTCCCGGGTTCACGACAGCTGATTCCTTTTTGTTTATACGCATTACTTTATTTATCTTTGTGGATAAATATTACTGTGGTTGCACCAATTATATCTTAGTTTATTTTCCCTTATTATTTAATCACAGGGGACGATATAGAACCCTTAACCCGTTGAGACCCAGCGTCGCACGTGTTGCGTCGGCTGTCTTTGATCACCAACTCCCAGCGACACATCACGTGCGTCCGACATATAAAAAACACTTACGTGGCTCGTAAGCTAGGAAATGGCGGGAGAATAGGAGGGGGAGGTACCGTAGTGTGTGGGGGAGCCGGGCCAGTAGGTGTGAGCGGGCCGAGACAGCCGCGCGGCTGTTGGTGGTGGGCTTAGTGGGGATAGTTTACACCCTTAGTTTACCGCCACTTTCAACCTTCATTACTCCGGTCGTATGGGAGCTAGAGGCTTGAGATTTATGTGAGATACTCCTTAGGATGTATGCCGTACAATGCCATACTCAGTTTTTACCCTAGTGCTCCCGGGCGGGTGGTCATGCGGGGGAGACGAACTATTGAAACCCCCCCCCCGCCCCCCAAATGACCGAAATGAGTTTTTTTTTATTTGTGTGTTCATTTCTCACCATTCTCTTCCATTTTGGCTCAACAAATTTTTTTGAAGCTCCCCCCCCCCCCCAAAAAAAAATGTCAGAGGTGATTTTTTTTTGTTTTTTTTCATTTCTCATCCTTGTCTTCCATTTTAGCAAACAAACAAAATAAGTGAAAATGGCTTGGGACTGGGGTGAACAAAATATTATAACTAGCCGGGGCTCAACGGGTTAAATATATTTTATATTGTTACGATAAAAGGGAATCTCAGTACACTTCACACAGAGACTTCGTCCCGCTCACAACAAACCACCAGTTGCTGCCACATAACAACAGAACTTCCCTGATATTCACCTACTGACATGTCCATCATCTAATCGACACTCTTTGCATCACAGCTAAGTTCCTTTAATACTAGAAGTACTTCATAGATAGTACTGGGACTACCACAGATAACCTACACATACATGTTTACAAGTAAGTCAAACGCCGACCCGGTATCATTTTCATAGCCTAGGCCAATTCATCTTTCCAGGTTTAATTATTTAATTTATATCCGTTTCTCCTCTACCCCCTAGGAATAATAAACAGGATAACGTGTCTGTCTGTTAAGGGAGCCCACCTCGCTTTTTTCTCTTTCTCTTCCTCTCGCTTTGGCTTGTATCCATTCGGCCCCATTCATCCTAGTGTTTTAAGACGCTTACCCCTATTACAGTGTCTATATTTTCCGGGCGAGCATTTGCGAGCCAGCATATATATATTTTTGTTCTGACAGCAAGCTAAATATGTACATTTTTCGATAGAAAAATGTCTCCGGTGAAGCCGGATTTCTCCATACAATGATGGCTCGCTATCGCTCGCCAGGAAGAAATCGACACCTGGATGGGGATAAACGTCTTAAAACCGTTGGCTGAATGGGGCCGAATGGATACAAGCCAGAGAAAGAGAGAAAAGGAGAGAAAGATAAAAAAAACAGGTAACCCCCCTTAATGCGTCTGTCTACATGAGTGTGTCTGTTTATGTGTATGTATGCCAATGAGCTTGGTTCTCTCTCTTTATGTGTCCGTCTGTCTGTGCATATATCTGTCTGTGTTTTTCCATTTATGTATATATTTTTTTATGTGTTTGTCTTTCTGTCTGTTTATCTGACTTTCAATCTGGAAACTGCATGCCTTGCTTTGTCTGTGTGTCTGTCTGTGCAATTCTATGTGTAGAAGTATGTAGACGGCTGTCTATTTCTGTGTTTACTGTATATGTATTTGCCTGTCTGTATATGTATCTGTCTGTCTGTATAATATGTATCTGCCTGTCTGTATATGTATCTGCCTGTCTGTATTTACTGTGTATGTGTTTGCCTGTCTGTATATGTATCTGCCTGTCTGTATATGTATCTGTCTGTCTGTATATGTATCTGCCTGTCTGTATATGTATCTGCCTGTCTATATATGTATCTGTCTGTCTGTATATGTATCTGCCTGTCTGTATATGTATTTGCCTGCCTGTATATGTATCTGCCTATCTGTATATGTATATGTCTGTCTGTATATGTATCTAACTGGCTGTATATGTATCTGCCTGCCTGTATATGTATTTGTCTGTCTGTATATGTATCTGTCTGTCTGTATATGTATCTGTCTGTCTGTACATGTATCTGTCTGTCTGTATATGTATCTGTCTGTCTGTATATGTATCTGTCTGTCTGTATATGTGTCTGCCTATCTGTATATGTATATGCCTGTCTATATATGTATCTGCCTGCCTGTATATGTATCTACCTGTCTGTATATGTATCTGCCTGTCTGTATATGTATATACATGTCTGTATAATTATGTATCTGCCTGTCTATATATGTATCTGCCTGCCTGTATGTGTATATACATGTCTGTATATGTATCTGTCTGTCTGTATTTGTATCTGTCTGTCTGTATTTGTATCTGTCTGTCTGTATATGTATCTGCATGTCTCTATATCTATCTACCTGTCTCTTTTTTCTTTTTTATTCCAACTACTCCCCTCTCGGCCCTCGCTGCGAACACAAATCGGGGTAGGCTCAACGCTGCTAACAGAAACTGAAGTAGGCTCGACGCTGCCTAAACAGCCACGTTTGAGACTGGAAACGGTAGGCACAAAGCAGCCCAAACCAATTGAAGTAAGCTTGACGCTGCCATCGCAGCCCGGTTCGGACTGGAAGTGGTAGGCCCGATGCTGCCCAAAGCAAAACGTGGTAGACTCGACACTGACGAAACAGCCAGGTTCGAGACTGGAAGTGGTAGGCCCGAAGCTGCCCAAAAGCCAAGCAGATCATTGTCTTAAAAAACAGCCCGGTTCAAGACTGAAAGTGGTAGGCCTGAAGCTGCCCAGAAGCCAAGCAGATCATCGTCTTCAAAAACAGGCAGGTTTGAGATTGGAAGCGGTAGGCTCGATGCTGCCCACTTAAGAAGATGAAAGAAGAATTCCCCGACGCCGGCAAGATCCGAGTCACCAGACACTACAACCGCCAGCAAGACTACTCAGAACCCTGAGTAGTTCCCTTACCCACTCTAAACCACTGTTTGGACACTTGATCCTCAGTGTTTTGGAGGACAAGCAGCCTAGAAGGGTCACTAGAACTGTTGTTGCTTGATTTCCTTTGTACTCCTTTGTACTAACCTACTGAATTCCCCCTTACATCACCTACACTCCGTAAATCTTTGAGTTCTCTCCCGACCACAGGAAATCCCCTTGCAATTATAGAGTAATTCTCGTCTCGATATTCGAGTCCCTTTATGGCTACCAGTAAACATTACCTTTAGGAAAAACAAAGCAAACTAACTATCCTTGAGTCTGGTATAATATATAAAATAATATCTCTGGTTAATCTATGACCAGAATATTTTAGATATATTTAATACTAGGATATTTATTCGATTCCAACACCACCAATAACACTCATTTCGAACTGCAAGTTTCTTCAGAGTATCCCCTACACCTATAGGAGACTATTTCACATGGGTGTCAAAGAAAATGAGCACAGACTTAGATTTGGGGGCAGACTATGTTAATGTTAGAATCTTTTCCTATCATTTATATTTGATTATATCCTTGACACACAGCAAAACCATTTCCATAATTTTGTTCTTATAGACTATCCATGCATATATTTTAGTAACTCAACTGTCAAGAATCAAGAGTGTGCATCAACTTTGTAACAGATGGTTCCATAAATATTGTATACTTATCCGTGATGATCCTATTCATATTATTGCAACGTGTTTATTTATACATAATTCATATATATTACCACTTTGTGTAATAATAAAACCATTGTACTTTCTATAATTGTATAAATTGCCTTGTTCTCATATAGTATTTATTTGATGAATATCTTGTTTCTTCCTGTTTAGTGAATCCACATAACCCGTTTATGTGTAGCATAATATTGGTGGCTAGCGTCGGTGCTGAACACAGAGAAGTGTAGAATTCAAGAGACTTATACATGTGAAACAAGCATATAAACAGTCAAGATGGCACAATGCCCCCACATCACCATACCCAAGTATGACGCAGAACTCTATTACATTACATAGCACTACAAAAACAAGTCAAAGAATATCATCATCTCAGGCATTCTCCCCAAGATCGACGCACCTGACAAATTCTACGACAAGGCCTTCAGCACAAATAGCCGACTAAAATATTTGTGTCTGAAGGAAGAAGTTGAATTCATCAACCTCAGGGATAATTTCTATAACCAGCCTACTCTGTTCCGCAAGGATGGCACTCATCTAAACCCTGTGGGTTCAGCTCGCATGGGTCGTCTCCTACACGAAGCAGTCCGCAGCCATGGATCAAAAAACGCCATCCGAGAAGAAGCAGCAGTGACATAAATCATCCAACGCCAAGCAAAAAACAGAGGCAACCGAGGACCACCAGCGATAAAGACCGAAGACAGCGAGGACCGAGGACAGCCATGAACATACATGTAGATCCGACAAGAACCAACAATATTATTAAAGAGCGTTCCGTGATTTCTAAAATAACAAATTTAAAGGTTTTCTATGCAAACGCTCGTAGCATACGCAATAAATTTTCAGATTTAGAGGAGCTAGTGTTTACAGAAAATTACGATGTGATTGGCATAACAGAATCTTGGCTCAATACAAAAGATAGAGACTTTTTAGCAGAGTATTCACTTCCCGGTTATGTAATGTTTGAGAAAAGCCGAATAAATCGAATTGGAGGTGGCGTTTTACTTTATATCAAAGAAAGTCTTAACCCTACCCTCCTGTCAAAACCTCAAATTGTGAACGTCGGCACATCTTTTGTGCTAATAAAGAATAATAAAGGTACAAAAATAATACTTGCGTTAATATACAGACCTCCAGCTCAATCAGTGCAAACTGACCGAGAAATTTACGAACAAATTGCAGATGTAAGTAACTCACAAGATACCGTAATTTTTGGCAACTTTAATTTACCTGTGACCAAGTTGGGCGATACTCTTACTTCACACTCCGGACATGACTTGTATACGAACTTGCAAGAGAGTTCGCTTTATCAATTTGTTCGAACATCGACCCGTGGTAATAACGTTCTTGACATTGTAATTGCAACAAAAGAAAAATTAATAGAGAATTTGGATGTTGGTGATGAATTCAGTAACAGCGATCATCGTACGATAACTTTCACTTTAAACTTTACTAGTAACGAACCAAATAGTAGCATCGAAAAAGTCCCTAATTTCAAGAAAGCAAACTTTCATAAACTTAGAGCTATGTTTAAACAAATTGACTGGAGCTTTTTAATTAACAATAACGACATAAATACATCTTGGAAGTTATTCGAAACCACTTACCTAAAAGCAGTGCAGGACTGCATACCATCGAAAATACGGCGTCCAGGCCATAATAATAAGCCCAAATGGTGGAATAAAGATATTTCAAACTGCCTGCTTGCTAAAAAATTTGCTAATGATAGATTAAAATCCTCACAAAATGACGAAGAACGGGTGAAATTTGTAGAGGTACGACGCAAAGCCAAAAAGTTAATTAAGCAAAGTAAAAAGACCCTAGAGTTACATATTGCGAATCAAAGTAAAACAAACCCGAAAGAATTCTATAGTTATATCAGAAAGAAAAAAGTAGTTACTTCAACTGTTGGACCGTTAGTCGATTAAAATGGAGAATACACCAAAGACGAAGTACAAATGAGTAATGCTCTCAATACCTTCTTTGCATCAGTTTTTACAACAGAAGACCTCAGTGATATCCCTACACCATCGCCGATTCAGATTGATAATTCAGATGTTCTAAGCAATATCACCGTTACAGAGAGAGAAGTATTGAATTGTTTAGATAAACTCAAGGTAAATAAAACGCCTGGACCTGATACAATCTCACCTAGAGTTCTAAAGGAAGCTAAGGATGAGCTCTCCAAACCACTGACATTACTATTCAATAAATCCTTGCAGTCTGGAACTATGCCTGATCAGTGGAAGATAGCCAACGTAACACCGATATTCAAAAAAGGCAGCAAATCCCTACCCAATAACTATCATCCAATTAGCTTATCCTCAGTTGTATGTAAAATGCTAGAAACGCTCATAAGAGACAGACTCGTAAATCACTTAGAGGAAAATAAGATACTTAAAGATACTCAACACGGCTTTCGTAAAAAACGTTCCTGTTTAACAAACCTCTTAGGCTTCTTCCACGATATCCTCAACCTCTACGATGAGAGTAAAGCTGTAGATATTATATACCTTGATTTTCAAAAGGACTTTGACAAAGTTCCCCACAAACGTTTACTGCTAAAACTAAAAGCGCATGGAATACAAGACGGTGTGTTGAAATTAATAGAAAATTGGCTCAGCGACAGAAAGCAAAGAGTAGTCATAAACGGTAAGGCATCTAAATGGACCAATGTAAGTAGCGGGGTACCCCAGGGATCGGTACTAGGACCAATTCTCTTTCTAATTTACATCAACGACATAGATGAGGGTCTCACCTGTACAATCTCAAAATTTGCTGACGATACAAAAATTGCAAATAAATAGCGTACTCTCAAAAGAACAAGTTGAGGATATGCAACACAATCTAGATAAATTGTCACATTGGGCCCAAATTTGGCAAATGAGTTTCAATGCGGATAAATGTAAAGTACTACATATCGGATACCTAAATGAGAAAGCAAACTATTCGATGAATGGCACTCAGCTTAAGAATGTAAACAGAGAAACCGATCTGGGAGTAACAATATCGAGTAACCTAAAACCGAGTCAACAATGTTCAGAAGTTGTTAAGAAGGCAAACAAAATAATTGGCTTTATAGGCAGGTCATTTGAGCATAAATCAAAAGACGTTATCCTAACCCTTTACAATTCCTTAGTCCGCCCTCTTCTGGAATACTGCGTTCAATGCTGGTGCCCTTATTACCAAAAAGACATAAACAAGCTAGAACGAGTTCAACGTAGAGTTACCAAAATTATACCTAGCCTAAAGAACAAACCATACGAAGAGCGTCTTAGAGAATTAAATCTATTTCCTTTAACCCAGCGCAGATTAAGAGGTGACTTAATTCAAGTGTTCAAAATCATCAAAGGCATCGACAATATGAACTGTAGTAAGTACTTCACTATCGACCAATCTAATTACACGCGGGGAAACGGTTGCAAAATTATTGGTAAATCTTTTAACTCACACGAATCTAAGAATTTCTTCTTCAATCGAGTTGTCAACTTGTGGAATGGGCTTCCCCGAGACGTTATAGACTGCAGCACCGTTGATTCATTTAAACTCCGCCTAGACAAATATCTCGCATCAAACCTGCGACTGACTGCGTTTGTAAATGAATAACTTTATTTTATCCTCCCCTCAGTTACTAACCCATATGTCCCCTACTAACTTCCTAGTCCTGCCACGGACATTAGTTCCAGGGCAGTAGTTCCCTTTCCAATGTTCCTTACCCACTCTAAACCACTGTTTGGACACTTGATCCTCAGTGTTTTGGAGGACAAGCAACCTAGAAGGGTCACTAGACATGTTGTTGCTTGATTTCCTTTGTACTCCTTTGTACTACATGGTTAAACCGATCCTAGATTTAGTATAGAAGAAGATACTCAAAAGGAAAACAATCATTCTCACACATTTAGGCAAAGTGGTATCTTTAATAACAGAAAGAGTAGAAGTTGGCCAAACATGGGACTAGTTAAAAAAAATAGTCAACAAGTCAACCTCAGCACCATCATGCCGACGACACAATTGCATCAATCATATTCGAAGGAAACTTTGTGGCAGCCTTCCCTCATGCATCTCAAGATGAGAAAAACAATCACCTCTTCAATGAATTTCTGAGAATTCTCCCAAGCATAGTCTGGGAACATTTCGCCTTGCACAATCCAGTGGGCATAGACAGGGACCTAACAATGATCCGAAGATTCTTTGCTACTACTGCTGCAAAATGCTAACAGATAAATGCAGTCGGAGGATCCTGACACAACCCCAACTCGTGACTCCTAGGAACCCAGGAACCTCCTCCAGAAAAAGTGTACACAAAAATGAAATAAATGGGGTTGAAGGTACGATTACTGGTAGATACAGGTGCCGCCCGATTGTGCCTATATGCCCATTTATATCATAAACACTGAACAAAAACTTGATACATTACAGGCCTCCCCCATAAGTCTAATAGGGGCGCGAGATGAGGCCCTTACATTAACCTCGCCGCTGCGCAGCCTATGTAGTATACACCATACGCCTGTGCGGAGGTATTTACACTGTTTCCTCGCTAAAATCGTTATTTTACCATAAATATCATTAATACTTATCCATATGAGCCTATTTTACGTTTAATATGAAGATAGTAACATGTTACAACAATAAAACAAGTGGGAAAAGTGTTTGGATGGCGAGAAACGTGAAATAAAGTAGAGCTGTTCAGTCATGAACTTTGAGGAGAGAGAGACTACATCCTCCCTCCACCAGCTCTGGTGAGAGACTGTAGGTAGTGCGAGCTACAATTCTCTCTCCACCCTCCACTTCCGAGTGGCGAGTTTTGGCGCCATAAATATACCGATAATTACAGGAATAATAATAACTAGCAGGGGTACCCGGCGTTGCCCGGGTTTAAATCTGTACCACCATAATCACCATCACTACTACCACCACTACTACTACCATAATCACCATCATCAATCACTACTACCACAATCATCACAATACTACTACTACCATAATCACCGGCCTCGACCTCCCTGTGCCTCACTAAACGGCGACTTCGATTTCGGCCGCTAAATGACCTTCGATTTTGGATCTGACCTCATCCGTACTCCCATTTTGGGGGGCTGCGAACAACTTTCGTTCCATAAACCTTTTCGATCGGAGGCCTCCTTCTGCCCCAAACGGCCATTTTTTTCATTTTTTGTATTCAATTTCGGCCTCGACACGACCTCCGATCGTGGCCTCACCCCCTCTATGACCTGACCCAGGTCAATTGACACTCACATGCAAAGTTTCAGCTCCCCAGGTCCAAAACTGCGGCCGCCTATTAAGAACACACAGACAGACAAACAGACACACAAACTGATGTAATAATATAGATAATAATAATATTCTGGTTACTTAAATAGCACCCGTATCTCCTCCTTCGAGGATTCACAAGCGCTTGGCTTTCTTTAGTCTACCAGAGACCATTACCCATCCCCCTTGCTCATGGGGAGATGGTAACCAGTGGCTATGTCCCAGAAAAACTTTTCAATCTGAGCAGGGATTGAACGCGAGACCTTCAAGATGGGAATCAGGCACGCTATCAACTGAGCCAGCCGGACGGCTAAGAAATAGGTGATAATTGAAAGGAGGGGGGGGGGGGGAGGGGGGTAAGGAGGGGATGTGGAGGAGTGATATACGAGGGAAAAAAAAAATGAAGTGCTATTTTTTCTTTAGGCCTAGGATCTTAACCCTCTCACGACCATAGGACGCAGAGGTTGCCAGATTAGCAATAAGAAATAGATTACTCTCACTGTTATAATTACCTATCCAAAATTAGTTTTCTGCCCACAGCTAACTCAAAGACAACTGCAGAGGTTGAAGTAAACAAACTAAAGGTTTATAGATACCCCTGACGGTAACAAAGGATTTAAAGTATCCCTAATAGGCTCAAAAATCGTGTCAGGATGTGAGAGGGTTAAGATTCTTCCCGCAGTCGCCCAGTAAAACCTCCTAAGAGTCTCCCCGCAGCTGCCAGGTTAAAAGGTGAGACCAGCCCCTTAGCTGTGATAACCCCAAAACCATTCGTCTCAACTGTTCACCCATTAATAGTTTCTGACTTCCGTTGTCAAAATTACGACGAGTTGGCTATCTAGGCTTGGACCTCAATAGAAAAGTTGGAGGCCCAAATAGACTGCGCCGGCCGCTGCTTGAGGTTCGGGGTAAAAATATTAAATATATATAACTGCAAGAAGATGAAAACACCTATGCCCCCAACACCAAGGTCACTATATATCATATGCATATCATCTCGCAAGCAGTCACCCAGAGCGCCCTCACCAGCAGCTCACCATCAAGTCTGGATTCCCCTCACTACCAAGAATGTGAATGATATGGTGTTCTCTCCCGCCATCAAACACCCATTTACAGCACAATGTGTAACGTCAACCGCCACCATGCCAGCACACACCAACGCCCTCCCAGTCGCAAATATCTCTGAAAAACGCATCTCCTTACCAAAGGGACTAATAATGGGAATTTGGATATATATTTTGATCGCCCCCCACTGGCCAATACCAACACCGAGGCCCCTAACACCCATTTCCTACCAGCCCTGCCGGACCTGCCCAAACACCTGACATCCACCCAATAACAAGTACTAATAGAAGTGCTGTTAGAAAACCAAGACATGTTCACGCAAAGTGCTGAGGACAATGGGAGGATGCACATGCTAGACCACCCAATCTTCACAACAGAACCACCACTTCGACAACCTTCCCGGCGAAAGAATCCTATCCAACACCAGGAAGAGGACAAACAGGTAGACAAAATACTAGCCGCTGGATTTATGACCCCTTCGACCAGCCCTTGGACATTGCCAGTAGTGCTGGTCAAGAAGAAAGATGGCTCCACCATATTTTGTGTGGACTACATGCAATTAAACGATGTCACCGTGAAATATGCAACACCCTTGCCACGAATTGACGACTCCATCGATTCCCTGTTCGGTTCAAAATGGTTCTCAACCCAAAACTACACATCCAATCTTGATACAGGCAAGTCCCACTGCAAAAAGAACACCAATCCTAAAACTTTTCGAGTTTAATGTGTTGCCCTTCAGCCTATGCAATGGGCCTGCCACCTTTTGACGGTTGATGGAATCAGTCCTGAGCGGATTAACCTGGGAATCTTGTTCAGCTTACTTGAATGACATTATAGCTTGGAGTCCTGAAGGGAAGAATGAAAACCTAATATTTAGTATTGGCCCCGGAATAATTGGCGAACTGCCTTAACAAAGTTATGGCCTCTCTTTGAACTCATGGCTCGTCATTTCAAATGTCCCGCCTAGGAGCACAAACAATAGAGATGAACCATATCATCATGAGTGAACGCTCAAAACACTCACGGACTCGTCATGTATGATGCAGAGGCCACTACTGAAGAAACGGATAAAAAATATGGTAAAAATAAAAGAATAAATTTGATCTACCAATACTGTGGGGGCGCTCGGTTATGGCCTTGGCCTTGCTCGGGGACTTGGGGCTGTTCGGCCAGGCAGCTTGGGGAACAACAACAACAACAACAACCAATACTGTGCTTCTGAACAGCCTGATGTTCTATAGCGGCGTCCCCTAGCGTCAAGCGCCGCATGTAGCCCTCAAATGATATATCAAGACTCAACTAAGTACATCAGATGAATGGAAAGGGGATGGATGGGAGGACCGGAATCGCCAATGATTCCGGAGCCACTACTAAATATTAGGTTTTCATTCTTTCCTTCGGGACTCAAACCTATAATTTATTAGTGGCCCCTCCATCATTGACGAACTGCCTCAATTCTCAAGACTGGAGGGGAACATTCATCAGGAATGTCAACAAACCACTAACAAACTACGTAAGGTCGAGTGAAACACGCTATAAAGATCAAAGTTTAATACAAAACATATAAGAGGGGTTACAGATGGCATTCTTAAAGTTACACCCGTTATGAACCCTAGACTTCAACTTTTAAAGAAGTAGCGGTCTAGCGTCCACATATACTATGCATCTAGATTGTGTATATAAAAATATTCAAGTATACTTATATCAGGAAATATAGAATACTAGAAATAAATGTTTGTACATAGTATTATAAAATAAATGTACTAAAAATAAATTGCATCCTTCTATAGACTTAGTCTAATAGGAAAAACTCGGATAATGATTATCCTATCACAAGTATACTTAACTTAAACACACATGCAAGGTAGGGGAGAGGTCTCAGCTGCTGCCCCCCCCGGCCTTTTCTCCCAACATAACAACAATGCTTAAACTTAGGCCTTCTGCCTTAGCGCAAAACATTGTAAATGTGGTTTAGTTAAGTTCACGGACAGGTACCACATCAGAAAGTTGTGATTAGAGGACCATAAGTTGGTTTGCTGGATGTCATCCAAAGAGTAATTTTTTAAGATTAAGAGTGAAGCAGCCCACTTACGTAAATCATGTGCTCGCCCAATAGAGCCAGGGTTACTTTCTCTAATTATTTCCACCAAAAGAGCTGCTAACTGCCGCTTTCTAAGGCGTGTACCTGTCTTTGAAACCCACAGTGCCTGTAGAGGCGGGGCCGCACGCATATAAAGGGAAATCTACTTGACCGGGCACACTAAGTGGTGACATTCGCTGGAGGGCTGGGACCTTGAATTCAGTAAACACATGATCAGCATGCTCATTCTTATCTACAAAATTGGGCGTCGGAGCAATATGTACACTCATATCGCGCTGCGAGAACCGAAGACATGGCGGTTCTGAACTCATCGCTGCCAACTCAGAGACCCGGTTACCTGTGGCCAATGCCATAAGGAAAACTGCCTTTTTCAAACGTAACTCAAAGGATGGTTTACGACAAAACTTATGCGAATGAAGCATTGAAAGAGCTAAATCTAGTGACCAAGTGGACATGAGTTGGCACGGTGGTGAACGAAACCGGAAGCATGCACGCATGAACCCTTTCTCCTTCGCCGCCGGCACAGAGAGTCCTGTTAAATAAAAAAAAGGGCTTTCAAATAGCCGTGAGGTAATTCTTTAATGTGACAACTGACAATGATTTTTGTTCGAACAAATAATCTAAATATTTAAAAACCAAGGACACTGAGGACTCTTGTTGGTCAGTTTCTATAATCCAAGTAGTAAAGGCCTTCCAGTGTGATTGGTACTTTCTTTGGGTGGAGGTAGTATACTGATTAATCAATTTCTGAGTCACGCTCTCTCCAAAATTGGTTAGGGCCTAGCCATTTAGCCTACTGAATGTCCACAAGGCAAAAGTTAGCGAGGTATTTAGGTTTCCAATCACGTCTAAGGGGAAATACAAGATCGGGAGCGACATCGGCTTCTCTCACCATGTCTTCAATTGCGCGTACCAAACTTGGGCTGGCCACAGAGGCGCTATCATCGAGACCATGGCCCAATACTCGCGCAGTTTGTGAACTACTTGGCACATTAAAGATGCATCGGGTAGCAAAAACAGTGAAATGGAGTTCCATTTGTTCCAGTCCACCTGAAATGCGTCTGGTCCTCTAGCCGGAGTTTTCACCCAGCGTGTGAGGAACTGAGGAAGCTTGTGGTTCTCTTCTGATGTGAACAAGTCCACTTATGGATAGTATGGCCTCGCAATCATCTGTTGAAAGATGGTTTGCTTGAGGGACCACTCTACTAATATGCTCCATCGTCGTAACAGTGCGTCTGCCCAGACGTTCGCGACGCCGGGTAGATAAGTGACGTGGAGATAAATCTCTAGCTTTTCGGCTAAGAGAAATATCTCTTCCGACAACATTTGTAACACTCGAGATCTCACTGACCCCTACTTCTGAATGCATGTAACTGCGTTCAGATTGTCCATCCTGAAGGCTATTGATTTCCCCACTAGAGTTATGCCGTGCTCCTGCAGAAATAAAAGAGGGCCTAAAAGTTCTTTGGCATTGGTATGAATGTCTTTGTACGTGGACCGCAGACCCTGACCTTGGTGGCCCAGATTCGAGTGGTACCTCCATCCCAGGGTACCGGACGCGTCCGTGTCCACCCATACTGCGGCGGAGGAGTTGTCCATGCCATTATTGAATGCAATACTTCTGGCTTCGCCCAGTGCGCCAGTAGGTTGTGGATTAACTTCGGGATTGGCCATAGCTTTCCCTCTGCCAAGAGAGGGAAATACTTGTTTCCCTCCAAAAATTATCCTCTTGACCTTCAGACATCCTAACGGAACCATCAATCTGATCCAGTTGAGTGATCCCACCAGAGACTCCCAAACTTGCCATGTGGTGGTCAGACAGTGCAAGAATCGGATGATTTTCCTGCGAAACCTCCGCCGGTTGTCTGCACTATGGCTTTACGACAAATGTTTGGTGTCCCACAGTAGGCCCACCCACTGGATGGCTCTCGTGGAACAAGGTTGGACTTTTCCAAGTTTACCTTGAACCCCAGAGCTTGAATATGAGTAATAACTAGTTGTACATGTTTGAAGCATAACATTTTGGAATTTATTACCACCAACCAATCATAAGCATAACATTTTGGAATTTATTACCACCAACCAATCATCTAGATACCACATAATATTGGCTCCTTGTTGAAGTAATGGTAGCAGAGCCTGTCAGACTAGTTTTGTGAATATAAAAAAATGCAAGATTTAGACCAAAGGGCATCCTTTGAAAGACAAATGTTTGATTCCCTTGGTGAAGAGCCAGGTACTTTTGAAATCGTCTGTTTATAGGGACATGCCAGTAGGCATCTGTGAGATTCAAGTAACACATCCAACATTGCGGCGGCAGTGTCAGCCTGATCTGATTCACTGTCAGCATCCTTAACGACTGATTGTAAATATAGCGGTTCAGAGCAAACAGGTCTATGACCGGCCTCTTTTGATCGCTGTCCCTCTTTGGCACCAAGAACTGCCGGGATGTATAGACTGGGTGGGCTGATTAGACCTGAACCAGTATGCGCTTTTCTACCATCTCCTGAATTAGCTTTCCAACTTCTATGAAACATGATTGACCTCTGATGGTTAACGTAAACGAGGGTGCCGGGTCCACCTCCAGGAGATGCCCTTGCGCACTACTGTTCTTGACCATGTCCGGCGGGGCCATGCCCGGTAACATGCCCAAAAGCTTCCAGTTTCGAAACTGGTTTTGTCAGGCCAGAGCTACATTCGGATCCGACACGCCTTGCCTGGGCCCTGGGAGTGAGAAAGCTTCATGGTTTCTCAGTTTTTTTACTGGGAAGGGGTTGACTCAGCTGACTGACTAGTTGGACGAGAGGCTTTGCTATCATTGTTTGACTTTCCCTTTGACTGACCTCGGTACCACCTTCCTTTGCCCCTAACCTGACCTCGGCCCCTGACTGAGCCACTGCTTCCAGGCCGGGGTTGAGTCTCGCTAGACTGTGGTGACTGAAAAAACGCACGTTGATGACTCTTAGACTGAGCTGATTTATGTCCTGACTCACTCTTCAGTTTGGAAGCAGTGGTGCGGTGAGAGTTTAGTAAACAATTAATAGTGCGCCAAGCATCTGGGGAGACAAGGGTAGGGGTTAGCACATCAGATAAAATCAACCTCCTTCCAATCTCTTCCGGAAGCTTCTTGACGTGATACACCCTCATGTCTTGGCACACTCGCACGGCCCCAAAGAGAGCCATGCGAACATCCCCAAGCGACAGAACGAAAATCTGCAACAAGACCTGCCGAGTAAGAGATAATACTTTATTGGTGTTACTCTTCGGTACTGCCTCAGTCGTGCGCGCAAGTAATTCTGCTATCTGCTGACTAATCAGAAACTGTGATAATAACCGCCAGGCACGCTGTCTCATTTTAAAATACTTATTTACCTGTAGCTGAGTAGGCGTACTGAACGGCTCCGCTAATTGACACAAGGATAGTTTAGGAGCACACAAAAAATAATAATATACTCTTTGGCATTCCTTCCGCCTGCGCTACCGGCATGGAAAACTAATGATGATCTTCTGGCGGGAGTTGATGAATATTCTTATTGGTAATAGTGCTGGCAAAGAGCCGGGCCTCATGCTCTCACCCTGTCCACGGCCCCACACCTATGCCTTCGATATGCAAATCAGTAATCCAGAGTTATTCCGGCGTGGATGTGACTTTAATTGAGGGGTAAGCCCTTGCACTGACTTGATGTCACTCCAACAGTTTCCTCTCTCTCCAACACCTCTTCTCTACTTTCTACACTCTTCAGAAACATAGGAAAAGTAGAAAGTAGCTACGAGGTGTTGTTGTAAAGGCCCTCAATACCTTCACCTAACCTGACCTGACCAGACTTAATTACAAAGATAGGTTTAGGCGAGTCCTCGGCTTCGCTGATGGCCGGCGGAACAGGCTCCCTTCATTCCGCTGGGAATTTGTTCGCTTGGTGTAGTGACTAGCGTCTCGGACTTCCACCCAGAAGGCCCGGGTTCGCGCCCACGCTCGGCGCATTAAAGATTTTTCACAAGCACTGAGTCGTTACCATCCCTCATGAGCAAAGGGATGGGGTAGTAGTACAGGACCCCAATGGAAATACGCCTAATCGGCCTTATTGAGCTATCCTTAGCTAGCTTAGCATGTGCTAGCTTTAAGAACTATTATTTATTATTATTATTATTATTATTCGATGCCACGACCGGGTTTTTTGGATCTCAACTACGCCGGGCCCGCCGGACTGTCTGTCTTAGATTTTTTACACGTAAAAATCGGCCAACGATAGTTACCCGCCGCACTGAACTAGAGACCCAATAAACACGAATTCAGCATTTCAAGTCACAGGCTAATGATACGTCGAATTCCACATACTCTAGGTGACCATACAAGACCCTACATTACGAAATGTACAGGGCTACAGAAGGGCCTAGAGGCACATCGAACGCAGCTCCCGGCTGATCACTCTTTGCCTGACGGTTACAAAACCCAAGCAATAACACGACATGCAAAATTATGGCACTATTTTAATCATCAATATAATAATAATACATCCTAGCCATAAAATAACACCTACAAGGAGGCCAAATGAACTAACCAGGGCAGGCAGGAGTCAAGCAGACATAAAGTCGAAGCACACTTACCTTCCTAGCCTGACTAGGAAACTCCTTCCCCTCATCACAAAGAACAGGAATGTAGGCGTAAAGCATCAAAGCCTATAGCCAAACTTCTTACTAAGAAAATTTGAAACGCAAAGGTTCTCCACGAAGAGATCGTATCACTTAACCCTCCTAATTAAGTGGCCGAAAACTGGGCCCCAAAAAGCTACACAAAGAAGCCTCATGTCTAAACTAGCTCATAGACATAACACGGGAAACAGTGCACACAACACAGCAATGAGGGATCCTGGCCTTATCACGACGAAGGTCTCCCGAGTATAAGTTGACATGACACCCACGGAAAAACTCCTAAGACGTCCCACAGGATGGTGCATGTATCCTATCTAACCTGAATAACTACCCTAGCTCATCACAGACAAGTACAAATGAGCAAAATTACTCACAAGTCTGGAGGTAGGAAACGGATAAAGAGAGGACACGAGAGAGCTTCGTTCCAGGAGATGCCTAGGAGCAGAGAGGGCTACTTGCGGCGCTTGACGCTAGGGGACGCGGCTATAGAACATTAGGCTGTCAGCAAGCGCAGTACTGGTAGATCAAGTTTATTCTTTTATTTTTTTATTTTTACCATATTTCTTATCGGTTTCTTCAGCAGTGACATCCGCATCATACATAACGAGTCTGTGAGTGTTTTGAGCGTTCGCTCATCATGATATGGTTAATCTCTAATGTGTGGGCTCCTAGACGGGACATTTGAAATGGCAAGCCATGAGTTCAAAAAGAAGCCATAACTTTGTTAAGGCAGCTCGTCAATGATGGAGGGGCCACTAATAAATAAATGTGTTCAGTAGAACTTGGCTGGAGCACCTACAACAGTTGATTACCTTGATTACCTTACCGTAGATTTCCTTGGACACACCATCTCCACCCAAGATATTGCCTCAGACTCCCAAAAACTGCAAACCATTGCCAACATCCCTCCCCCCCCCCCATCACCACGTATTGTCAAAGAAGTGCGACCATTTTCAGGCACTGCATCACATTATCACCGCTTCATGAAAGGATTCACAACCATTGCTGAACCACTACATGACCTCACTAAAAATTACAGTGTTCGCATGAACAGAACACCACCTCAACACCTTCAATCTCCTGAAACAACAGCTGATCGACGCCCCAACCATGGCCTGTGCCAGCAGAACACCAACACCAACACCCTCAAAATCAACTACGCAGCCACCAAGCACGAATGCCTTGGCATTATAATAGCACTGCAACATGTCTGTGCCTATTTGCTCTGCACCCATGTCAGGATCATCACAGACCACCAGTCGCTGCAATGGCTGAGAAAATATGTAACAAACAATGCCCTCATCATCTGATGGAGAGAAACGTTGGAAGTTTTACTTCAACATCGCATACCGTCCCGACGAACTACACACCAACGCCGATGCCCAGTCAAGATTTCCCATCAACAGTCTCACCACTACAAAACAGACACTCCTGAAACAATGGACGCAACAAAAGAAGCCTGAATTGATCCCCACCAACCTGTTTGCAAATCTAGAAAGGGTGGGTGATAACCTCTACACCCCTTCTGAGCACATCGTCACCAATCCAGATCCAGCAGACCTTCAAAAATATCCTGTTTCACTACCATGCCTCACTAAAATAGAGGGTAACCCAGTTTGCCCTCCAAAACACCTCTCTCTTTCAACGCACTATACTACAAGCACCTTACATACTACACTACCTTTTCAAATTGCCTTTAAAAAAAGAAAATGGATAATAAAATGACCCACTTCAGAACCCCCACGAGGGTGGGGGGGACCATAAATTACCCCAGCGCTTTGGCCCCTGTTGCCGACCCATCTAAATATGCTGGATCGCTATCTTCAACTCTTACTCTCAATTTCTGCAATATTCGTGGCCTTTCCTCTAATTTGCACTCTGCTGAACACCATCTCCTCCACCAACAATGATCTTCATATCTCACCGAAATCCAATTGTCTTGTACTCCTGACAGCAAAAACCCTTCTCTGTATCCTTCTACTATCTCTATCCTCAGTTTCAAGCCAAAGGTGGCTGTTTATCTCTCACCTAATTCTGCTGACTATTCAATATTCTTTGACTATCTGACTTCTAAAGTAGAACATATTCTATCCATCTCTCCTTTCGCAGAAATCTCTATCTTAGGACATTTCATTGTTCATCACTGCCAATGGCTCTCCTCCCATTTCACTGACCAACCTGGTGAACAAGCAAGCCTACGTCTTTTCTATCCTAAATGACCTAGAGTAGTTAGTCCAGCACCCTACTTGAATTCCCGAATCGGTCCAACATTCTTGACTTATTTCTAACTTCTAATCCTTCTACTTACGCTGTAAACATTTTCTCTCTGTTGGGCTTCTCCGATCACAACTTTATCTCTGTTTCCTATCCTATTTCTCCAGTACGGCCATTCGATCCTTCCAGCCGACGGCGCTTGTGGCATTTTGGCGCTGCCGACTGGGTGGCTCTTTAGCAGTACTTCTTTTATTACAAA
The DNA here is from genome assembly GCA_032716605.1 of Paralithodes platypus. Taxonomy (NCBI): domain Eukaryota; kingdom Metazoa; phylum Arthropoda; class Malacostraca; order Decapoda; family Lithodidae; genus Paralithodes; species Paralithodes platypus. The sequence continues at coordinate 26,420,654 of CM064525.1, forward strand.
TGGAATGATTATTGCTTCTGTCACCGGGGACCCTCGGAGTGTGCCAAACGAAAAGCCGTGGTAATCCTTTCGGGCATGGGGGCATACATTCCATTTCCTTTCTTTCAGTTTAATGCAAACAAATATTGGTTTACTCACGTTTTTTCTACTGCTATCTGCAATAAGGAGGAAGCATTCAAATGGTACCATCACATTCAAACTTAAGAATCGCGTGCTTTATATGTTTCTACCCGGAATCAAGCCCAATCTGCTCTTTGGCTAGCCAAAAATTATTTCATCAAAAACAAATTCTCTCAACTTTCCAACTGTAGCTCTTCCCAACCTTTCTGGCATCTAGCCAAATACCTCTCCAACAACTTTACTACCTCGTCTTTCCCTTCTCTTTTCGACTTTGACAGCACCACTGCCACGTCTTCCTCTGACAAAGCTGAACTCTTTGCTAATAACTCCACCTTGGATATTTCAAGTGCTATTCCTCCCTCTCCACCCACCACTCACTTATGTATGCCTATTATCATAATTTCTTCTAAGGATGTACTATCATACAAAAAAGTATCCTTACTCTCGTGAACGTTAAGTTTCATAAAGTGGGGTACGATTCGAGCTCAAACAATAGTTTCCATATTACTTCGTCCATTCAGTCTAAATGGTGCGTGTCATTTTAGTAAGGATACTTTTTTGTATGATAGTACATTCTGCCCTCTCTGGGCTTAATACTAAGAAGGCGTACGGACCGAATGGTGTACGTACTTATGTTGTACTAAAAAACTGTTTTTCCGTCCTGATTCCCTGCCTAGGCAAACTCTTTGTCTTTGTTTTCCTTCTAACGTTTTTCCTTCTTGCTGGAAGTTTACTGTCATTCAACCTGTCCCACAGATGGGTGACCGCTCTCAACCCTCCTACTAGTATTCAATTGTTCTCATTTCTTGCATCTTTAAAGTTCTTGAAACTATTCAACATTTATTACTTAAATATTTATCTCCCCATAATCTACTTTCAGATCGCCAGTATGGTTTCCTCTACTGGTGATCTCCTTGTTTATCTTACTAACTCGCCTTGCAAAAAAAAAACATCCTCGAACCAAAGAATTAGCACATTTGTTCAGGCTTTCTTCTACAGTACTCAACTAGTGAATTCTGTAACTCTCTCCTTCAATCAATCTTTCCTATTTGCTATGACTTAGACTGCTTTAAACCTCGTGTGTCCAGGCATTTTGACCCCAACGTCCCAAGAATTGGTCTCTCTGTCACTCTTTTGGCTTTGTGGGAGACACTCGTTACAGGCAGCCTGTCTTCTGTCTTCTTCATACACATAGAAAAACAAACTAAAACCATAATATTTGTAACCATTTACGATCTCTCAAATTCCGACTGCAATATAGTTATTGTAGATTAACATGGCAAAGCCTGATCTACCAAACCGCCACCTCCGTCACTATAAACCATTAGGTACCAAATTACAAGACGACCAGAGCTCTCAAACAGACATAAACAGTTAAACACCCAAACTGGCACTAAACATAGCGCTCCAGACACCCGCAACTAACTCACCAAATCCTAAGCCCCCTATTCAGAGCATATACAACCTCCGCCCTCTTAGACCAGTCAAAGTAGGGCTGGACTTAGAACAAATTGCAATAGAAGGTTTTTTGGCTTTAACTTGTTTATTAGGTCCCTCTGATGAACATATAAAAAGTCTCCAACTTTTGGACACCGGGAAAGTGGTTAATTTGCATAAATTCAAGATGGCCGCCGTCCAAAGCTTCAATTTACAGATAACTTTTTTCTGGTTGCTCCTAGACCCTATAAATGTATTACAAACAACGTTTTTTGGCTTTAACTTGTTTATTAGGTCCCTCTGATGAACATATAAAAAGTCTCCAACTTTTGGACACCTGGAAAGTGGTTAATTTACAGCCAAAAAACCTTACAGCCAAAAAACCTTCTATTGCAATTTGTTCTAGGTCAAGCCCTACCTTTACTGCACATTATTGTCTATTACATTTTGCCTAGGCCTATACTAATCCCATCATCTTGTTTCTTGTTTCAACAGATTGGTGCGACATCTACCGAAGCCATGGAAGAAGAGGTGGTGCATAATCCCTGCGGCATTTGCTCAAACACGTTAGACGAAGGAGAAACAGTCAAGCTGAGGGCGAAGGGAGCAGATACTATCAACAAGGCCAGTACTGAACGTGGAACGCCATCAATTACCGTGTCCGAGGGCCAAACGGTGCACATTGATTGCCGAAAGAAGCATGTCAATACGAAGCCAAATAGAATTCCTGGGAAGCAGAAGAAACGTCCTGAAAAACCTGCTCTTCGTTCTCAGACACCAGACTTTTGTTTTACAGAGAACTGCTTTTTTTGTGGTACAAAAATCTATTTGGACACAAAGCATGATTCAGAAGAAGTGTATCCAGTACGCACCTTCAACTTTCAAAGGACAATACTTTCTGCATGTGATGCCAGGGCTGATGAGTGGGCTGACACTGTTAGAGGCCGAATTAACTTTGCACGCGATCTTCCAGCAGCTGACGCAATATATCACAAGCAGTGCAGCTCAAATTTCCAGACACATAGGCAGATCCCCTCCAAATATCGTGATTCCGCAGACAGTGAACCTCCTCGCAAGGGTCGCAAAGTAGATGCCTCACGAGAGGAAGCATTTCTACTCGCAATCGAGGACCTAGTCAGTGGCAATGATGATGAACAGACTACAGTGGTTGATCTCGTTGATAAAATGTCCCAGTTGTGCCCTGATGTTGAAGCGTATAGTGTAAAATACATGAAACAGAAACTTATTTCATATTTTGGGGATGAACTGGTTATTAGTAACGTGCATGGACGCAGCGATGTTGTAACTGTCAAAGAAAGTGCTGCAAAGATTTTGCAACAATTCAAAGACTCACCACAGACTGATGATGAGGAAGCAGAACAAAGAAAGATAGTCAGGGCTGCAGCACGGTTGATCAAAGCAGATATAAAGAACATTGATACTTGTAGAGATTTCTATCCAGATCCTTCTGAACTCCGGTCGCTGGAAAAGAATGTGGCGTACGTTCCGCAGTCCCTTCGTATATTGCTGCAAGAGACGTTCAGTGGCAAGTCATGTGATCTTGAAGTTGCATCAATTGGACAAAGTATCGTGCAACTTACCAGACCAAGGGCCATTGTAGCACCCATTCAGTATGGATTGGCGGTTCAAATGCACCAGCACTTTGGTTCCCGCTTTCTTGTGGACAGTTTACACAGCCACGGCTTCTGTCTGCCTTACGCAGAAGTTTTGAGGTTTTCGAAGTGTGCTGCCATTTTCAGGGGCACCAACATATCCACTGCAGGCAGGTTTGGACAGTTCGTTGCAGACAATGTTGATCACAACTTGCGTACGCTTGATGGGCGAGGAACATACCATGGTATGGGTATAATTGTTGCTGTCACCCCTGAAGTAAGAGACACAACATCAATACCAAGATTGCAGTCACCTGAAAACAACTTCACGGCAGCTCAAATTGAAATCAAATACTACCGCAGTGTTCGCAAGAAGGGTGGGCCTCTCGAATTTAGAAAGCTTGACCCCATTTCAGCATCTGACAAGCTTGAAAATCTGGACATACTGTGGAAAACGTCATGGTTGCTTCGACCAAAACGACCAGGCTGGTCCGGCTTAATGCAGAGTGTGTGCCATGGACCACACCCAGGGAAATCATCCGTCCATTTCTTGCCCATGATTGACATGGACCCTACGGACATGAGTTGTATTTACTCAACACTTCACTTCGTTGTTGCGGAAAGCCATCGCCAGGGAACGACGCCAATGCTGACATTCGACCAACCGCTTTATTGGAAAGCGAAGACGATCATTGTTCATGAGAAGGAAGGAAGCGAACTGAAACCCATTGTTTTGAACCTTGGTGGCTTTCACTCTGTGATGAGCTTTTTGGGATGCATGGGCCATGTTATGGAAGCATCTGGGCTTAAGGAGGTTTTGGAACTTATATACGCTGAAAATGCTGTGACCCAAATGCTGAGTGGGAAAGCCTATGCACGAGCAATCAGAGGCCACTTCTTGGTTGACACAGCCTTGAGTTCGATTGTGTTAGGCAGGGCATACGGTGTCAACCTCTCAATGGTAGATGAGGAAAGTGACGCATGCAAGGACTTCCAGGAGGCTTCAGATCTTTTGGATAAGCTGTTGCGTGAAGACGTTTCACCGGATGAAGTCTGCAGTAAAGACGTTTTCAACAGAATTTCTGAAAAACTTAAAGCTGAGAAGAGCTCCTTAGCAGAGCATAAGATGGGAAAGCTATGGATTCAATACATGGACATGATTGACCTGCTGCGTCGCTTCCTGAGGGCACTGAGAATGGGCGATTTCCTACTGTACCTCGGAACACTCCAGGAGATGTTGCCGTACTTTGCAGCGTGTGGTCATAACAATTATGCCAAGTCAGCCCATGTGTACATTCAAGACATGATTGAACTTGATCAGCTCAACCCAGACATGTTCTGTCAATTGAACTCCGGTCTATTTGTGATCCGCCGAAGTGATCGGCTGTGGGCAGGACTGCCAAGTTCACAGCCTTCCCCCAACAACCGATGCAGCCAAATACCACTCGTTCCGAGTTTATTGTCAGGTCCAGGAATGGATGGGGAACTGTGTGGACCCCGAGAAATGGGGCTGGTGTCTGCGGAAGGGACAGCTTGAACCGAAGACGATGGATTCGCCAGTGGCTCCTGATTCACTACCGAAATTGGTCAGATGTCTGTGTAAGGGCAACTGTGACACTCAACGCTGTAGTTGCAAACGGAATGAGCTTGAATGTTCCAGTGCATGTGGTCAATGTAAAGGACTGTCAAAATAGCAACTTTGATGCAAGCACCGATGATCCAAGTGAATACGAACTCCTATCATGAATTACATAATTGGCTCTGAATGACGTCATACTACGTCATGGTTTTGTTTTTGTTTTTTTTATAAAAAAGAGGGACAACAGGTAAAAAAACCCATACAAGCACAAAGTGCCTGTGTCATCCCTTGTGAAAGAGACAGTTCAGCCTGTCTGTAAGGTTTTTCGGCTGTAAATTAACCACTTTCCAGGTGTCCAAAAGTTGGAGACTTTTTATATGTTAATCAGAGGGACCTAATAAACAAGTTAAAGCCAAAAAACCTTCTATTGCAATTTGTTCTAGGTCCAGTTAAATGATTGCTAGATTTACTGGACTATCTACTCAGACTGCTTGCACAACACCAAACCAATACCAATCCTTGATAATCAACAAGTTTGTAAATCTTAACCCTATTCAGTCATCCCCCATCATTCCCACAGCCCCTATGAAATTCTCAACGTGTAACACCCTCACCGTCCAACAACCCCTGCACCCACCCAACCCCAATCTCACCTACTACCCCCCAAAACACTAGCAACTGCCCAAGCCAAACACTCGTCACACCAAATGCTCCCCACAGACAGCTTGCTGCCTCATATGCCCCCATCAACGCCTAACCACCACGCCACCTCGACCTACAAGATCAACATCTGCACTCAACAAATAAAAATACTACAAAACCCAACACCATCACCAAGCTCAAACCAACCTTACCCCCACCGGCCCCCCCCCCATCTTCCATCAGCAGAAAATGTCCACCCAAGATCCCAGCAATGACAAATTCACCAACAATCACTCGTTCTGGCCGCATATTATGCCCACTATCAAGATATAGCCCACTATACTCTATTTATTTCCAGCTGATCGTAAATTGAATATCTTATTAGCTGATTTCTCGATACTTAATGGAAATATATGAAACTACTATGGCTGTGTGTCATATTAATGCCAAGTTTTCAGAATAACCATCATCTTTCGCTACAAAATCTAACTTATAGCTGAGTAACAAAGATAGAAACCTGACAATTTAGGCTCAGCTGGAAAAAAATAGACTATAATATCTTCACTAACCATCCAACCAAGCGAAAACAAAAATCATCAATTGCCACCACTTGACAGAGAAAACCTCTCCAACATCCTATAATACCAGCCGAAAAAACACAAATGCCGCACCATTATATATATACAGTATATATATATATATATATACCGGTATATATATATATATATATATATATATATATATATATATATATATATATATAATTATATATATATATATATATATATATATATATATATATATATATATATATATATATATATATATATACTATATATAATTATATACTGTATATATACACAGTGCAATCATATCCACTCTCACTATGTCTATAGTTCGAAAAACAACCATACATTGAACAATTGTTTGGCTAGATTGTACACAATTAACCCCTTCTGTACCGGATATGTCTTTCTAATTTTACTCTAGCTATGTTGAGCCGATTTTGTGCAGTTTAAGAAGGATCTGTGATAGCAAAAAGGATTAAGTGAAATAATTCGAACCCTGTTAATGAATGGATACCCTTTTTAAACTTAATAAAATCGTTAAATAGAAGCCAGATTAAATTGAAAAGATGGTAGCGGTACAAAAGGGGTTAATATATCTTGGTAGTTACATCTTCAAATCAGTATCATACGACGCACAAGTAAAATGATAAAACCCTTTTCATGCATTTGTTTAGGCCTTAAAGTTTAGGTTGACTTCCATTCCCTGTGAACACGAGGTTAGCTCTCTGTGATCAAAATACTATAACACTATTAATCCAAAGCATTTAGAAGATTTGGTATACGTTATTTTGTGTTCTATTATAGATAGGATACATTTTATATTAAGTATACTGTAAACAGTATTAATCCCTTACATTCTTAACGATAATGCACTACATCGAAATAGTCTAACTTTTCTTCTTATGTACAGTATATGCCGACATTTTTGGCAGTGCATTGACTATGGTGTATGTATGTCAATGTGAGTGTTTTGTGAAGGCAGTATTATCTATTAACGAATTTCACTTTTCAGATGACTCCAGAGTGAGGTTACTTATGGAGTGCCACGAGACTGTTGGATCATTGAGGAGAGACATGGAGATACTACAACAAAGTAAAGGTATTACAGCTTTCCTAGGTGTTAACAATCATTGAGTCTATATCCTGTGCCACAGACGCACTTTTATTGGTGTATCTATTTAGAGCTTCAGAATCAAAACAAATAATGTTCTAATAGAGCATACTACCAATTAATATACCCTCTATTCCTAACTAAATCTTTCCCTCATACTACAACTTTCAAATTCCGCATGTTCAAATATTATGACTCCAATGTACAGAACCTTGAATTTGTCTCTGTATTAATCATTAAATTTCAAGGGAAACCAGCTACAAGCAACCTTGTCATGTTTCTCTTTCTTACGATACAGTCCTAATGAGTAATAGTGAGTGAGAGTTGCAGGGTCTGTTAAATATATTTGAAAAGGTGTGTGAAAAACAGAATCTGAAGGTAAATACGGGGAAGAATTAGGTTATGGTCTTTGAAAGGGGTGCAGTCACTGAGTGTGAGGTAAGGTTAAATGATCAGGTTATGGATAATGTCAGCTCATTTAAGTGTTTGGGCAGTGTGTTGAATAAAGATGGGAGTATGGAGGAAGAATTGCGGGAGAGGGTGCAACAGGTGAAGAGGGTTGTAGAAACGCTGAAAGCAATAACAAGATATAGGGTGGTCAACATGGAAGTAAAGAGGTCCTTGCATGATACTGGGGTAATCCAGACATTGACGTACAGGAGTGAAGCATGGACGTTGTTGGAGAGGCACAAATCAAGAGTGAGAGGGGTGGAAATTAGTTACTTGAGAAGTGTGTGTGGGGTTACATGGAGGGATAGAAATACGAAGGAGGAAGTATGAGAGCGGTGTGGTGTGGATGTAGATGTGCTGGAAAGTGTAAAAAGGAACACCTTGAGATGGTTCGGCCATGTGGAACGTATGGGAAGCAAGAGAATGACTAAGAGAGTGTACGAGAGTGAAATGGAGGGACACAGAAGGGATAGTTAGACTGAGAGAGAGGTGGAAGGATGGAGTTAAGAAGTATATGAGTGAAATTGGTGCTGGTTGGGAGGAGGGGCGTCGACTGACTGGGGACAGAGATACATGGGAAAGATTGTGGCCACCCCTTCGGGTATCAGAGCATCCGGCATTAGATAGATTCTGCATCCAAATGTTGTCTTTTTTATCCCTTCACTCCTTTTCCCTTCTTTTTCCTACATATGCGCTGTCCCTATTAATATTATTAGAAGTGTAAATTAAATAAGATTTCCTGTTATTAGTTTATGTTAATGAATATATCTTGTTGCCTTATATTCGTTTTTATTTTATTTATTGTACCACTTACACCATAAATGACCCCATAAATTGACCTCAGATAACAACCTCTTACATTGGCATGAACCTTCATGTATTGATTATTATACACATGTATGGGGAGGATCCTCTCACACAGTACTTCTAGACAAAGTAGAAAAGAGAGCCTTTCATCTCATTAACTCACGTCCACTCACCAATCCTCTGCAATCTCTCTCCCTTCGCCGCAATATTGCATCTCTCTCATTATTTTACCGCTATTACAATAATCAGTGTTCCTCAGATCTCTTTCTGTGTATACCACCTCTTCTACGTAGAGCACGTAGCACCCGTCTTGCAACACAATCTAGTCCCTACTCTGTGCAACTCTCCAACCCAAAAGTGAAACGATATTCCCAATCTCTTCTTCTACTCAACAGCTGAGATCTGGAATTCTCTCCCTGAATCCATCTTTCCCTCATCCTATGACTTAAACTGCTTCAAACTCCGTGTGTCCAAGCAGTATACCTCGTACATTCCTTAATTTTGGCCCTGTCACTCTTTCAACTCTGGGGGAGGCACTCTTCACAGGCAGTTTTGCCTTCCGGCCTTTCATCTAACTTCCCCTTTGTAGAACACCACTTCTTCTCCAGCAAACCTGATCTTCTTTTCACCGAGGTGTCTGATGTAACTAACAGCAGTCCCTTTTATATTTCCTCGTACTTTCTCTATCCTAATTTCCAAGCCAAAGGTGGATGTTGTGTGTACGTACACAACAAACTTACTTGGTCTTGTGTTCCCAACTTAGATTCCTCTGAATTCTCAACTCTCACCCTCTGATTCAAATGTTCATGTTACAATCAAATTAAATATTTCATTGCTGTTTATCTCTCTTCTAACTCCATTGTACCAACTTTCCCAATTGTTCCTATTATCTATATTCTAAAATGGAACACATCCTATCAACCCCTCCTTGATTTCCCTTGCAATAATTTTTGATTCCGTGGCTGGGGACTCTCGGAGTGCGCAGAATGTATTACTGAGGTAATCTTCTCGGACATTGAGGCACCATTCCATTTCCTTTCAGTCTAATGCAAAAACAATCTTGGTTTACTCACGGTTGTTATACTGCTGTCTGTAATAAGGTGGATGCATTCAGACAGTACCGTCGCCTTCAACCTCAAGAATCTCTTAACTCTCTATGTTTCTTTCCGGAATTAAGTCAAATCTGTTCCTCGACTAATCAAAAACTTTTTCATCAATAACAAATGCTTTGAATTGTCTAACTCTACCTCTTCCCAGGCTTACTGGCATCTAGCCTAAGACCTCTACAACAATGTTAGTTCTAAGTCTTTCCCTCCACGTTTCCACTACGATGGCACCACCGTTCCTTTTTTCTCTGACAAAACTCAACTTTTCACTCAAAATTTTGCTAAAAACTTTACCTTGGATGATTCCGGTGTTATTCCTCCCTTTCCACACCCGTCTCTCTTATGCCCCTTTCCCACATGTGCGACTTCATACGATTTTCGTCGCCGAGGACGTAGTCTTGTCAATTCGCAAGGAATGTGTGCGACGTCTACGATTTTAACCGTTAAAAACCGTTGACAAGTTTACACCCGGCGACGACGTCGCCGATGGGTAAGACGTAATCGGCGACATTATGCGATGTCATTGGCAAATTGAGCGATGGTTCGCCGATGAACTTGGCGAGAACTGTCACATTTGAATAAAATATTGCAAAATAATGTGAAGGATGAACGAATCCTCGGCGTATGTTCTGCGACGTCTTCGGCGAATTAAGCGATGGTTCGGCGACTAGCCTACCTCGGCGAGATTATCCGAAAACGTTTTGTATATATTTCATGGCAAAAACATAAGAACATCAGAAAACGGGAGTCTGCAGAAAGCAAATCGGCCCACACAAGGCAGATCCCTGTCACACCCAACCCCAATTACTAGGCCTAATTATAGACCCAAATCACTAATGCCTTGAGGATTGACCTCACCAAAACGGTCAGAGATCGACACAAGATTACGGGGCCTGCAGAGCGCCGATTGGCCCACACCAAGCAGATCCCCCCTCATAGCCTGCCCAACCCAACTCGTCGAAAATGTACAAATTTATCTTAAAATCGCCAAACTAATGGGCCGAACGTCATAAAATATGAAAACTAATTGGGTTAACCATGAGGAAGAAAGGGGACCAGAAAAACGACCCATCTCCCAAATTCGGAGATTGGCAATGTCCGTGAGACATTTTTCTATCAAATAATGTACAAATCTAGCTTGCTCTCAAAACAAAACATATATATATTGGCTCGCTACCGCTCACCAGGAAAATATTGAAACCTGGATGGGGGTAAACGTCTTAAAACAGTAAGCTGAACGGGGCCGAGCGGATACAAGGCAAAGAGAGAGAGGGAGAGAAATAAAAAAAAACAAAAAAACGAGGAGAGAGGGAGAGGAAGATAAAACAAAAAAAAACAGCGAGGAGGGCTCAATGTTTGCGTTAAGGCTTAAAAATTGAGCCCACCTCCCCTTTTTTAGTTTTCTCCATTAGATGGTGGGGGAAGGTAGAAGCGTAATTGACTTGTGTTACAAATATGAAGCCGATTGGTGAGGTAGTTTCGCCACCACGGATTTTCCTTTTTTTTCCTTTTCTTCGTACGGATACGCTGGAAGTGGGTGGTGGGAGGCGGTTGGGGGTGTGGTGAGGGGAAGGCAAAAGGGTATGGGACTTTTCACACATATATAGAACCGATTGGTGCAGTCATTTCGCCGCCACAGATTTTCCTTTTTTTTCCTTGTGAGGCGACCGATAGTCAGCGAGTGGGTGGGGGGGAGGGGGTCGTGTTGGTGGTGGCAAGAAGCCAGAAGGGTAAGGTAATGTACATGTGGTAGAAATATGAAAGCCATAGGTGCAGTTGTTTCGCGGCTACGATTTTTTTCGGCGAGTCCGTATATATACGGACCTGGCACTGGGCGTGTAATGCTGGTTCGCTATCGCTTGCCAGGAAGATATCGATACTTGGATGGGGATAAACGTCTTAAACCAGTTGGCTGAATGGGGCTGAACGGATACAAACCAGAGAAAGAGAGAAAAGGAGAGAAAGAGAAAACAAAAAGCAGGTGAACCCCCCACGAGAGGTGCATAGAAAAAAGGGTTGACAGGTTCACTATAGGCCTAATCATTTTTTTTTACCCACCTCGCCGAAGGTGCTCTTTGGTCTCGGCAGGTGTGTCTTGAGCATTCCGCGACGTCGCAAGGCCCTTCGCATGCCTCGTGCGGAGCATACCCCTGGCGGGTACTTGTGCGCACGTCGACGACTAATCGACGAGGAAATTGCCGATGACTCTTGTGCATCGTCGCTGTTCTCAGACCATCTGAGAGCATCGGCGAGCTGCCATGCAGTGTTGCAAAGTTTTTTTTTGTGAGAAACCCTCCGCGATGTCTCGCCGATGTCGTCGATGATCCCCGAGGGCTTCTCGGATCATTCTGCAATGTTTGACGATGCTTGCGAGGGCAATGAACCCTCGTGAGCCCTCGTCCCAAATTTTAAACAAACTGAACATTTGTGACGACCCGCGAGGGTCCACGCGAGGCCGGCCGAAGCATACGATTATTATGCGAGGGTATACGTTTGTTGTCCGACATGTCACGAATATGGGTGTCGCCGGTGAAAATCGTAAGAAATCGTAAGGGGCATAAGAATGTACACTTTTCTGCTCTATCTGGGCTTAATACTAATGCCCCTTTCCCACATGTGCGATTTCTTACGATTTTCACAGGCGACACCCATATTCGTGACATGTCGGACAACAAACGTATACCCTCGTATAATAATCGTATGCTTCGGCCGGCCTCGCGGGTCGTCGCAAATGTTCGGTTTGTTCAAAATTTGGGACGAGGACTCACGAGGGTTCATTGCCCTCGCAAGCATCGTCGAACATTGCAGAATGATCCGAGAAGCCCTCGGGGATCATTGACGACATCGGCGAGACATCGCGGAGGGTTTCTAAAAAAAAAACACTTTACAACGCTGCATGGCAGCTCGCCGATGCTCTCAAATGGTCTGAGAACATCGACGATGCACAAGAGTCATCGGCAATTTCCTCGTCGATTAGTCGTCGACGTGCGCACAAGTACTCGCCGAGAGTATACCCGCCAGGGGAATGCTCCGCACGAGGCATACGAAGGGCCTTGCGACGTCGCGGAATGCTCAAGACACACCTGCCGAGGACAAAGAGCACCTTCGGGGAGGTGGGTAAAAAAAAATGATTAGGCCTATAGTGAACCTGTCAACCCTTTTTTCTATGCACCTCTCGTTGGGGGTTCACCTGTTTTTTTTTCTCTTTCTCTCCTTTTCTCTCTTTCTCTTGTTTGTATCCATTCAGCCCCATTCAGCCAACTGGTTTAAGACGTTTATCCCCATCCCAGTATAAATATCTTCCTGGCAAGCGATAGCGAACCAGCATTATATCCCCCTGAGTGCCAGGTCCATATATATACGGACTCGCCGAAAAAAAATCGTAGCAGCGAAACGACTGCACTTATGGCTTTCATATTTCTACCACATGTATATTGTGGACATAAGTCCTGCTACACCTGCCAGGCAGAGAATCGCGAATTGTGCTGGTAACATTGACCCCCCCCCCCCCCCGCCCCCACTCCTTCCTCACTCTACCACCCTCTCAGCCAAACCATCCCTTCTTCTTTCTTTCCTGTTTCACGTATGTAAGCCCCTCCCCTGTATTGTTTCCATAGGATGATAAATATCACGATAACCTCTCTCTCCTTCCTCCCTCTGTCATCGTTCTATGTATTTTTATGCATGCTTTCCAAATCTTCTTCCTAAATTGAAATAACATATCGTTAAAATGGCAATAATTGGTTACGTAGCTCATGTTCATATTTGCCAATTATTATAAACCTAGCTCAATATTAAGTGTTATGATCCATTCGATTATGTAAATATATTAACAATATAATGTTATCTAAGTCAGATACAATTGAGACTTTAATATACTTTTACATTCTCATATTTCAATTAAGTTTTGATTAATTAAGCCCATATATCCCAATATCTGGAGTAAGCATGTATTTTACTGTTAAAGTATAAATAGAAAACTATTAAAAAAGATCATTGACCCACACATAAAATGGGTACCTTGATTCAATGCATTAAATATTAAAAGTTAAAAATATATGGTTACGTGTGTATTCTCAATACAGTATTCGCCTGTCAACCCACCTCCCCTTTAAATACGGTAGCTCACACTAATTAATTCTTCTTTCGTAACTAGTCAACGCAAACACACGGCCTCACACATTAATATAACATTACACATAGTTGCATGTTATTTTCTTACTTGAGGAGATTTGGCGTCTTTCAACTGCCTCAGCGAGCGCTGCTCCCTCCGAGATTAACCCCTTCCATACTAGGGTTCCGTTTATTTTTGATTTAGTTATATTTAAGCAATTGTATGCAGCTAATGAAGGATCTGTGGTATTATGAAGGGTTAATTGAGATGGTATACAGACGTTTAACTGTTACACTTCCTTCTTTTACTGAATAATAATGTTAATAAATAACTACTGTATATTCCATTCACTGGAGAGGGTGTTAAAGTGTTGGGAGAGCCACCTGTAAGTGGCGAAGGGAGTACTACGGTTCTCCCTCCTTCCGAGTGGATAGATGGACCCATGAAAGTGGGTCTGGTTCTTCTTGTCCCTTCGATTAACGAAAAAAAATACAGAAGTGCAGTTCAGTCAAATATAATATTGGATTGCATGTATGTAAATATCCACCAAATTAATGTCGACTGTTTCATCATAACGCTGAGGCAAAATGCCAATATATGGTATAAAATGTGTGTGTATTAAATATGGCAGTTGACACGAATTAGTAAGTCGAACACAAGACGGTGGACATTTGTAAGAAAAAACGGACTGCATTTCCTTAAACATGACAAATGTATAGAACTAATATTTATATAGCTATATTAATCACGTGTGAAGTAGCTCAAGGGATATCGTTCCGTTGCAGGTGAATTTCTATATCATAGAGCAGAGGACCTTGGGTGAATCTTAGCTAGGCCATAAATAGAGACATTTTTAGTAACCCTTTTGGTACCAGGGACATCTCATATATTATTCACTATGGCTATATTCAGCCTATTATATGTAGATAAGAAAGGGGCTGTGGTAGCTAAGGTGTTATTTGCGATAATATGTAGCATTTCAAATAGTAGACGCCCTTCTTTAGCTTAATACAATCGTCTAATATTTGCCAGAATAATATTATGATGAAAACAATATCACCGGTACTGAATGAGTTAAACCTCATAATCGTAGCGTTAATTGGATGGAGAGATTCATGCCCATACCATTATAATAAAACACCAACCAAGGAGATTAATACATAAAACAACAACCTTATGATTCATGAAGTAGGATACAAATGTAATGGTTAAGGAATCTTGTAAATACTGAAAAAGTGGGGATTCACCTAATGTAAATAAGATTATTATTGTCCCTTTATTACATTAAATATGTAATGTCCAATTATGTAATAGGTGTTTCAACATAATTGCTATTGGGTCAAACAGATCATACAATAAAACATATAATTATTATTTATTGTAATTATAATACAATTAGGCTGTCCTCCAAAGATATTAGATTTACACTGGAGTGGTAGAGGTATTGTTAAAAACGCAGCGGAAATGTTTTGCGTTTGATTATCGTCTTGTCTAACAATAAGAGTAGGCCTACCGGTAAAGTTTTTGGTTTCCCATGCAACACGTCATTAAACTAAGAGCACTATTGATATAGCCTTATTTATATACGGTGGCATTTATTTATAAACTTTTTTTAACATAAATATTATTATATTTGTTGGTAGCTATTAGCTGTATACACCATCAATTTGCTGAATATATGTTTCAATCAAATATTTTTCAAATTCATACTGTAAAAAGTAAATGCGAGGGTTGGTTACATATTATAAAATACTGGTACCATTTTCTTTCTTCCATGTGCAATTAATAGATATAGCTAGATATACACACACTTGTAACGTGTTCGTATATAGCTTATACGCGAAGAGTGTCCATGTAGGGCCGAACCTGTTCTATACCAGGATAAAAATAAACAAAAATAAAAATAAAATAAAAATAAAATATATTAAATATATCAAATATACACAATAACTTCTTCGCTCTGGGCTTTATTTACAGTACTTAGGAGAGAGAGAAAAAATAAATAAAGAGTCTTTCATCAGATACTAAGTTCCCCAGGCAGTTTGTTTCAAAATTGATTATTATAATAATATGATGGAGTATAGATATTGTTTATTTCAATTATAGGTTATTTGTTAACAAATTACGGATGTGCACTTCATTAAAACACATAATTGGAAGTAATGTATGAACAATTACAACCGAAACAATGTTACGTAACCTTGCGTCACCATTATAACTAATGGAGGTGATGGCGTGAGTGAAAACAAATGTGTGTGTGAAATGGTAGTAAATGAAGAAATATAAAGATGACACAGATTCTACTTGTCAATTTATTATAAGTATTTGTGTCTGTAACTATTATAATAATACATTTGCTAGCTTGTCCTGCATCATTTAAGCTACTTCAATCGTGATTAATATAGATATAGAAATATTTCTATAATTTAATCATTGTTAACAAATTATAGTTTACATCCCAAAGGTTCTTCTTACGCTGTATAAAATCGTCGAAACAGGGCCACAATAAACTGTCAAAATGCGTCATGAATCTCAAGGGGTAATAGTGTTGAAAGGAAAACCAACGAATATCCTCCTCCTGTCGGAGGCAATATTCAAACTCGAATTTTTTTAATTCTGTGTTCAACACTTAACACCTCTACCACACATTTACACATTTAAATAGGCAGTGACGGCATTTCTTCCCTTGCTTGTTTTTACTGTATGATATCTTCGTTATATATGTGTTGTATGTGATATTTTATAACTCTTAAGGTTTGGATATAACTTATCACAGTCATTATCATTATAATATAACGCAGATATAATACCGTAAACACAAGCAAGATATGAAATGCCGTCGCTGCCTATCTTATTATTATTGTGAGTAATAAGTGATTGGCTCTAAGCCACGTGGGCCAAGTCAGTCAGTATTCATCACTTGCTTACTTTGTGGGTTTATCATTTCTTTATTTCGTTTGTGTATACTGTATGCTATATATGTGATAAATGTGTATTAATGTGATAAATGTGTATTAATGTAATATATCATGACTTAAGATTTGGATATCACTAGATTGTTAAGTAATCATTAAAATTATTAAAGCGTGTATTATAATGAATTAATACAGAATAATAAAGATAATAATACAGAAATGATCAGTTATGCGACTCTTCTGAGCCAGTGAGCTACGGTATTGATAAAATGGGAAATCATGAACGTCGATACAAACACCAACTAGGAGCCAGATGTATGGTTCGAGTGAATGGATAATAGCTAAATTTATAAGTTTTTATTCAATTAAGGAAGGAAATGTAACAATTAAAATGCTTCATACTAGCCCAATTAATTCTTCTAAATACCACAGATCCTTCCTTATCTGCACAAAACTGTGTAAATATAGCTGTAATAAAACAAAACACAACCCCGATACGGAAGGGGTTAATCTCGGAGGGAGCCGTGTTCGCTGAGGCAGTTGAAAGACGCCAACTATCCTTAAGTATGGAAATAAAATGCAAGTTTGTGTAATGTAATGTTACATTAATGTGTGTAGCCGTGTGTCTGAGTTGATAGTTACGAAATATGAATATATTAGTGTGAGCTACCTTAGTTAAGGGGGAGCTGGGTTGACAGGCGAGTATTGAGAATACACACGTGACCATATATTTATAACTGTTTATATTCAATGAATTTAATATAGGAACCCATTTTATGTGCGTCAATTATTTCATTCAATAATTTATAAACTTTGACAATTAAATCCATGTTTACTCCAAACAGTGGGATATACTGTAGTGGCTTAGATACTTATAACTGAATTGAAATATGATAATGCAAAAGTAAATTAAAGTCTCAGTTGTATTTAACTTAAATAACATATATTATTAATAAACTTCCATATTCGAATGGATTATCAAACTTTATATTCTGCTAGGTTTGTATAAAATAGAAAATATTCAATGCTCTGTACAGGGGCATAGTGCGCCCTTGTATTGAGTATTGTTCACATGTGTGGGGAGGTTCCTCTCACACCACTCTCCTGGACAAAGTTGGGAGGAAGGCCTTTCGTATCATTAACTCCCGTCCACTCACCAACTCTCTGCAGTCTTTCTCTCTCCGCCGCAATGTTGCATCTCTCTCGCTATTCTATCGCTACTATAATAATCAGTGTTCCTCAGAGCTATCCCAGTGCATACCACCTCCTTTACGTAGGGCACGTGGTACCCGTCTTGCAACTCAATCCCACCCCTACTCTGTGCAACTCTCCAACCCAAGAGTGAAACGTTACTTTCAAACTTTCTTCTACTCAACAGCTGAGCTCTGGAACTCTCTCCTAGAATCAGTCTTTCCCTCTTCCTATGACTTAAATTGCTGCAAACTCCGTGTGTCCAGGCATTTTGGCTCGAACGTCCCTTGATTTTGGCCCTGTCACTCTTTCAACTATGGGGGAGGCACTCGCTATAGGCAGTAATGCCTTTTGCCTCCCTCAATCACAGAAGAAAAAAAAATATGAAGTATGTAACGAAATAATATTTAATTTTAGGAAGAAAATTAGGAAAACATTCATAAAAATACAATGATTCGATGAGAGAGGGATAAATAAAGAACGGCCTATAGACGTGAACAAGAACGAAAGTAGAGGAGGAAGGGAGGGCTTGGCTGAGAGAGGGTGGTAGAGTGGGGATGGGGTGGAGGACGGGGGGGGGGGGGGTGTTACCAATGTTACCAACACAATTCGCGGATCCCTCTCAGACAGGTGTAGCAGGACTTATGTCCACAATAGTACCTTACCCTTCTGGCTTCTTGCCACCACCAACACGACCCCCTCCCCCCACCCAGTCGCTGACTATCGGTCGCCTCACAAGGAAAAAAAAAGGAAAATCTGTGGCGGCGAAACGACTGCATCAATCGGTTCCATATTTGTGTGACAAGTCCCTTTCCCTTCTGCCTTCCCCCCACCACACCGCCAACCGCCTCCCACCACCCACTTCCAGGGTATCCGTACGAAGAAAAGGAAAAAAGGAAAATACGTGGTGGCGAAACTACCTCACCAATCGGTTTCATATTTGTAACACAGTCAATTACGCTTCTACCTTCCCCCCACCATCTAATGGAGAAAACTAAAAAAGGAGAGGTGGGCTCAATTTTTAAGCCTTAACGCAAACATTGAGCCCTCCTCGCTGTTTTTTGTTTTATCTTCCTCTCCCTCTCTCCTCGTTTTTTTTTTCTATTTCTCTCCCTCTTTCTTTGCCTTGTATCCGTTCGGCCCCGTTCAGCCTACTGTTTTAAGTCGTTTACCCCCATCCAGATTTCAATATTTTCCTGGTGAGCGGTAGCGAGCCAACATATATATTTTTTGTTTTGAGAGCAAGCTAAATTTGTACATTATTTGATAGAAAAATTTCTCCGGCGAAGCCGGACATTGCCAATCTCCGAATTGGGGAGATGGGTCGTTGTTCTGGTCCCCTTTCTTCCTCATGGTTAACCCCATTAGTTTTCATATTTTATGACGTTCGGCCCATTAGTTTGGCGATTTTAAGATAAATTTTTACATTTTCGACGAGTTGGGTTGGGTATGAGGGGGGATCTGCTTGGTGTGGGCCAATCGGCGCTTTGCAGACCCCGTAATCTTGTGTCGATCTCTGACCGTTTTGGTGAGCTCAGTCCTCAAGGCATTAGTGATTTGGGTCTATAAATAGGCCTTGTAATTGGGGTTGGGTGTGACAGGGATCTGCCTTGTGTGGGGAGATCTGCTTTCTGCAGTCTCCCGTTTTCTGATGTTCTTATGTTTTTGCCATGAAATATATGCAAAACGTTTTCGGATAATCTTGCCGAGGTTGTCGCCGAACCATCGCTTAATTCGCCGAAGACATCGCAGAACATACGCCGAGGATTCGTTCATCCTTCGCATTATTTCGCAATATTTTATTCAAATGTGACAGTTCTCGCCGAGGTCATTGGCGAACAATCGCTCAATTTGCCGATGACATCGCATAAAGTCGCCGATTACGTCTTACTCATCGGCGACGTCGTCGCCGGGTGTAAACTTGTCAACGGTTTTTAACGGTCAAAATCGTAGACGTCGCACACATTCCTTGCGAATTGACTTGACTACGTCCTCGGGGACGAAAATCGTATGAAGTCGCACATGTGGGAAAGGGGCATAAGAAGGTGTACAGACCAAAAGGTGTTCCTCCTGTTATATTCAAACCTGTTTCCATGCCGACTCCCTTCCTAAGCAAGCTTTTCTGTCTCTGTGTTTCCTATAATGTCGTCCCTTCTTGCTGGAAGTTTGCTCTCATTCAATTTGTCCTAAAGAACCCTCCAACTACCATCCAGTTGATCTAATTTCTTACATCACTAAAGTGTTTTAATATATTCTTAATTCGAATATTTCTTAAGGCTTCGTCTACCCATAATCTACTTTCAGATCGCCATTATGGTTTCCTTAAGGACCGGTCTTTTGATGATTTCCTTTCTTATCTTACTAACTCTTGGTCATTCTCCTTTCAGGACTTTATTGAGACCTTTTCTATTGTGCTAGACATATCTAAAGCCTTCGTTAGAGTCTGGCAAAAAGCCCTCATTTCTAAACTACTATCCTTCGGTTATTATTCCTCTATTTGTGCCTTTATCTCCAATTTCCTTTCTGACCGTTCTATAGCTGTAGTTGTGGATGGCCATCGCTCACTTCCTAAACATATTAACTAAATTTTTCCTCAGGGTTCTTTCCAATTTCCAGTTATATTTCTAATTTTCATTAATGATATTCTCATGTGTAGCTCTAGTCCTATTCTCTCCTATGACGATGATTCTATCTTACTTATTCAACTAGCTTTCTGAAGCGACTCTCCATGCAGTTACTTCCAGGGTCATACCAAAGGGGGCTCCCCCCTACCTCCTTGAGGGGTGTGAACATGTTGGCAATAATACTAAAATTCATATATTTTTAATAGAAATGTATTTCACAAATTAATTTATTTTGTTAAAATATTCTATTATCATTACACGTACATGTTTTCTTTTTTAGCTTTAATTACTTACCTCTCTCCATTGTACTCTCTCCAAGGAATCTATGTCCATTTTGTAATAAGGACACCAACATTGGACAGCATAATCTGTATGGGGTCTCACTGACAAGCAAAGTATTAATCCTCTCCAACTTATGACGCGATTTTGAGCCTATTGGGGATACTTTAAAGCCTTTGTTACCATCAGGGGTATTTAGAAACCTTTAGTTTAGTTACTTCAACCTCTGCAGTTGTTTTTGAGTTAGCTGTGGGCAGAAAACTAATTTTGGAGAGGTAATTATAAGAGTGAGAGAACTCTATTTCTTATTGCTAATCTGGCAACCTCTGCGTCATAAATGCGTGAAAGGGTTAAGATAACATCAGCAGTTCTGTTACACTCCTTGTGATTAACCCGAGAATTCTGTTTGCCTTGGTACGAACGCTTATACACTGTTTTGTAGGCTTCAAATCATTGCAAATAAATACATCCAAATCTTTCTCAAATACTGAGTTTTCTATTTCCGTATTACGTAGTTTATATTTTGCATTTGTATTCATCTTTCCTATCTTTATTACCTTGCATTCAAAGTTAAAATTCATCTGCCAATGTACTGACTATTCGTGTAAGGTATCTACATCCCTTTGGAGGCTCTCTATGTCGCTATCTGAATCTCTTGTTCTCCCCATTCTGGTATCGTCTGCGAATTTACTTATCCTACTAGTTATACCTAAATCAAGATCATTTATGTATATAACGAACAACAGAGGGCGTAATACAGATCCTTGGGGGACACCACTTTTAACTGCACCCCATAGAAGTGAAAGCGTTAATTGAGATAGCGCTAGGGCCATTCCTTGCTACAGGTTCCAAGCTGTATACAGTTGGTTGTGCCTCACAGATATGAGGATACGCTTCTTCACTTAATGTAAAGTGTGGCATATACTCGTAGTAAATGAGTGCATTCATTTTTGGTGGGACGTCTTGTAGTTGGAGGAGTAATTGGGATAGCCATTTCCGATTTAATAGATAAATAGCATTCCAAAACTGAGGAACATCCTATAATGATCGTGCAATTAAAGTGAAAAAGCTTACTCGTATTAAGAAAGGGTTGGGAATAAAATAAAAATATATATACTTAATAGGATTGAAATAATTATGGTAAGCAAAGAAGCATGGTATATACAACTAGTAAAACGACAATAATGCATTGTACTGCTTTATGGGAAGCAATGGGAAGTATGTGGAAGACGAGAAATCTCGGAGTGAAAGTAAAAAGTGCACTGTATCAAGGAATTGTTGTGCCAACAGTGATGTATGGGGCTGAGACATGGGTTCTGAAGAAAAAGGAGAAAAGAGGGCTGGATGTGATGGAGATGAGCTGCTTGAGGAGTATGTGTGGAGTTACTCGTAGAGACAGATTGAGGAATGAAGAGATACGTAGGAGAGTGGGGCAGCAGGAACATTTGTCAGCCAGAGTGGACAGAAGGGTGCTGAGCTGGTATGGTCATGTTGAACGAATGGGAGATGAAAGGCTTACAAAGAGAATATGTGAGTCAGGTACAAGGGGAGATAGAAGGGCAGGAAGACCCCCATTGAGATGGAGAGACTGTGTAAGAAAGGCTTTGGATGATAGAGGAATGACTATAGATCAGGCAGGGGAAGGTGGTGGTGGACAGGAGTGAATGGAGAATGCTTGTGAATAGTTGAGTGAACACGTGGTCATTTGGAGTAAGGGGTCGGGCGCAAGTTGGACTAGATAATAGTCCATCAGGCGCCTGGCCCGGAGAGACGATTAATATGAAGGGTGTGCCTGGAAGTGTGGTGGGAGGGCTTGTGGCTTTGGCTCCGCTGCATGTCTGCCTGCCGAGATCGGAACCTCTCCGGGTGGTCAGGGGCCGGGGGAGTGCTGGAGCGACCTTGGTAACCCTGGTCTGGGTCTTCTCCTGGGTGACCTGGATGTGTGTGAGTTTGTGTTTTTTATCTGTGTTTATTTTTTGTTTTATGTTGTTTTTGTGTTTTCCCTGTTCTTGCTCTGTCTTGAGTCGGCTACCCCCAAAATGGGGATTGGGCCTGAGCATATAGATAGATAGATAGAGACTGCTTTATGATATAAAAATGTGTTTAAAATAATTCGAGAAATACATTATATCATGACATATAGGTAAAAAATAGACTTCAAAGGTTTGAGATATAACTACTAACAATCTGTGGTGATGGGCTGGTCTATCAGAGTGAGAACTGAGCGATCTCTGACATACCCATAGCTTACTCTGACTGTTCCTTTTACTTATATATTTTCTAGATCTCAAGTGATGGCGTCACTTTCCTGGATTGACCTCCCAATCTACCAAGATTGGAAGCCAAAGCGTCACATTTTTCCTTTGCCCCTCAACTTTCTCTTCATAATTGCTGAGGGGCACAGGGCCCTGGGTGGGGCTTTGGTTTCCCGGGCGTTTTCGCACCTTCCTCAGCTCCCCGCCATGGAGTGGCTTCGGTCACACAGGCTTTATTGTGGTCGGCAGGGAGGGTTCTGTGGGGGCGCTCGGTTATGGCCTTGGCCTTGCTCGGGGCCTTGGGGCTGTTCGCCCAGGCAGCTTGGGGAACAACAACAACTACTAACAATCTAGAGAAAGATGAACAAGGAGAGATACATAAAGCTTGACATATTAAATTTAACAGATTATAGACAACAGGGAGAGAGGAAAGACGCAAAAGAGAATCGGGAGCAACGAATGATCAGTCCTCATTAATAATTTAAACCCGTTATCAAAACGGTGAATATTAATTTATGTGGTTATATGTGTTTCTGTGATTTCGTATCATATTTAACAGTGAGTTGTTAATGACAAAGCTTCACAACAAGTATCTAAAAGATGATTGAAAAGGAGGAGTTGCTGCATTCCCGTTATTATTGTTGTCAGAAATGTTGTATGAAAAAACACACATGCTATGGAATATATACAAACCTATTTCATTTATGGGGCTTTCAAAAAATGACATGTAACATAACGACATTTCTTAATTCAATGTTTCTTTACGCTGCCAGTAATATAATCTTGACAAATATTGCCAATCAATAATATAATGTCCATTGATATATTAATATCTGTTGTTACAAACCGTCTTTACAATTGCATTATCGGTAACTCTAGATTTGTATATATCTTTTTTTACCAATAAAGAGGGTAATCTTAATCTTACCAAATATTTGACTCACACAAAACCTGTAGAGGGAGACTGAAATGAAAGCATGGTAATTTTATAGTTATTCAATTTTTCTTTGTATGTGAATGAGGAAGACAAAAGGCAGAACTGTCTTATGACGAGTGCCTCCCCCATCTTTGAAAGCGTGACAGGGCCAAAATCACAGAATGTTCGAGCCAAAATGCCTGGAAACACGGAATTTGAAGCAATATGAGGGGAAAATGGATTCAGGGAGAGAGTTCCAGAGCTCAGCTGTTGAATAGATGAAAGATTGAGAATATCGTTTCATTTTTGGGTTGGAGGGCTGCACAAAGTAGGGGTGGGATTGTGTTGGAAGACAGGTGCTACGTAGAGGAGGCGGTATACATTGAGAAAGCTCCGAGGAACACTGATTATTGTAATAGCGGTAGAATAGCGAGAGAAATGTAACATTGCGGCGAAGAGAGAGAGATCGCAGAGAGTTGGTGAGTGGACATGAGTTCATGAGACGAAAGGCTTTCTTTTCTACTTTTTCAAGAAGCGCTGTGCAAGAGGATTCTCCCCCCTCATGACCAATGCTCAATATATGGATGCACTGTGCCTCTGTACAGGGCAAAATGCTGTGCCGGGGTAAAAACTCCCGGAGGCGGTTGAGCACATCCAGCTTCTGGGAAACTGTTTTAGCAAGGGTGGTAATAATATTATAGTCTCTCTAAGTGTGATCAGAAGAAAAGAAGACACATGAACTGATTCAAGCTCCGATTGTACAGACATTTTGACTCCAACGTACCTAGAATTTGGCTGTCTGTCACTCTTTCAACTTTAGGGGAGACACTTGTTACAGGCAGATTTGCCTTTTGTCTCCTTCATACACATAGAAAGTAGTATTACAAAAAAATCACAATTTATGCTCCAAATAACAATGAATATGATACTCAAATACTGCTGGAATTATCGAAGGTCACAATAGAATTACATTTCCTGTATTTTGTTGTGGTACCATTATATCTTTGTCAATCGGTAATTCATTATTCGAGAATAATGCCATTAGTGCCTTTTTGTGCCTTTTTTGGTGATTTCAACACTAATGCCTTTTTTACCGATTTAGTGCCTATTATGCCTATTTTGTGTTTTTCAGAGCCTTTTTTTGCCTTTTTTGGTGATATCATCACTATAATGCCTTTTTTACCTTTTTTGTGTTTTTCAGAGTGTAAACTATTGGTGCTTGTTGAAGTCGCCAGATGGCAATCTGGCCCAAGTTGGCCACTATCCGACAGACGGCACAATTTAGCGCCTGACGATTTGAAGGAAATGCTTGCAATTATGTGCAATCAGGGAAAAATGTAGAAAGTGTATGAATGACAATGTTACTTAGGTAATTTTTACCCTATTATAGCTTGATTTTATTTTAATACAGAAAATAAATGCCTTTTTAATGCCTTTTTCATACATAAATGCCTATTTTTTTGCCTTTTTTGTAATTTATAAATGACTTTTTGCCTGCCTATTTTAGTGTTTTTTTAGTGCCATAACTTCCGGTCTTTATTCATTATTGTTCACCAGGAATGTTAATAATACAAGAATCGGCCATAAAGTTCAGCTATCAAATTCTGGATTCATTGGTCTCTTTCACTTCTGCTTAACAAAAATACCACGCGGTATTTTGATTTATTTACAGTGAACTTCACAAACACTACTGTAAACACACTATGTGTTTTAATATTGATAACTCATATATCAATTAACTTTACATTTCCTGCAATAATTTAAATAGTTTTATGCTTAACACCTTAAGAGCGGCCTAGGCAGTAATTTCTATGTACCGCCCAGCGGGGTTTTTTTTTTATCCTAAATAGGGTTGTTTCCGTGCTCATTTTCATGCATAAACAAGACCCAGAGCGTAAAACAAGTATCTATCCCTGAAAGGGCGTAAACAGAGCTTTCCAATGACACCCGAACCATCCTTGTACGACCACTGGTTCTCTTGCAATGATCGTGCAACATGAGTGCAAAAAACCTAAAATAAGGTAATTTCCGTACATAATTCCCTGTGTAGCGAGTGAGAAGAGGGGGAGGAAGTTAGAATACAGTTCAGTACACCCGCGGTGGTCGTGGGGAGCGGTCATAAGGTTACTACGCTCGTCCTACCGCTCAGCTCTCTCTCTCAGCAACATTACGTGCTGAAAATGGCACTCGACAGCTGGCGTGCACTGCCACATAGTCCAAATTTATTTTACTCGACATATGTTGCGCGCCGCCAATAATCTACGTCCAGCTTGACATCTAACTATCTTACACCATCAATTGATCACACGACTATAATACGGTCCAGTGTCTGTGTACACCATAGCACTGCATGAGTTTATATAGTTTGACATTTACAGACATAAGAGGACTAAAATAATATATATTTCAGATCCGGAGGGTAACGGGAGCAATGAAGGCCGTGGCATGAGGCAGGTCTTGCAAGAAGTCCAAGGAGCTGTGGAGGAGTTGAGGATCAAAGATGTGGAGATCAATCAAACTCTCGCCTTGTTTGAAGAACAGATGGAAATGCTTATCAGGAAGCATGAAGGAGCAGGTGAGCATACTACTTTAACTATTATACTATCAATTCAGCGTATGCAGAATGTTATCAATTCCCCGAGTATACCGAATCAAGGTTACTCAGCTTGTCTTTCTGTCTGTCGTCTGTCTGTCCGTCCAATATCTCCTCCTAGGGTTATTTATAGATGCTTACGAAAAGGTTATACATGAATAAAGATGGTCCGTGCGGATGTCAGTCAAAAACGGAAATTGACCATACTTAAAGATTAAATTCGATCATAAATGTCAAAGATAAAGGTAATTTTTGCATCTTTATACCTACTCATTCTATTTCCACCATGGCACGAAGGATCTTAATATTAACAAAGAAATGGGCGAAAGTCTTGAAATTTGAAAACTAATAGGGCTAAACATGAAGAAGAAGGGGGTTCAGAATAAAACTCATACTTCCCCTTAAAGCCATCTGTACAGTATAATATATTGGAGTTGTGTTGTGATTCTCGCCCCTAAAGCAGATCCTTAGATACTACAGAAAAGTCATCTGTTGGAACTGGTAGTACAATTACCGGGATTGAAATATATCAACTTAACCCTGTTCCAAATAAGTTGACCAAAACTCTCGAACATTAACCTCTATAACACACAATCAACAAAAGTAATCGGGCAAATATTTCTAACACTTGGGAAGGGTCAGCCAGGAAATAGGTGTGCACATTTACAGCCCATTTGCTCTGGCCCCTTTTAAGTTACAGAGGTTATGGTTCACGATGTATTGTCTACCTATTTGGAACAGGGTATAGTATGTGATAATCTGCAGAATTTCCATATAATCGATAACTTACCCAACTAAATTGGCCCTTTCATTACGATGACGCTATTCTCATATTTGTTGTAGTTTATTATTCGATGATAATGTGCTGTTCGAGAAGAACCTATGCCGATCAAAAGGTTAATTGATATAGATATAGCTCTTTTACCTGTATATCTAAAGTCATTCCTAACAGAAAAAATATCCTCTAGAGTCCCAGTGGTTCCAAAACCCATGGTCGCGACCCAAACAAGGGTCATGAGGGTTTTTCTGAGGGTTGTGGGAGTGTCTGAAGAATACAAGTGAAATATAATGAAAACAATCTATTACCGTGTGCAAAAATTCCATCGTGAAACATGTGAGTTTATATAATATGATTAAGTTATAAAATGACGTTAGACTCAAGACACAAGTCTTAAGAATAAATGCTCCTGTATTTGAATTCCTAACAATAAAATGTCCCATCACATGAAGAGTTTCGTTCATTAGCTACTATGTCCCATCACATGAAGAGTTTCGTTCATTAGCTACTATGTCCCATCACATGAAGAGTTTCGTTCATTAGCTACTATGTCCCATCACATGAAGAGTTTCGTTCATTAGCTACTATGTCCCATCACATGAAGAGTTTCGTTCATTAGCTACTATGTGCGGCTATCATTAATCATGCCCAATACTCGTACACCCACCGTACGGTACCGGATGCTATGTGCCTCACTTGGAGTCTGAACTGTCTGATGCCCTGTGAGCGACCCTCACTCATTCAGTTATGCCCCTTTCCCACTGATGAGACAAGTCACGATTTTCGTCGCCGACACCAATAAATTGGCACATTCGTGACATGTCTCAACACCTCTCATGAACAATCGTTTGACTCTCAAGGCCTCGCAAGGGCCTTCGCACAGTTCAAAATTTTGGACGAGGACTCACAAGGATTGGGGATTGGTTACCCTCGCAAGCAGCAAGCATCGTCGAGCATCGCCGAAGGGATCTGCGAGGGTATCTGCGATCATCTGCGACATCGGCGAGACAGCGCGGAGGGTTTCGCATAAAAAAAACTTTGCAGCGCTGTATGGATGCTCACCGATGCTCTGCTCGCCGATACTCTCAGATGTGCCGAGAACATCGACGATGCCAAAGAGCACCTTCGGCGAGCTGGGAGAGAAAGAAAAAAAAAGGAGGAGGGAGAGAAAGAGAAAACAGCAAGGTGGGCTCATGTTTACGTTATGGCTTAGCCTAATTGAGCCCACCTCGCTGTTTTCTCTTTCTCTCCCTCCTCGTTTTTTTTTCTTTCTCTCCCTCTCTCTTTGCCAATAATCCGTTCGCCCCGTTCAGCCTACTGTTTTAAGACGTTTACCCCCATCCAGGTTTCAATATTTTCCTGGTGAGCGGTAGCGAGCCAACATATATATATTTTTGTTTTTGGGTCGATTTTCTGGTTCCCTTTCTTCCTCATGGTTAACCCCATTAGTTTTCATATTTGGGGGATGGTGGGGGGAAGGTAGAAGGGTAATTGATTCGTGTTACAAATATGAAGCCGATTGGTGAGGTAGTTTCGCCACCACGGATTTTCCTTTTTTTCCTTTTCTTCGTACGGATACGCTGGAAGTGGGTGGTGGGAGGGAGGTGGGGGTGCGGTGGGGGGACGACAGAAGGGTAGGGGACTTGTCACACAAATATGGAACCGATTGGTTCCGTCGTTTCGCCGCCATATATTTTCCTTTTTTTTCTTTGTGAGGCAACCGATAGTCAGGGAGTGGGTGGGGGGAGGGGGTTGTGTTGGTGGTGGCAAGAAACCAGAACGGTAAGGTACATGTGGTAGAAATATGAAAGCCATAGGTGCAGTCGTTTCGCTGCTACGATTTTTTTTCGGCGAGTCCGTATATATACGGACCTGGCACTGGGCGTGACAAGACCCTAGTCCGTATATATACGGACCTGGCACTCTGGGGGTTTTAAGACGTTTACCCCCATCCAGGTTTCAATACTCGCTTGAATCGCCGAAGACGTCGCAGAACATACGGCGAGTTTTCTTTCACCCTCGCATGATTTCGCAAGATATTTTTGAAAATGTGACATGCCTCGCAGAGGTCATCGGCGAAACATCGCTCACTTCGCCGATAACGTCGCAGAAGGTCGGCGATTGCGTCGCCGACATCGGCGACATCTTCGCTGAGTATAATTTGTCATCTGTTTGTAGGTCAAAATCGTGAACGTCGCACGTCGCACGTATTCTTGCGAATTTGACAAAACTAAGTCATCGGCGACGAAAATCGTGACTTGTCTCACCAGTGGGAAAGGGGCATTATACTCTCCACTCCTGCGTTGGCCAGTCTTATTTTTCAGTGTTATTCAAGAAATTTGTCAATGAATGATTAGTATTGTATGCATCCTAGTTGTTTATGTATAATTGTATATACTGTATATACTTCTATTTAACATGTGTCAAGATTTTATTTTATTTTTTATTTTTTTGATACGATGTTCAGTAATGCGTGTTTAGGATAAAGTGAAGAATGGTACACGTCTGGGAGGTAAATCTAACAATTGCTATCATTGATCTGCCCGTATTATACTATTAGCAGTTAACACCTTCATTTTGAATCCAGCGAAATTAACTTATTTGTTTTTCACATATTGCATATTACTTACAGTAAAATTTTATTATATAACATATTTTGTTATTATTGCAAGAAGTAGCAATGTCAATATGATATTTACTTTTTATTTATTTCCCGTTTTCACACCACAATACACGTAAAATGTTATTTAATTTAATGTTCACCAATCGCAATATGTAACAGACGTGTTTTTCCTGATTGGAAGAAATAACCTTGTCATTATAGCATTTAGTTTTTACTTACACCACGACCTAAAACCCAAAATTGCTCATTTGTTATTATTTGAGATTTATTAATTTATATATTTTTCTTATTACCCGTTTTCACTCCGCAACCTAGAACTCAAGAATAATTGCAATGATAATAGTAGATAATATAATACAGTGATATAACAACAAGCAAGATCAAACATATTTTTGAGTACCGTTATGTGAGTGATGATGTTTTAATGGGGCGAAGCCACATAATGTATTTTAACAGTAGCCTAAAATTCATATTATACATATACAGTACTGTTAGTTGTATGTGGATTATTATGAATATATCTATAAATATAGGTATTATTAGCCTGTGAATGTGGGTTAGAGAGTGAATGAGGGAGGTTTCGTTGAATGCATTTCATGGTGACTAATTTAACTTTGCATATCTTTAAGCTGAATGTTATGGATGGCATAATATTAATTATATTTTAGCGACTGTATGATTTCCATTTTGACTGCCAGATAGACTGTTTGGGTAAGAGAGTGTGAGTGTGAAAGATGAGTTGGGCAATCAACTTTATACGGGTTCTCATAATATGTGCATTGGTGTGAAATCTTATCATGTTGAGCCCTTCAGTCATTTTCTCCTTGAAATATGACGTATTCTAAGTTATTTTTGCTTTCATTACTACTGTTATGGCAAGAATCTCAACGCAAAGTACAGTTACAGTATAGACCAGATTTTTAAAAGTATGGCTTCACTGAGTTTAAAGAACGCTCTGGAAATATCAGACCTCAGTGCTATCGAATCCATGAAGGATAACACATTGAAGTGTCATTTGAGTTTCGTTAATCCAAATCTCATTGGAAGGAAACAGAAGTGTTGGTAAAACAAAGTCGGAATGATGCTCCCAGCTCATCATCTCTTTATCTGAAGACTTCTTCATTGGCGTATCATATAGCATATTGTGAGATGCAAAAAGCCTCATGTGTCAACTGGAGAAACCAGCTGCAGTGGCAATGGCAAAAACTCTTTGTGGAACAGATAGTAATAAGAAGTTGGAATCGGTACCACTTTGAAATAGTAGTATTAAACGTCGAATTTACCTGATGTCAGAAGACATTATCTCAACATATTGTGGCTTTGAAGAAAGTACGACATTTTTCAATACAGACAGATGACTCAGTGGACATTAAAGGTGACCCCCAACTCATGTTTTTTTGTTTGGTACCAATGAGAAGACATACTAAAAGAGTTTCTTTATTGCAGTGCCTTGACATCTACCACCACTAGAGAAAATATTTGTAATATGGTGAATTATTTTGTTTTAAAGAAACATGACCTGGACTAGATGAACTGTTTGGTTGTATGCACAGATGTTACAGAAACTTAGGTTATCAAGTTTTGCATACTATAATATAAGAATATATAACTTGTCTTGTAAAATCATTAGGAATATAACAATCAATACAAATATACAACTTACTTATCCAGTGTTTCAGGGTGTAGGGTCGCAAGGACCATGAAGCATTGTATTAAGAGTCGCCATCAAAATAGTTTGGGAACCACATCAGACTAGACTTATCCGCAGGGTGGAAAACAAACATGTGTTTTAGTTTTTATGGTTTAAATGTTATTTTCTATGGGGTATGTTCCTGAGTAAATACATACCTACATACATATAATATATATATATATATATATATTATTACGCAGCATCACTGCCTTCAGCGCCACGGCCAGATGCAGTTGGTCGATGGTAGGACTGTTGCATTTTACTAGGGCAGCATTGGGAGGCTATGCGACGGTCGGGCGTATCTATTACATAGTCAACCTCACCAATCTGCTTAATGATCTTATACTGACCACCAACCTTAGCAGCCATGGGTCGACCCTGAAATGACAACCGTCCCAAAGCCTCGTCGCCCACCATGAACACCCTAGAATTTAGATTTAGCCTGTTTGTCACAATGGCCTCTCATCTTTGTGTTCATGCTGCTAACCGGGATAGCCTCCGGGTATCTAATGGTAGTATCAATTAAAGTGTGCAAGTATTTTTCTCCCGAACTGGTGGGTGATAAGAGACCAGCCATGTCAACTATGACTCAAGTCAATGGCGGTTCAACTGCAGGTGTAGGGATCAAAGGTGCCACGGGTATTCCTGGGTGGGGTTCTCCAACTACTTTACCAATATGACACATCAAAAAAGAAGCCACCGATGCATGCATATTAGGCCACCAAAAAAGAAAATGTATGCCTATCAGTAGCCTCATATAGCCCTAAATGACCCGCCAGTGGCGCCTCATGCGTTAGCCCAAGCAGTTCCTCCCTGAACTGAGCAGGCACCACTAACTGCTCCTCCCCCAAACCTGAGTTCGTATCCGGCATCCACTGCCGATACAACAATGCCCCTTTTATAATGAATTTCTCTGCTTGACCGTTCTTCCCACCAGTCGTACCAACCTTCTTAAACAGGAGGCCCAGACTCGGGTCCTCTTGTTGCAACTTGCTCAGTTTGTTTCTAGGTAGCTCCATCAAGGCAGTTACCTCTGACCTCTCAAAAATATCAGAAAGTTGAGTCGGTATCACTATTCAGGCTCCTCGCCCGGCACTAGGTCACCTCTACTAGTCGTGGTAGCCTCACTGGGGTCAGCCAGGCCCACAGCTGTCTCCGGACCAGTGTCATCTAGTAGTGCATCATGGGATGGCCCGCACTCATGGCTGTCGGCCCCCGCATCTACTAAATCATCCACCTGTTGTGCCAAATGTGCCACTGATTGGGTCACTGCACCAACAGGGTAGATAGAGTCCATGTTATCTTCTTGCAAACAACCACCACTATGGGGCACAAAAGCAGCCTCAGCGACGACTGTAGGAGGCGGGAAAACTACATTCCCTGCCAAGTCAATCCCGAGCAAAAAGTCCACCCCATCAACTGGCAGTGTCCACCATAGCCACCTCACACTCGGCAGTCAAAAGTGGGCACTCTAGGGTCACCGTGACTAAATCACAGAATTGTTCACTGTTGATACCCCTGCACATAACAAACTCTCCAGTGCTAATAGGTCCCCCTGTCAGGTTACGACACATGGATTGTTGAGCACCAGTATCCCTAAACACCTTGACAGGGTAAGTCTGCTCCCCAACCCGTACTAATTCATCATCATCGTACTAATCAAAGAAAATAAACGTAAGTCCGATGAAACAAAACCGCACAGGACAATGACAAATGCCCCCCACAAACTCAGACTTGCTAGTGTGAATGTTGGTAGTTTGAATCAGCGTGCGAATGAAGTGGCTGAGATGTGTGAGAGGAGGCGAGTGGACGTCTGCTGTACCCAGGAAACACTCTGGAAGAGGCATGGGGTACAGTGGATTGTCGGAAGGAGGAAAAGATATAGGATATACTGGATGGGTGTGGAGACTGATAAAGCGAAAGGAGGAGTGGGTGTTCTGGTGGCTGAAGAGCTGGCGGAAAGTGTGCTTCAGATTACGAGAGTTAGTGAAAGGCTGATTGTTTTGAAGTTGAAAGTTGGTGAAAGAATTCTGAATGTGATATCATGTGCTCATGTAGTAATGTACACCCTATGTGGTGGATTGTGTTCTTTTATTTAATAATTTTCATTTTAGTAAGCGTTGTTTCCACATAGCGATTTTGATAATTTAATTTGACTTTATATTGTCCTTGTCCCAATTTTGGTTTGTTTAGTTTGCAAGTTTTACATTTTAATCTGCATATGCCCCACAGGCTGGTTTACAGAAAGAGATAAAAGAGGACTTCTGGAATGACACCGTCAGTGTCATTTCAGGCCTCTCGGAGAACGAAATAACTATCGTGGGGGGGGACCTCAATGGTCACGTGGGAGCATCTGCAGATGGATACGAGGGGGTACATGGAGGAATTGGTTACGGAAGGAGAAATCTAGAAGGCGAATATATATTGGAGTCCTGCGTTGCACTCAACATGGTTGTGTGTAACACAAAGTTCAAGAAAAGACAGAGCCACCTGATCACATATAACTCTGGGGTCTCCAGTAGCCAGATAGATTACTTCTTGTTTAACAGGAAAGACTGGAAACTAGTTCGAGATGTAAAGGTCATCCCGAGCGAAGAATGTATCCCCCAGCATAAGCTACTTGTGTGCGACATGAGCTTATACAGAGATCCTAAGCGCAAGAAGGTTTACATACCCAAAAGGAAAGTGTGGCTGCTGAAGGACAAGGAAGTTAGGGATAGGTTTCATAATGAACTGGAGGAAATGAATAGAAATAAGGAAGCTAGGCCTAACGATGTAAATAGCCAATGGAACTTTCTTAAGCATAGCCTTATCGCTGCCACTGACAAAGTCTGTGGGAAAACAAAGGGTCACCCCAGGAATAAGACCTCTTGGTGGTGGAACGATGAGGTAGAACATGCTGTGAAAGAGAAAAGGAGATGCTTCAAAGCATGGAAGAAAGGAGGCAGCAGGGAGGAATACCAGGCAGCTAAACGAACTGCCAAAAGAGTTATTTACAATGCTAAAAATCGCATTAATGACCTGGTCCTCGAACAAGTGTGTAACACTGACAATCCCAATGGGATCTTCAACCTAGCTAGGCGAGTTAAAAATGACAGTAGGGATATTATAGGTGAACAGTGTGTTAGAGATGATAATGGGAAGATTGTGTATGCAGAAAATGAAATCAGAGAAGCATGGAAGGTACACTATGAACGATTGCTAAATGTAGAGTTTGAATGGGATAAGGAACAGCTTAGTATCGAAAAACCAATATCTGGGCCCCCTCCTTTGATAGCACCAGCTGTAGTGAGCGACACAATCAATAAAATGAAGGACGGTAAAGCTCCAGGTTGCTCCGACATTGTCGCTGAGATGATAAATGCCTCAGGGGAGATTGGTGTAAACTTAGTCACTGAGTTGATAAACACCATTATTAAAGATGAGAAAATCCCAGAGGATTGGCTCAAAAGTGTAATAGTAAATATATACAAAGGAAAAGGGGATGCGCTAGATAGAGGAAATTATAGGGGCCTGAAAATGCTTGACCAAATCATGAAGGTCTGTGAGAGAGTCCTTGAGGGTTTGATCAGGAAAAGCATCTCTATTGATGATATGCAGTTTGGTTTTATGCCAGGACGTGGTACAACCGATGCTATCTTCATAGTCAGGCAGATACAGGAAAGATACTTACTAAAAGGTAGGGATCTTTACTTTGTGTTTGTGGACCTGGAGAAGGCCTTTGATAGGGTACCTAGAGATGTTGTACAGTGGGCTATGAGGAAACTTGGTGTGGAAGAGTGGCTGGTGCGTGTGATAATGAAGATGTATGAGGATTCGCGAAGTTCGGTGAGGGTGAAGGGTGTACTGAGTGATGAGTTCGCAGTCCGTGTTGGAGTCCATCAGGGTTCAGTGTTAAGCCCCCTCCTCTTTATTATGGTCTTGGAGGCGCTGTCTAGAGTTTTTAGAGGCGGACTCCCGTTGGAACTGTTTTATGCAGACGATTTAGTCCTAATAGCTGACAGTATGCAGGATGCTGAGGCCAAATTCAGAGAGTGGAGAGAGGGCATGGCGAGCAAGGGTTTAAGAGTTAATATTAACAAAACCAAGGTTATGCATTGTAGTTTGAGACGAGGCAATGTGGAAAAGAGCGGTGCATACCCATGTGCAGTGTGTGGAAAGGGAGTGGGCGTTAACTCAATTCAATGTAGCATCTGTCGATGTTGGGTACACCATGGGAGTAAGCGCTGTAGTAGAATAAGGGGCCCCTGCCGAAGGATAAGTCAGAAATAGAGAAATTTGAGTGCGTAGTGTGCAAAGGCGAGCTTGTGTTAAGTGATGATCCTGTGGCTGTGAATTTTGGAAATGAGTCTTTGGAGCTGGTGAACAAGTTTTGTTACCTAGGAGATACCATCTCTGCCGGTGGTGGGGCCGAGGCTGCCACTGTTGCTAGAATTAGGTGTGGCTGGGGGAAGTTCAGAGAATTGATGCCAATCCTGACCATGAAAAGAATGCCTCTCCCCCTGAAGGGAAAGGTGTATGCCTCATGTGTTAGAAGTGCAATGACGTATGCCTCAGAAACATGGGCCGTTAAAGTAGAGGATGTCAACAGAATGGAGCGTAATGAGATGAGAATGGTGAGATGGATGTGTGGGGCCAGGCTACAGGATAGAATAACAAATGTTGAGCTGAGGAGACGTTTAGGTATAAAGAGTATTAGCGAGGTGATGCGTACAAGTAGACTGGGATGGTATGGATATGTGGAGAGAATGGATGAACAAAATTGGGTGAAAAAATGCAGGTCTGTGATTGTGGAGGGAGCTGCACCAAGACCTGGGATCGGACTATACGCGCCGATCTCAAATCCAAGAACTTGACAAGTGAAGCAGCCCTTAACAGGGTTGCCTGGAACGCCGCCATTAGGACAAGAGACTGAAACTGCACTTATGTGTGGAACACTCAGTCTTAAAATGTTATGTATGTAAAATGTTATGTATGTAATTCATCATGTATGAATGGCTAACACCAATCAGGGGAAGTCTGATTATGCTCAGGTGGTGATACCATCTGGTGCAGCAAAGTGCTTACTACCCTGCTTCGCGCTGGCCAACACTGCCCCCCAAACTCACCAGTACCTGGCTTACCTTTCACAGGCACCTCACCTAATGTCACCACCAACTGGACAGCCATGGGTTCCTGGGTAGCCTTCCATTTAGCACACTGAGGTTTAATATGACCCATTTGCTTGCAAAAATAACATCTCACTTCTGTAGAAGCTCACTGGTTGTCAGCCTTGGTATAATGTTGTGTCTTATTTGTGTTAACTTTGGGTGATGATGGGCGAGCTGATACTGTGGCTGCTTGGTGCACAGGTCGGTCTCTCCTGTCACCAATGCTCCCCATGCACGTGCCACGCTGGGCTAGTGCAAAGTCATAAGCCCAAACTGCTGCTTCCCTTATTGATTTAAACCGCTTTTCTTTTAGTTTTGCCCCAATGTCCTTTTCAACTATTCTTGTAAACTGCTCCATCAGCCAAACCTCACACGCCGCCTCCAAAGTATCAGCTGACTCTGAGTGCAGCCACTTAGCTAGAGTATCGCGCAGGTACCTGGCACATTTCACATGCGAGTCCCCCTGCCACTTCCGAGCCCCCCTGAAGGCCAACCTGTAAGCCTCGGGACGCAGCTCGTAGGCTTTTAACACAGCCTCTTTAAGTACATCATACTCTAGCTCCTGCACTTCTAGGCAATCGTATGCATCAAGAGCCTTGCCTTTCAAGACATTAGACACCAACACCGCCCAGCGTTGCCTCGGCCACTGATACTCGTGGGCCTTCTTCTCAAAATGCAAGAACCACTCTGTGACCTTGAGTTCATCGAAGGTCAGCACGAGTTTCAGCCGTCGAGACAACAGCACCTCTTCTGCCTCCTCCTTAGATGCATGCCCAGCATTATTCCCCTGCCGTCTTTGCCCACTAGTTTCCAACTTCGTCTTCTCCAATTCTATCTCCATCTCCCTCAACCTAGTCCTCTCTTGCATCTCTCTATCTTTCTGTCTCTCCTCTCTTTCTCTCTGTCGCTCTTCCATCTCCATTCACTTGAGCTGCAACTCAACCTCTGGACTCCTTCTCGACCCTATCGGGGTTATAGGAGGAAACTGGGCATAAGGGGGAACATTGTGCTGAGCAGCCACCGTATGAGTGGCAGTGAAATGCTGGGGTGTGGCCCATGACACATGGGGGGAAGAAGGAGGATACTGGGGATTGCTAACATAACTTGAAATAAATGTACTGGCCATAGGGGCATGAACATAGCCCTGTGAAAATGAAGGGGCCGTACTGATAGGGTTAAATGCTGACGGTGGAATCGTGGTGGCAGGTGCTGTGGTAATAGTAGGAGACTGCCTAAATACAGTATCACTTTGCTCTGGAGTTGTTGCTCCACTCCGGTCCCCAGTAGAATGGTAGCTAGCCTGACTGATAGAACGCTGTGGCACATGCTGGATGGTGCCATCATCCACAACACGAGTACTAGCTTCCTGAAGACCATTATACTGTCTAACTACCTTACACACCTCCTGAACTAACTCTGCCTTAGCCATACCACTGCACCTCCAACCATACATCTCCAACACACGTCTTAATTCATCACTACTCCTGCTAGCAACCTCTTCCTGACTAGGTTGGGTTCTAATAAACTGCCAAACGTCCTCCCTCCCCACAATATGAACAGGAATGTAATCAACATGCGACATCTTAGCAATAGTTGTGGACACGGGTTAATGAAATAAGAGTACTTTCAACTGCAAGAAAAAAATACTGAACAATCTAAATATAGTTGCTTCACACCACAAGAACTCTATACAATCACACTATGCTGGCCTGAGGTCGCCACTGTTACAAGGGGAGCCGGGGGAAAACAGATGCTTAAATAGCCTAGCCCACAGCACTGGCAAAAATGTAACGCCGTGGCAAAAAGACAACCAATGCTGTAAGCCTGCACCCAACCCTGCCCGCCGTACTGTACTACCCTGCAAAAGACACGCTCTTAACTCCTTGCGACATATTATGTTCCAGTAAGTCCACGGAGGCGGGCGCCCGGTATCATTGCCACTGCACCACACAACTGTCAAAACCACACTGCTGGCCGTTAGAATTGTCGGAGGAACCTGGGGTTGCCACCAACCGACAGATCTTCATCTAACTTACCGGACTTACTGAGCTCCATATGACGCTAGAGCGTCATATGGACTTATTGGAGAGGCATG
This sequence comes from Paralithodes platypus, assembly GCA_032716605.1. NCBI lineage: Eukaryota > Metazoa > Arthropoda > Malacostraca > Decapoda > Lithodidae > Paralithodes > Paralithodes platypus. The sequence continues at coordinate 26,459,314 of CM064525.1, forward strand.
TAGATAAGTCCATATGACGCGATCGCGTCATATGAGTTTTTGGTCATAAGTTCCATATGACGCTATCGTGTCATATGAGTCGCAAGGAGTTAATATCTGACTCAAACACCAAGACACGCAGGTTCTCTAGGAAAAAATGGTTACCTTCCTCTTTGCTCTATTAAAGCAGTAACAAGGAGACACAAAAATATCTATTGTCCCCAAGACTGGTTGATAATGCGTTTAGTATTTAAGAGTACCTCTATGGTTATTCTAGACTGCACATAAATGAGAAAACATAACACGGCCACACTCTCAGACACTTCATAGTATTGACTTCATAGTCAAGAGCATTGAAACGTCCCAAAGCTGCTCGTCGGTGCAGCTTTTTCTTTAGTAATGTAAGGGGACTTCACTCTAACATCAATTCTGTACACCAATTTCTTCAAACAGAATCCCCTACTCTCCTTTTTTTGACATCCACATCTGATACGTCTAGATTTAATTTTCCAGGTTATCAACTGCTCCAAAATGTCAGACCTAAAGGAGGTGTATGTTGCTTCGCAAAATCTGAAATTGCCCTGGAGGAGGTTACTAGTTTCAATTGTCCCTATTTTGATTATTCTATATACAAATTCATTTCTGCTGGTAAATTTAAATACATATGTTGCATCTACCGTTCCCCAAATACTCCTCCAGAGCAGTCTTTTTGATTCTCTGTCCTCACAACTCAGTGTCCTCAACTTAAATGCTTCTTCTGAAATCACTGTGTTGGGTGATTTTAATGTCCATAATGTTGAATGGCTCACTCATTCAGCCAGGACTGATGATGCTGGTCTTGAATGTGAGCTATTTGCAGACTCATTTAATCTCACTCAACTAGTCAACCAACCCACCCGTGTACCAGATAATCCTAATCATAATTCCCACCTACTGCACTTATTTTTAACAACCAATTCAGAAAATTATGATGTTACAGTGAGGTCCCCGCTTGGATCTTCTGATCACTGTCTGATACAGGCCACCTGTCTATCACCTACCACACCTTCCCACTCTGAACCTGTTTTGGTGACTAAATGGCATTACGATAGGGCAGACTTGGAGGGTCTTCAAGGTTTCTTTATTGATATTCCCTGGACCTCTTTCTTTTCTAATGATGCACACTCCACCTTGAGCCACATACAAGATTTTGTAAACATTGGAATGGAAACTGTTATTCCTCATCAAAAGTACAGTAAAAGATCTAATTCACCTAAATGGTTTGACCATAATTGTGCTAGAGTAACTGAACAAAAAGCAATAGCCTACAATGCATAAACAAGATCAAAACACATGAAGCCTTTAATTACTTTAGAAACATCAGAAATCATGCCAAAACTGTATTAAACCTAACTAAATCAAACTTTCTCCACAAGCAGGCAAATAAACTTCTAAATAATCCAAATGATAAAATAATATTTTGGTCTACTCTTAACTCATTCAAATCCAACTTCACTACTGCTTCATCCATTCCACCATTAAAATCTCTGACTGGCAATCTTGTAAGTGACCCACGAGGTAAAGCTAACCTTCTTGCGGATATTTTCTCCACCAACTCAACCTTAGTTGAAATAAATCAAGATGTCCCTGTACTTAATTTTAATTCACCTGAAATTCCCTCACTTAAGATTCACACCAGACATGTCAAAACTATTTTGCAGAATCTCTCAGTAGATAAGGCTCCTGGTCCAGATGAAATTCCTCCAATAGTACTTAAGAATTGCTCCTTGGTGCTCGCTCCTATATTGGCATTTTGTTTCCGTCTGTGTACTCATACCTCAAGCTTCCCAGTACCCTGGAAAGAAGCAAACATCCATCCAGTTCCTAAAAAAGGTGCCTCTTCAGATCCATCAAACTACAGACCAATAGCTAAAACTTCCACTCTTGGTAAAGTCTTTGAAATTATATTAAATAATCACATAATTAAGCATCTTGAGAATAATAAATTAATCAGTGATAGGCAATATGGTTTTAGACGGGCCTTGCATCATTAGTTCCACTAATTTCTTCTTATCTTCATAACAGAAAAATATGTGTAATGGTAGATGGCCTTTATTCTCAATTTCACTCAATAAATGCTGGTGTTCCCCAGGGATCAGTTTTGGCCCCAACTCTGTTCCTCATTCATATCAATGAACTCATATCAACCACTCATAATCCAATACATTCCTACGCAGATGACTCAACACTCCACAGTTCCTTCACATTTACCAATTCTTTCACCCAACCCGATCTTATAAATTCAAAAATAAACACTGCAATTTCTCTGAACCAGGACCTTTCTAGAATTAATGAATGGGGACAAAAGAATCTAGTTTCCTTTAACGCACAGAAAGCCAAGTACATTCAATTTTCTAACCGACAGAATCTCACTGACTCCCATATATTTTGTAATGATGTAAATATTCCCACTTGCCCTAGTATTGACATTCTCGGTGTAACATTAACTACTAACTTGAGCTGGACACATTATGTTAGAAGCATTGCTAAGAATGCCTCTAAAAAACTGGGACTCCTGTACAGAGTTCGAGAATTCTTCACTGACGAGCAGTTGGCCGTAATATATAAAAGTCATGTGCGTTCTCAGATGGATTACTGTTCACCTCTGTGGAGTGGAAGTGGAGTGGTTGCATTGAGGCAGTTGGACAAAATTCAAAATAAAGCTATTAGATTAATCAATAACCCTGCAATCACACAGGACCTTCCTACATTATCCATACGAAGAAATGTTGCATACCTTGCATTATTCTACAGATATTTTCACAGCAATTGTTCCGAGGAACTTGCTTCAATTGTGCCGCCTCTCCACATCTTTCCCCGTAGAACTAGGGCAGCTGAGAGCGCCCATGAATTTACACTTTCTCCTCCACAATGCAGAACTTCTGCCTATCAAAATTCATTTATCCCTAGAACTACTACTCTTTGGAATTCACTTCCCTCGAGTTGCTCTCCACAAACTTACAATCTACAAGTTTAAATCCAGTTGTTACAAACATTTTATGAATGGAGGATGCCTTTAGGCATATGGACCTTTTTGTTTTATATGTGTTTTTCCTTCCTCCGTTCATTGTCTCTTTAAAAAAAAAAAATAGTATGCCCAATCGCTTAGGAATTAAGAATAATATGAAGCAGAAACATGGGGAAAGTCTGGAGCACTATCCTAATACATAAAACACAATAGTTGGTATTCCAGTAGGTTGGGGCAAGCTACCCTTGAGCATACCGCCAAATCACTGTGAATACCAACTTCAAATAATAAAGAATAAATTCGTACTGTATACTAATAATAAGCAATGCAGTAGACCAATGGAAGAGAAATAGAAGAAAACAGTGTAGAAGCTTATAATTAAGATTGCGAGAGAAGAAAGGAATGCAATGATTAATATTAAACATAAGATGACTCCAGCCCTGTTATAACAGCCAAAAGAAACAATGCGGTACTTTAAAAAGGGACACAAGGGAAAGCGAGCCAACAATGTCAGACAGTGATGTTGTCAGTACGGGAGGGGAGACTGGATTGGTTTGCTAGTGTGGCCTAGAGTCGAGCCAGGGGCCGCATGGCAAGGAAGGGCTCCAGGCGTCGCTAGAATGCTTAATTATCTGAGGCGCGTGTACTCTCATTAACTTCACAAAAGTAATCAGGTAAAACATAAGACAACATTGCATAAACTTACGATAACGAAAACAATCGCACTAAGGCTAAATAAACTAATTAATTATACTGCTAGCCAACGGCAGCGTGACTACAGGGCGCCACCAAGGGCTCGCTCGTGGGAAAAAAAGACAGACTAGCCTCTCGCGGGGCTCACTCACTGTAGGCTTCGTAATTGTAACTCACTCACAAATGACATAGGTTACAAAGTCATTTGGGAGTGACAATATATATATACAGTATATATAATTATATATTGTATGTATGTACTGTAGGTATGTATATTATACTCAGGAACATACCCCATAGCTGGGGGTACCCGATGTGTTGGTCGTGGATTCTGAGGAGAAACTGCAGCGAGTAGTCAAAGAGTTTGGTGTGGTATGTGGGAGGAGGAAGCTGAGGGTGAACGTCAATAAAATTAAAGTGATGGTGTGTAATAGAGGTGCTCTTAGGGTGAATCTAGATGTGCGGCTGGATGGGGAAATACTTTTTCTTTTTCCTACATATGCGCTATCCTTATTAATATTATTATAAGTGTAAATTAAATAAGATTGCCTATTATTAGTTTATATTAATGAATATACCTTGTTGCCATATATTCGTTTTTCTTTTCTTTACTGTACCACTTAGACCATAAATGACACCATAAATTGACCCTCAGATAACAACCCCTTAAATTGTCATGAACCTTCATGTATTGAGTATTATTCACATGTATGGGGAGGATCCTCTCACACAGTACTTCTAGACAAAGTAGAAAAGAGAGCCTTTCATCTCATTAACTCACGTCCACTCACCAATCCTCTGCAATCTCTCTCCCTTCGCCGCAATGTTGCATCTCTCACTATTTTACCGCTATTACAATAATCAGTGTTCCTCAGAGCTCTTTCTGAGTATACCACCTCCTCTACGTAGAGCACGTAGCACCCGTCTTGCAACACAATCCAGTCCCTACTCTGTGCAACTCGCTAACCCAAGAGTGAAACGACATTCCCAATGTTTCTTCTACTCAACAGTTGAGATCTGGAATTTGTTCCCTGAATCCATCTTTCCCTCATCCTATGACTTAAATTGCTTCAAACTCCGTGTGTCCAAGCAGTATAGCTCGTACATTCCTTTATTTTGGCCCTGTCACTCTTTCAACTCTGGGGGAGGCACTCGTCACAAGCAGTTTTGCTTTTTGTCTTCCCTATCCACATAGAAAAACAAAACAAAAACAAAATCTTTCTATCAACTTTTACAATATCTCCAGCCTTTCATCTAACTGCCCCTTTGTAGAACACCACTTCTCCTCCAGCAAACCTGATCTTCTTTTCACCTAGGTGTCTGAAGTAACTAACAGCAGTCCCTTTTCTATCTCCTCCTACTTTCTCTATCCTAATTTCCAAGCCAAAGGTGGATGTTGTGTGTATGTACACAACAAACTTACTTGGTCTTGTGTTCCTAACTTAGATTCCTCTGAATTCTCAACTTTCACCCTTTGGTTCAAATTATCCTGTTACAATCAAATTAAATATTTCTTTGCTGTCTATCTCTTCTCTAACTCTAGTGTACCAACTTTCCCAATTTTTCGTATTATCTATATTCTAAAATGGAACACATCCTATCAACCTCTCCTTGATTTCCCTTGCAATAATGTTTGATTCCGTGGATGGGGACTCTCGGAGTATACAGAATGCATTACTGAGGTAATCTTCTCGGACATTGACGCACCATTCCATTTCCTTTCAGTCTAATGCAAACAAAATCTTGGTTTACTCACGGTTGTTCTACTGCTGTCCGTAATAAGGTGGATGCATTCAGACAGTACCGTCGCCTTCAAACTAAACAACTCTTAACTCTCTATGTTTCTTCCCGAAATAAAGTCAAATCTGTTCTTTGACTTATCAAAAACTTTTTCATCATTAACAAATGCTCTGCATTTTGTAACTACCTCATGACCTCTTCCCAGGCTTTTTGGCATCTAACCTAAAACCTCTCCAACAATGTTAGTTCTAAGTTTTTCCCTCCACTTTACCACTACGATGGCACCACCGTTCCTTTATTCTCTGACAAATCTCAACTTTTCACTCAAACTTTTGCTAAAAACTTTACCTTGGATGATTCTGGTGTTATTCCTCCCTTTCCACACCCGTCCCTCTTACTTATGCCTAATATCATTATCTCTTCTAAGAATGTACACTTTTCTGCTCTATCTGGGCTTAATACTAAGAAGGCGTACAGACCAAATGGCGTTCCTCCTGTTATATTCAAAAACTGTTTCCGTGCCGACTCCCTTCCTAAGCAAGCTTTTCTGTGTCTGTGTTTCCTTTAATGTCTTTCCTTCTTGCTGGAAGCTTGCTCTCATTCAACTTATCCTAAAGAACCCTCCAACTACCATCCAGTTGTTCTAATTTCTTACATCACTAAAGTGTTTTAATATATTCTTAATTCGAAAATTTCTTAAGGCTTTGTCTCCCCATAATCTACTTTCAGATCGCCATTATGGTATCCTTAAGGGCCGGTCTACTGATGATTTCCTTTCTTATCTTACTAACTCTTGGTCATTCTCCTTTCAGGACTTTATTGAGACCTTTTCTATTGTGCTAGACATATCTAAAGCTTTCGATAGAGTCTGGCACAAATCCCTCATTTCTAAATTACCATCCATCGGTTATTATTCCTCTATTTGTGCCTTTATCTCCAATTTCCTTTCGGACCGTTCTATAGCTGTAGTTGTGAATGGCCATCGCTCACTTCCTAAACATATTAACTAAAGTTTTCCTCAGGGTTCTGTCTTATTTCCAGTTGTATTACTAATATTCATTAATGATATTCTCAAGTGTAGCTCTAGTCCTATTCACTCCTATGCCGATGATTCTATCTTACTTATTCAACTAGCTTTCCGGAGCGACTCACCATGCAGTTACTTCCAGGGCCATGCCAAAGGGGGATCCCCCCCCCCCCCCTACCTCCTTGAGGGGTTTGAACATGTTGGCAATAATTATAAGTAAAATACCCCAGAAAGCGAAAATCCCCAGACACGAAAATCCCTGGAAACGAAGGGACCAAAAGTTACACGACCACGCCCAACGCAGGAATGTGGAAGCCGCGTACGCAACCCAGGAAAAGTGCGTCGTATATGGCGACCCTTGTCATTCCTGATAGGTTAAGTTATGTATGTATGTAAGAAATAAGAATCATGCCTTACAATTTTCATTACTTCTTTATATTATAATTGTGTATGTATGTAATTTACCTATGCCATGATTTATTTATATTATAAGTGTGTAGGTATGTAGCCAGCTACGAGTAATAGGAACTCATTGTGTATGTATGTATTTCCCTATGCCATGATTATTGATAAGATATACTGTATGTATAGGTATTTGAGTTCCTATTACTCGTAGTTGGTTACATACCTACACACTTAGAATATAAATAAATCATGGTATAGGGAAACACATACATACACAACTATAATATAAAGAAGAAATTAAGTAGTTCTTATGTTCTAACATTGTAAGACATGATTCTTAAGGCATGTACTATTGTGGACATAAGTCCTGCTACACCTGCCTGAGAGGGATCCGCGAATTGTGTTGGTAACATTGATACCCCCGTCCCCCCACTCCATCCCTACTTTACCACACTCTCTCAGCCAAGCCCTCCCTTCCCCCTCTACTTCTTTCCTTCTTGTTCACGTCTATAAGCCGTTCTTTATTTTTCCCTCTCTCATCAAATCATTGTATTTTTATGAATGTTTTCCAAATCTTCTTCCAAAAATTATATATCATATCGTTACATACTTCATATACTGTATATTGTATATTTGCCATTTTATACAAACCTAACACAATATAAAGTTTGATAATCCATTCGAACAAGTTTATAAACAATATGTTATTTAAGTCAAATACAACTGAACCTTTCATTTAATTTTGAATTATCATATTTCAATTCAGTTATAATTATCTAAGCCCATACATCCCACTGTTTGGAGTAAGCATGCATTTCACTGTCAAAGTGTATATATTATTGAATGAAATAATTGACACACATAAAATGGGTTCCTATATTAAATTAATTGAATATTAAGAGTTATAAATATATGGTTACGTGTGTATTCTCAATACTCGCCTGTCAACTCACCTCCCCCTTAACTACGGTAGCTCACACTAATCTATTCATATTTCGTAACTAGTCAACTCAAACACACGGTCACACACATTAATGTGACATTACATTACACAAACTTGAATGTTATTTTCTTACTTGAGGAGATTTGGTGTCTTTCAACTGCCTCAACGAACACGGCTCCCTCCGAGATTAACCCCTTCCGTATCGGGGTTGTGTTTTGTTTTATTACAGCTATATTTACACAATGTTGGGCAGATAAGCAAGGATCTGTGGTATTTAGAAGAATTAATTGAGCTAATATGAAGCCTTTTAATTGTTACATTTCCTTCCTTAATTGAATACAAACTTATAAATGTAGCTATTATCCATTCACTCGAACCATATATCTAGCTCCTAGTTGGTGTTTGTATCGACGTTCATGATTTCCCATCTTATCAATACCGTAGCTCACTGGCCCAGAATAGTCGCAGAACTGGTAATTTCTGTATTATTATCTTTATTATTTTATATTCATTAATTATACTTGACACGGATTAATAATGTTAATGATTACTTAACAATATAAAGTGATATCCAAATATTTAGAGTCACGATATATTACAGTAATACACATTTATCACATAATTATATAGCATACAGTATACACAAGCGAAGTAAAGATGTGATAAACCCAAAAAGTAAGCAAGAGATGAATACTGACTGACTTGGCCCACGCGGCTTAGAGCTAATCACAGACCCTGCTTCACTTATTACTCACAATAATAAAAAGATAGGCAACGACGGCATTTCATATCTTGATTGTGTTTACGGTGTTATATCTGCATGATTTGTGTTTACGGTGTTATATCTGCATGATTTGTGTTTACGGTGTTATATCTGCATGATTTGTGTTTACGGTGTTATATCTGCATGATTTGTGTTTACGGTGTTATATCTGCATGATTTGTGTTTACGGTGTTATATCTGCATGATTTGTGTGTTCCTTGTAATAGTGTATTGCTCTTTAGGTTTGGACATCACTCTAGATTATCACATTATTATTTGAATTAATTAAACTTATCTTTATTATTCCATATTTGTTCATCAAACTAGATAAGTCATAGTAATTATAATTATAATACTAATGTGATCATTTATATCCAAACCTTAAATTAAGAGCTATAAAATATCACATAGAACACATCTATAACGTAGATATCATATAGTAAACACAAGCATGGGAAGAAATACCGTCACTGCCTATTTAAATGTGTAAATGTGTGGTAGAGGTTATAAGTGTTCAACACAGAGCTAAACTGTTTCGAGTTTGGATATTGCCTCAGACAGGAGGAGGATATTCTTTGGTTTTCCTTGCAACACCATTTGCCCCTTGAGATTCATAATGCATTTTAACAGTTTATGGTGACCTTTTTTAGACGATTGTATACAGCGTAAGAAGAACCTTTGGGATGTAAACAATAATTTGTTAAGTGTTTAAATTAAAGAAATATTTCGATATCTATAGTAATCACGATTGAAGTAGCTTAAATGATGCAGGACAATCTATCAAATGTATTATTATGATAATTACAGACACAAATACTTATAATAAATTGACAAGTAGAATCTGTGTCATCTTTATATTGCTTCATTTACTACCATTTCACACACACATTTGTTTTCACTCACGCCATCACCTCCATTAATTATAATGGTGACACAAGGTTACATTGTCTCTGTTGTAATTGTGCATATATTACTTCCAATTATGTGTTTTAATGAAGTGCACGTCCATAATTTGTTAACAAATAACCTATAATTTAAATACACAATATCTACACTGCATCATATTATTATAATAATACATTTTGAAACAAACTGCCTGGGGAACTTAGTATATGGTGAAACCACAACAAACACTTCGACTTAGGACTCTCTAAAACGTTTTTTTCCTCTTAAGTACCGTAAATAAAGCCCAGAGCGAAGAAGTTATTTTATATATTTTATATATTTTCTTGGTCTTTTATTTTTATGTTTTTATTTTTATCCTGGTATACAACAGGTTCGGCCCTACATGGACACTCTTCGCGTATAAGCTATATACGAACACGTGAAAATTGTGTATAATTATATCTATATTACTATATTAATTAATTGCACGTGGAAGAAAGAAAATGGTACTGGTATTATACTGTATAATATGTAACTCATCCTCGCATTTACTTTTCACAGCATAAATTTGAGAAATATTGGATTGAGAGATATATTCAGCAAATTGATGGTGTGTACAGCTAATAGCTACAAAAAATTTAATAATATTTAGGATTTTTTTGTTTTTTTTAAATAAATGCCACCGTATATAAATAAGGCTATATGAATAGTGTTCTTTGTTTAATGACGTGTGGAATAGGAAAACAAAAACTTTACCGGTAGGCTACTCTTATTGTTGGACAAGACGATAATCAAACGCAAAACATTTCCTCTGCGTTTTTAACAATACCTCTACCACTCCAGTGTAAATATAATCTCTTTGGAGGACAGCCTAATTTAATTATCATTACAATAAATAATAATTAAATTTTTTATTGTATGGTCTGTTTAACCCAATAGCAATTATGTTGAAACACCTATTAAATAATTGGACATTACATATGTAAAGTAATAAAGGGACAACAATAATCTTATTTACATTAGGTGAATTCCCACTTTTTCAGTATTTACAAGATTCCTTAACCATTACATTTATATCCTACTTCATGAATCATTAGGTTGTTGGTGCTTGTATTAGTTTCGTTGGTTGGTGTTTTATTATAATGGTATGGACATGATTCTTCCCATCTAATTAACGCTACGATTATCAGGTTTAACTCATTTAGTACCGGTGATATTGTTTTCATCATAATATTATTCTGGCAAATATTAGACGATTGTATTAAGCTAAAGAAGGGCGTCTACTATTTGAAATGCTACATATTATCGCAAATAACACCTAAGCTACCACAGCCCCTTTCTTATCTACATATAATAGGCTGAATATAGCCATAGTGAAATATATATGAGATGTCGCCGGTACCAAAAGGGTTACTAAAATGTCTCTATTTATGGCCTAGCTAAGATTCACAAAGGTCCTCTGCTCTATGATATAGACATTCACCTGCAACAGAACGATATCCCTTAAGCTACTTCACACGTGATTAATAAAGACATATAAATAATATTTCTATAAATGTGTCATGTTTAAGGAATTATGGTCCGTCTTGTCTTACACATTTACACCGCCTTATGCTCGACTTACTAATTCGTGTTAACTGCCATATTTAATATACCCAAATGTCATACCATATATTGGCATTTTGCCTCAACGTTATGATGAAACAGAGTCGAAATTAATTTGGTGTAAATTTACATACATGCAATCCAATATTTTATTTGACTGAACTGCACTTATGTATTTGTTTATGTTAATCGAAGGGACAAGAAGAACCAGACCAACTCTCTTGGGTCCATCTATCCACTCGGAAGGAGGGAGAACCATAGTACTCACTTCACCACTTACAGGTGGCCTCGCCCAACACTTTAATCTCACCCTCTCCAGTGAATGAAATATAGTTATGTATTAACATTATTATTCAGTAAAAGAAGGAAGTGTAACAGTTAAACGTCGTTATACCATTTCAATTAACCCTTCTTAATACCACAGATCCTTCATTAGCTGCATACAATTGCATAAATATAGCTAAATACAAAATAAACGGAACCCTGGTACGGAAAGGGTTAATCTCGGAGGGAGCAGCGCTTGCTGAGGCAGTTGAAAGACGCCAAATCTCCTCAAGTAAGAAAATAACATGCAACTATGTGTAATGTAATGTTACATTAATGTGTGTGGCCGTGTGTTTGCGTTGACTAGTTACGAAATATGAATAGATTAGTGTGAGCTAGGGGAAGGGGAGGGGAGGTTGGTTGACAGGCGAATACTGTATTGAGAATACACACGTAACCATATATTTTCAACTTTTAATATTTAATGCATTGAATCAAAGTACCCATTTTATGTGTGGGTCAATGATCTTTTTTAATAGTTTTCTATTTATACTTTAACAGTAAAATACATGCTTACTCCAGATATTGGGATATATGGGCTTAATTAATCAAAACTTAATTGAAATATGAGAATGTAAAAGTATATCCAAGTCTCAATTGTATCTGACTTAGATAACAATATATTGTTAATATATTTACATAATCGAATGGATCATACAACTGTATATTGAGCTAGGTTTATAATAATTGGCAAATATGAACATGAACTAGGTAACCTATTGCTATTTTAACGATAGGTTATTTAAATTTAGGAAGAAGATTTGAAAAGCATGCATAAACATACATAGATACGATGATAAGAGGGAGAAATGAGAGAAAGGAAGGAGAGAGAGGTTATCGTGCTATTTATCATCCTATGGTTATAGTCATGGCCTTGGTTAAAGTCACAGTGGTGAAAACAATCCAGGGGGAGGGGCTTACAGACGTGAAACAGGAAAGAAAGAAGAAGGGAAGGTTTGGCTGTGAGAGGGTGGTAGAGAGGGGAAGGAGTGGGGGCGGGGGGTTTTCAATGTTACCAACACAATTCGCGATTCTCTGCCAGGCAGGTGTAGCAGGACTTATGTCCATAATAGTACATAAGTGTTTGTATAGTTATAGAGATGGTGGTAGCTAAAGTCCTAAGGTACAAGATATATGTATATAGGTATTTGAGTTCTTATTACTCGTATTTGGCTACATACCTACACACTTATAATATCAATAATCATGGCATAGGGAATTACATAATTTTTTTTTTTTTCTATATTCCAACTACTCCCTCTCGGGCATAGGCTGAGAGCCTGTACATTCCACCGTTCAACACGGTGAAGCCCGTGAGGTCTTGTTTCAGTCTGGGGAGTGAGACATGTGAAGCATCCATCATGGCTCGAAGCAGCTCCATCTCTGAAGCGGCTGGTTGCTTCGTTCAAGTGCTTCACCGTCTCACCCTCCAGACTCAGACCCTCACTCTCAGAACGCCACCTATTGAGCAGTGAACTCACTAGGCATTGTCCCCCTGTACCATATTTTGAATATGGGAATATTCATACGGTGTTATTTAATCAGGGAACAATGAGGGTATTTTTTTTGGCATTTCGGTGGGCTTTGTGGTAATGCACTGATACTAGGTACAGCACAAATTCAATCCCAATAATATCTTCCCATTGACATATCGGGATTTGAACGAGTTCCTATTACTCGTAGATGGCTACATACCTACACACTTATAATATAAATAAATCATGGCATAGGTAAATTACATACATACACAATTATAATATAAAGAAGTAATGAAAATTGTAAGGCATGATTCTTATTTGTTACATACATACATAACTTAACCTATCAGGAATGACAAGGGTCGCCATATACGACGCACTTTTCCTGGGTTGCGTACGCGGCTTCCACATTCCTGCGTTGGGCGTGGTCACGTAACTTTTGGTCCCCTCGTTTCCAGGGATTTTCGTGTCTGGGGATTTTCGCTTTCTGGGGTATTTTACTTCCGTCCCCTTTATATAAGGGACGACCTCGTACCTCAAGGGTGGAGTGAGTAGTTTTGTTTTCGGTAGTTGTTTTACGGGGCAGGTCCTGTCGGTGGTCAGCTGATGTTCGCGATAAACATTCGGGGAGAGGAGGTGGTGGAGGCTGCGGTTTTGACCTTGAAGTGTCACCTAGTTCAGGAGACCCGGATGGAAACTGAGGTGAGGCGTGTAGGAATTTTTGGGGTTGTTATTTTGGCGATGGTTTGGTTGGAAGCTGTCTGGAGGGTTGTATTGAATTATTTTTGTGTGATTCGATGGTGGGACTGTGGAGAGTTAGAGGGCGGAGTGTGGCTTGTTGGTAAGGTTTGTGGAGCAAAATCCATAGTGGCATAAGGGTTGTTGTTGTGAGATGTGTTGATGGGGTTGGGAGGAGGGATGGTGGCTGAGATTTGTGGCTGATTTGCTGAGGATGAGGGTGTTGAAGGTTGAGATGTGGGGTATTGATAGGTAAGGTGTGGCGATGGAATATGTAGGCAGAGGTGGCAAGTTGGTGGGGGAAGAGGTTTTGGCTGGAGAGGGGTTGACGTTGGTATGGATTTGTTGTCGTGAGAGGTGTGGATGGAATTTTTAGGATTGGATGAGGGTGAGGTTTGTGGGTGCGGTTTTGAGGGGTGTGATGTGGGGTAGGGTATTGAGAGAGCACGGGTGGAGGCGTACTGTGTAGGCAGAGTTGGGAGGTTTGTTGGGAAAAAGGTTGGCGCTTGAGGGGAGCTGAATTTGGTAGGGGTTTGTGGTCGCGAGAGGTGTGGCTGGGGTTGGTAGGAGTGACGGAGGTGGAGGAGGGTTGACCACTTGATAAGGATGGTAGTTTTAAGGGTCGGGGTATGGGGGATTGGTAGGGAATTGGTGAAGGGTTTTCGCAGGCAGAGTGGGGAGGTTTGTTGTGGAAAAGGTTGGCGCTTGAGAGGGGTTGGATTTGGACAGTCCTTATTGTCGGAAGAGGTATTGAGGGGATCTTTAGGAGTGGTTGAGATTGATGTTGGATGATGGTTTGATATTGATGGTGGCTTGAAAGGTTGCAGTCTGGGGTATTGATAGGGAAGGGGTGGATGTGAAATGGGCAGGCAGAGTCGGGGCTTTTGTTGTGGAAGAGGTTGGTGCTTGGGAGGGGTTGAAATCTGTAGAGAGTTGTGGTCGTGAGAGGGGTTGCTGGAAGGATGAGGAATGCTGGAGGTTGAGAGTTTATGATGATATGGAGGGTTGGAGTGTGGGGGATTGATAGGGAAATGGTGGAGTAGGTAAGTTTGGAGAGATTGTTGCGGAAGAGATTTGCTTTGGAGAAGAGTCGAATTTGGTAGAATTGATGAAGGAGAAATTGGTGGAGATTGCGGTTCCGGTGCTGGATTACGGGGCGGAGGTAGTTTGGCGAGCGGGGGAGCTACTGGAGGTGGAGTCTGGAGCGGTTGGGGTAATGGTGGGGTAATGGTTTAGCTATAATTTACAATACATGAGAACAAACGGGCCTAATCACTAACTGGCAGCTAGAGGAGGAAGGTGTGGAAGTTGGGGATAGTTTGGAGGAGAAAGGTGGGGTAGACTTGGACCCGACTCCCCCCTTCCACCTGCCCAGGGTGGAGGAGGGGGACGAAGGACCCAACCCTGAGCAACCTTTAGTACGCGTGAGTGTACATGTAAGTTATCATCTGTTGGTAGTTGTAAAGGGGAAGAATCAGGGGTGGTGAGAGGGGATAGAGGCAAGGAAGAGTGCACAGGGGTTTGAGTCATCGGGGGTAATTTTTGAAGGGTTCATTTTAGAAGGCTGCACGGGGTTTTGTTTATTAGTAGAATGGAGGGATTTATTCATGATAGTGCTAGGTTGAGGGATACATTTTTTTTCTTGGATAGGGGCTAGAGAGGTGGATAGGTTTTTCATATTTATTTCACTTTGGCTAGGGCTGGACATAGAGTTCACAGGGTTGTTAGTGGTGGTGGGTTGTTGAGGC
The DNA here is from genome assembly GCA_032716605.1 of Paralithodes platypus. Classification (NCBI taxonomy): domain Eukaryota; kingdom Metazoa; phylum Arthropoda; class Malacostraca; order Decapoda; family Lithodidae; genus Paralithodes; species Paralithodes platypus. Next base: position 26,474,649 of record CM064525.1, read on the forward strand.
ATGGATGGGGGTGAGGGTTTCTCGTTGATTGAGGGAGAACAAGATAGAGTTGATTTAGTCATTACGGTAGGCAAGGGAGTTTCATTTACTGAGGGGGAATGTGAGGGAATGGATGGATGGAGGTAAACTGACCTTGGACTCGAGTTGACTGTAGTGTTGGAGGTTTGGTCATCACTTGTCGTGGCTGGCGAGTCGTTTGGATTGGTGGATGGCCGTAGGAGTTCCCGTATCTTCCGCAGGTTCTGGTGGAAACTCGCTGTCCCATGGTTTGCGAAATGTTAGTAGATGTATACCGAAAGAAGGTTTGCGAGGGACATGCGGACCTGATGTGTCCAAATACCTTGGCGAGGGTGACATCCAGGTGTCCTTCGTATACCACTTTATCGAGTTGGCACATTTCCCTGATGGAGAGCATGTGTTCCTCGAATGAGCCATAGAGGTCGAGATGAGCGGTGATGTGGGATGGGAGGATGTTGAATAATGCAGTGAATATATGTTCTTTCTGTTGCTCAGCATCTTGAGAGCCATACGTGGTCCTCACGTATCTATATAGGTGTACAAGGGTCACATTGATATCCCCTTCATACTTAATCTCGTTGATTTTTATTATTTTTGGGGCAACGTGGAAACCTAAAGTTGGCCCTAGGACCTTGATCATGAGGGATCGAAACTGGTTCCAGGTAAGCTCTGACGTTACCTGTTTAGCTCACATTCAACCTGTCCCAAAGAAGGGTGACCGCTCTCAACCCTCCAACTATCGTCCAATTGCTCTCATCTCATGTCTTTCTAAAGTTTTTGAAACTATTCTTCCTTCCAAATTTCTTAAGCATTTCTCTTCTCATAATCTGCTCTCAGATCGCCAGTATGGCTTCCTTAAGGGTCGCTCTACTGGTGATCTTCGTTCATATCTTACTAACTCTTGGTCATCCTCCTTTCGGGACTTCGGTGAGACTTTTTCTATTGCTCTAGACATATCGAAAGCATTCGATAGAGTCTGGCACAAATCTTTAATTTCTAAACTACCCTCCTTCGGTTTCTATCCCTCCATCTGTGCCTTTGTCTCTAATTTCCTTTCTGGCCGTTCCATAGCCGCGGTTGTGGACGGCCATTGTTCACTTCCTCACCCTATAAACTCCGGTGTTCCTCAGGGCTCTGTCCTATCTCCTATTATCTTTCTAATGTTTATAAATGATCTCCTCAGCTGTACCTCAATTCCCATCCATTCATACGCAGACGACTCATCCTTACACTACTCCATTAGTTTTTCAGAACGCCCCAGCCAGCAATTCCTCAACGACAAACGTAATGAAGCCATAGAACTCTTAAATTCTGATCTAAATACTATCTCCAATTGGGGCAGACAAAACCTTGTTACCTTTAACCCGGCAAGTGCTGGAAGACTCTTAAGAGTGTCCCCGGGCGACTGCGGGAAGACTTTTAAGATCCTGGGCCTAAAAAAATCCATTTAAAACACCCCCATTTTTTTTTTTTTTTTTTTTTTTGCCCCTGGGCCATGCCAATTATCACTCCTCCACATCCCCTCCTTCCACACTTTCCTCCCCTCCTTCAGTTATCACCTATTTTCCCTGTTATTCCCTTATTCTGTGGTCTATTTTCGTGCTAACATTAGCGAGTTGGTAGCAGGGCGTTGTCATCACTGTTACCAAGCGTGGGAAAGAGCGAGAGAGAGACAATTGCGTAACAGTGTCTCTCCAGACAAGGGGAGGGGAGGAGGGGAGGGAGGTTGCCTCAGCCATACATTATGTAACTCCCGGCCTGTATCGACGATTTTGACCATCCAAACGCTGTTTCCACTTGTTTTATTGTTGTAACAGGTTAATACCTTTATAATCAACCTAAAATAGGCGAAAATGGATAAGTATTAATGCTATTTATGGTAAAATAACTATGTTAGTGATGGGAACAGCTCAAATACGTGCGCACAGGCGTGTGATGTCTCATACCCCCATGCGCACGTCTTAGGTTAATGCTTCCAAAACCCAATTTCTCCATCTATCTACCCGTAAGGAACTCCCAGCGAATCCCTTATTCTTCAACAATACAAAAATCAATCCTTCATCTTCTCTCAATATTCTTGGTGTCTCTTTTTCTTCTGCTCTCAGTTGGAAGGACCATATTACCAGTCTTGCTAAGGCAGCCTCCCAGAAGCTGGGTGTGCTCAACTGCCTTAGGGGGTTCTTTTTCCCTGCACAGCTTCTTGCTCTGTACAGGGGCATAGTGCGTCCTTGTATTGAGTATTGTTCACATGTGTGGGGAGGTTCCTCTCACACCGCTCTCCTAGACAAAGTTGAAAGGAAGGCCTTTCGTATCATTAACTCCAGTCCACTCACCAACTCTCTGCAATCTGTCTCTCTCCGCCGCAATGTTGCATCTCTCTCGCTATTCTATCGCTACTATAATAATCAGTGTTCTTCAGAGCTTTCCCAGTGTATACCACCTCCTTTACGTAGGGCACGTGGTACCCGTCTTGCAACTCAATCCCACCCCTACTCTGTGCAACTCTCCAACCCGAGAGTGAAATGTTACTCTCAAACTTTTTTCTACTCAACAGCTGAGCTCTGGAACTCTCTCCCAGAATCAGTCTTTCCCTCTTCCTACGACTTAAATTGCTTCAAACTCTGTGTGTCCAGGCATTTTGGCTCGAACGTCCCTTGATTTTGGCCCTGTCACTCATTCAACTATGGGGGAGGCAATCGCTATAGGCAGTTCTGCCTTTTGCCTCCCTCAATCACATACGAAAAAAAAAAAAATACTTGGGAAACGGCTTTTCCCAAGTGCATAATGTGCAATAATGCGACGGCGATTTTCTCGCGGTCATTTTGATGTGCCAAATCTAACACTGGCTCCACTATGTCCAAGTAAGTGGCGATATCATACGTTTCTACATCATACTGGGGAATTTGAGTGTAAGAGCGAGCTGCCATTTTTGCGATGTTACCATGCTTCTATTGTTTGACAATATGAAATGCAATGAAATCTTCTATCCGAATCAAGAACCACCGCTAGCCACCAATGTTATGCCCTGATTTTATGCAGGATTAACTATCGGTACAGGTGAGTTCTACGAGGCTGGGTTATAGGATTTCATGCAAATACATAAAGGGAATCAATAGAGGGCATAATATAATCTCAGAAGATGGTTTGTAATACAGCTGTATTTTCACTTAACACTTATGTAGAATTAGTAGTAAAACAATTTACACGAAATAGCATGGATAAGAGTGGGCATTAATGTTGTTGGACTTTATATAATCTTTGGCACTGTCGCGGGTTTGGATGGAGCGCACTTCCCACTTCTAACTATCAGGTATTCTCTTCTGATATATGGCCTAGAATAGTCTAAAGACTTCACTCATAGCTCAAGCTGATAATTCTATGTAATCTTGATAAGGTTCTGTGTGACTCACTGGTGATGATACAAAATTAAGTGCCTTAATATATCTCCTTTACGTATTATTCTTGGAGATATAATTATATATCACTTAATTTTGTATCATCACCAGTGAGTCACACAGAACCTAATCAAGATTACATAGAATTATTAGCCTGAGCTACGAGTGAAGTCTTTAGACTATTCTAGGCCATATATCAGAAGAGAATACCTGATAGTTAGGAGTGGGAAGTGCGCTCTATCCAAACCCGCGACAGTGCTGAAGATTATAAAAAGTCCAACAACATTAATGCCCACTCTTATCCATGCTATTTCGTGTAAGTTGTTTTACTACTAATTCTGCATAAGTGTTAATTGAAAATAAAGCTGTGTTACAAACCATCTTCCGAGATTATATTATGCCCTCTATTGATTCCGTTTATGTATTTGCATGAAATCCTATAACCCAGTCTCGTAGAACTCACCTGTACCGATAGTTAATCCTGCATAAAATCAGGGCATAACAATAAGATTCATATAATTTTAATAGAAATGTGTTTCACAAACTAATTTATTTTGTTAAAATATAATATTTATCCTTACACGTACATGTTTTATTTTTTAGCTTTAACTATTTACCTCTCTCTGTTGTACTCTCTCCAAGGAATCTATGTCCATTCTGTAATAAGGACACCAACATGGGACAGCATAATCCATATGGGGCCTCAGTAATGACAAGCAAAGTATTAAGATAACATCAGCAGTTCTGTTACACTCCTTGTGATGAACCCGAGAATCCTGTTTGCCTTGGTACGAACGCTTATACACTGTTTTCTAGGCTTCAAATCATTGCTAATAAACACGTCCAAATATTTCTCAGTCTGAGTTTTCTATTTCCGTATTAGCTAGTTTATATTTTGCATTTGTATTCATCTTCCCTGTCTTTATTACCTTGCATTCAATGTTAAAATTTATCTGCCAATGTACTGACTATTCGTGTAAGGTATCTAGATCCCTTTGGAGGCTCTCTATGTCGCTATCTGAATCTCTTGTTCTCCCCATTTTGGTATCGTCTGCGAATTTACTTATCCTACTAGTTATATCTAAATCAAGGTCATTTATGTATATAACAAACAGAGGGCGTAATACAGATCCTTGGGGGATACCACTTTTAACTGCACCCCATAGAAGTGAAAGCGTTAATTGAGATAGTGCTACAGATTCCAAGCTGTATACAGTTGGTTGTGCCTCACAGACATGAGGATACGCTTGTTCACTTAATGTGGCATATACTCGTAGTAAATGAGTGCATTCATTTTTGGTGGGACGTCTTGTAGTTGGAGGAGTAATTGGGATAGCCATTTCCGATTTAATAGATAAATAACATTCCAAAACTGAGGAACATCCTATAATGATCGTGCAATTAAAGTGAAAAAGCTTACTCGTATTAAGAAAGGGTTGGGAATAATATAATATATATATACTCAATAGGATTGAAATAATTATGGTGGGCAAAGATGCATGGTATATACAACTAGTAAAACAACAATAATACATTGTACTGCTTTATGATATAAAAATGTGTTTAAAATAATTAGAGAAATAAATGATATCATGAAATACATAAAGCTTGACATATTAACTTTAACAGATTATAGAGGGAGAGAGGAAAGACGCAAAAGAGAATCGGGAGCAACGAATTATCAGTCCTCATTAGTAATTTAACCCCGTTATCAAAACGGTGAATATTCATTTATGTGGTTATATGTGCTTCTGTGATTTCGTATCATATTTAACAGTGGGTTGTTAATAACATAAAGCTTCACAACAAGGTCAGGATCTAAAAGATGATTGAAAGGGAGGAGTTGCTGCATTCCCGCTATTATTGTTGTCGGACATGTTGTACGAAAAAACACACATGCTATGGAATATATATAAACCTATTTAATTTATGGAGCTTTCAAAAAATAACATGTAACATAAACGACATTTCTTAATTCAATGTTTCTTTAGGCTGCCAGTAATATAATCTTGACAAATTATGCCAATCAATAATATAAGGTCCATTGATATATTAATATCTGTAGTTACAAACCGTCTTTACAATTGCATTATCGGTAACTCTAGATTTGTATATATCTTTTGTTTACCAATAAAGAGGATAATCTTAATCTTACCCAATATTTGACTCGCACAAAACCTGTAGAGGGAGACTGAAATGAAAGCATGGTAATTTTACAGTTATTAGATTTTTCTTTATATGTGAATGAGGGACACAAAAGGCAGAACTGTCTATGACGAGTTCCTCCCCCTGAGTTAAAAGAGTGATAGCGCCAACATCACAGAATGTTCGAGCCAAAATGCCTGGTCACACAGAGTTTGAAGCAATATGAGGGGAAAATGGATTCAGGGAGAGCTTTCCAGAGCTCAGCTGTTGAATAAATGAAAGATTGGGAATATCGTTTCATTCTTGGGTTGGAGGGCTGCACAAAGTAGGGGTAGGGTTGTGTTGGAAGACAGGTGCTACGTAGAGGAGGTGGTATACATTGAGAAAGCTCCGAGGAACACAGATTATTGTAATAGCGGTAGAATAGCGAGAGAGATGTAACATTACAGCGAAGAGAGGGAGATCACAGAGAGTCGGTGAGTGAACATGAGTTAATGAGACGAAAGGCTTTCTTTTCTACTTTTTCAAGAAGTGCTGTGTAAGAGGATCCTCTCCACTCATTACCAATACTCAATACATGGATGCACTGTGCCTCTGTACAGAGCAAAATGCTGTACGGGGGTAAAGAACCCCCGGAGGCGGTTGAGCACAGCCATCTTCTGGGAAACTATTTTAGCAAGGGTGGTAATAATTATGGTCTCTCCAAGTGAGATCAGAAGAAAAGAAGACACTTGAACTGATTCAAGCTCCGGTTGTACAGACATTTTGACTCCAACGTACCTAGAATTTGTCTGTCTGTCACTCTTTCAACTTTAGGGGAGACACTTGTTACAGGCAGATTTGCATTTTGTCTCCATCATACACATAGAAAGTAGTATTAAACAAAATTAACAATTTATACCCCAAATAAAAATCAATATGATAATGTAATACTGCTGAAATTATTGAAGGTCATAATAGAATTACATTTCCTGTTTTTTGTTGTGGTACCATTATAACTTTGTTTGTCAATCGGTAATTCATTATTATTCACCAGGAACTTTAATATGACAAGAATCGGTCTGTTATTGACAGCTATAATATAAGGTTTGCTTATATTGTATATTTTCACATTTTGCATGCTGACCATAAAGTTCAGCTATCAAATTCTGGATTCATTGCAAAAACTCTAGCCACGCGGTACATTGATATATTTACAGTGAACTTCACAAACACTACTGTATACGCACTATGTGTTTTAATCTTGATAACTCATATATCACTTCACTTTACATTTCCTGCAATCATTTAAATAGTTTTATACTTAATCTATGTCCAGTTTGATATCTAACTAATCTACACCATAAAGTTCATAAACTGATCACACGACTATAATACGGTCCAGTGTCTGTGTACACCATAGCACTGCATGAGTTTATATAGTTTGACATTTACAGACATAAGAGGACTAAATTAATATATATTTCAGATCCGGAGGGTAACGAGAACAATGAGGAACAAATGGAAATGCTTATTAGGAAACACGACGGAGCAGGTGAGCATACTACTTTAACTATTATACTATCAATTCAGCGTATGCAGAATGTTATCAATTCCCCGAGTATATTGAATCAAGGTCACCCAGCTTGTCTTTCTGTCTGTCTGTCTGTCCGTCCAATATCTCCTCCTAGGGTTATTTATAGATGCTTACGAAAAGGTTATACATGAATAAAGATGTTTCGTGCGGATGTCAGTCAAAAACAGAAATTGACCATACTTAAAGATTAAATTCGATCATAAAGGTCAAAGATAAAGGTAATTTTTGCATCTATTTGCCTACTCATTCTATTTCCACCATGGCACGAAGGGTCTTAATATTAACAAAGAAATGGGCGAAAGTCTTGACATTTGAATACTAATGGGGCTAAACATGAATAAGAAGGGGGTTCAGAATAAAACTCATACTTCCCCTTAAAGCCATCTGTACAGTATAATATATTGGAGTTGTGTTGTGATTCTCGCCCCTAAAGCAGATCCTTAGATACTACAGAAAAGTCATCTGTTGGAACTGGTAGCACAATTACCGGGAATAAATATATCAACTTAACCATGTTCCAAATAAGTAGACCAAAACTCTTGAACATTAACCTCTATACCACACAATCAAATAGAGTAATCGGGCAAATATTTCTACAACTTGGAAAGGGTCAGCCAGGAAATTGGTGTGAACATTTACAGCACATTTGCTCTGGCCCCTTTTGAGTTACAGAGGTTAAGGTTCATGATTTCTTGTCTACCTATTTGGAACAGGGTATAGTATGTGATAATCTGCAGAATTTCCATATAATCGATAACTTACCCAACTAAATTGGCCCTTTCATTACGATGACGCTATTCTCATATTTGTTGTAGTCTATTATTCGATGATAATGTGCTGTTCGAGAAGAACCTATGCCGATCAAAATGTTAATTGATATACAGTAGCTCTTTTACCTGTATATCTAAAGTCATTCCTATACAGAACAAATATCCTCTAGACTTATCCGCAGGGTGGAAAAAAAACATATTTTTTAGTTTTCATGGTTTAAATGTTCTTTTCTATATATATATTTCATAAAGTATGCTAGTAATATATATATTGAGATGACGGGCCCCACACCAACGATACACCGTGTGGCCAGCATAACCACTCAAGCAACCTCAAAACCCCAGGACAGACGACGAGGACGTTTACCTGAGTCCCCCCTAAGAGTCTGCCTGAATCTACCTGAGTTGACCATGCCCAGCCGTCCATTCCACAGTTCTCTTTCACGCCCACAGCCACTTAAGAAAACGGAGGACTCTCTCAGCCAGTCACAAGCCACCATCCTCAGCCAACCACAACCGCCCTGGGACCACCAATTAGAACCCTCCTTTTACGTAGCCTCCACCAGAAGTGACGCTCTCTGTATTGTTCCGCCAGATTTGGAATATGATGAGCACTCCCTTATGCAATCTACTCACCAGCACCCCGGATATTTCAAGAACAAGTGGACCTGATGACGCCTGTCTACTCCAGGCCCCCGAAGATACAACTACAATCCCCTATGTGTATGTCTGAGGATAATTGGAAGACCTGCAAGACAGTTGCTCCATTTTTAGCTTTAAGTGTTCTTTATTTTTCACAGCAGCCCTGGACCTTCCAGCCGCCCCATTAAGTATTATAATATTACCTTGGAACCAGGCCCATAGGATAATACCTGAGTTCCCAAGCTAGAATGTATATGTACCTCACAACAACCATTTTTCCTCTTTCCTCTACACCCCTTTTCCCCCCCGAGTTCATTGACCCCTGAAGCGAGAAAATATTTGAATAGGACCTCAGGAAAACCTGGGGAAAGTATGCAAACCATCACCTACTGTCTAGTCGGGCCCCATTCAGGATACGGCTGTTTGGGAAAGTGATAGTTACGGTTTGCCCCAGCACACCACCCTCACCTACTGACTAGTCGGACCCGCTTCAGGATACGGCCCTTTGGGACAGTGTTGCTACGGTTACCCCCCTCCTCCCCCCCCCCCCTGGCCCTCGAGAGTGCCCCCTTGGACGTTGGCCCCCCTTCCGGATTGCTGAAGGGCCACCTGTCTGTTGCCTGGCACCCTGCTCGAGCTATGGACGTAGGCCTGGATCTAGGACCCCTGCTCGAATTACGTAAGCAGGCCTGGACTTAGGACCCCTGTTCGAATTACGTAACCAGGCCTAAATCGAGGACCCCTGCTCGAGGAGGGAACCAGCTGTGAAAGTTTGGCTACTACCCTCTACGCCGGCCAGACCAGCACTCTCGTCCCTCTGCCCTCCCAAATACTTAAGTGTTTCTGTGTCTTTCTCTGTTGGTTATTGTTGTGAGGTATTGATTATGTAAATATGTGAACTGTGTTGTGTCCTGATTTATTTGTGATCTGTGCCCAAGATCCTATGCTTGCGTAAAAAGTTTCATCCTTCTGAACCTGTGTTATTCTGTGTTAATCTTGCCTTCATTTCTTGACTCTTGTTCAAGACTTTATTTTATTCATAACTTACGTATACGTTACATATCAGTGTCATTAACATATATTCAGGCCCCCACGCTCGCAGATTTACTGACTACGTGTATTTTGATTTATTATTTGTGAGTTGAAGTCCCAATATATTCCGTGATCAATCCATTTATATAATCGCTTTTTACCTAGAACTTACGCCCAATTTTCCAACGAGTGCTCAGTGTAATTCCTAACTTCTCTATTCAGTAATCGCATATGAAATATATCTTATAGACGTGCTTTTATGTTCTTGTAAATCTTGATGTTGTGATATTTCGAATACCGTGTTTAGGAATTCTTTCCTCCGTGTTTCGTGTAATTTTCATCCACCTTACACTAATTGTATCTGTGTATTTTATTCACCTCGCCCTGTTAACCCGTTCAGGCCCGAGTCTGGTAATGCCTGTTTTAAGTATCAATGAGTAGGACTTCGTTGCCTACGCCCTTGTACTAATTGTGCCTGTACATTTTATTCACTTCGCCCTGTTAACTCGTTCAGAAGCGAATCTGATATTGCGTTAAATATCAATGAGCTAAACTTCGTCATTAGCGCCAATTTAATTACTAAGTACGATCTACCGATCGATATCTGTTAATCAGTCAGTTCTCACCTTTTGAGATTAAAACTATAAGTGTTCATTCAAGTCTGAGTCTCTTGGAACTCAGGTAGTTATTTTGTTTATCTTCGTGTGTTATCTTAATTGCGAATATTGAAGATTACATCTTGACCTAATTAATACCAATCAGCAGACCAAATAAACTACCTTTTTGCTCTTATTAAATTCACGTTATTACTCTGCTTTACCCAAGAAAAATATAGTAACACGAATTCCTAAGTTCGGTTCGTTATCGTAGCATATGTTCAAGTAATATAATTCTGTAATAAGATATAACTTCCTTGAGAGCGATTTTGATACTTCTCATTTATTATAAATAATAATCTCAGCCCTTTCATATAAAGTAAAGTAACATCGCACTGTAGCTAAGTTCATAGTTGCATTAACTAGAAAAAGTATTATTTACCATCTCAGTTCACCTGGTGACCTTCCCAGTGATGTGACGCCTACCAGCGTTGGCAGAATCGCCTCCCGTTAGCCGCTAGTGCTCGCCAGGGCAGTGAAGTGGGCTACAGTTATCAGAGAATGTTGTTCTTTCTTTCATAGTACTTGCATTGTTGCTGACAGTCCAGTGGTGGTCTTTATTTTTGTCTGTGACAACGGGAAGTATTTTATATTATGAATAGAATATAACATGCATTGTATATAGTTAAGGAGAGAGAACAATATAGGCAGTGAGGTGGTAGTGTGTGCGTGCGTATACATGTGCTGCCTCCCTCTCTCGGAGGCTCGCGCGCGTGCCTTCCCACGGCTCGTGATTGGCTGGTGGGTTTGGCTGTGTCACATGACACCTGCTGCCTTGTGACGTCTCGGCCCGTGATTGGCCGACCACCGCGTCTTTGTGGGCTCCTGTGTGCATGTGGGTCCACAGGAGCTGCCTTCTTCAGAGCAGGCTAGGGACGCACATGACTAACATCCTTTTTACCACTGTCCCCCATATCTCCACCATTCTGATACTGTCTCTCTTCCTCAACTTCTTCTCTTTCGTTCCTCTAATCTTTTAACGTCACAACCCTTTGGGTTCTGCACACGATTTCATATCGGCCCATCGTATTATGTGCGTCGCTCTCTGAGATATTTACATGTACTTAGAATAGGTTTGAGGGTTCTTAGTTAGTAGAGGTTAAGAACTCGATGTGTGTCTCCATTATTGATTTAGTGCTCTGCTGGGTTATATAATGCTAGACTGGGATAAGGCTTCTGTTGTCGTTGTCAGCGATGTGTGTACGGTTTGCTTATACCTACACGACTTCGACGGTTTCTGTGGTAGCCTAGGTTGTCCTTTTGGTTGTGCCTTTTTCGAGTGCAGCATCGTGTTATAAGAGGGCATTTGCCTACTACCTTAGAACACAGTGCTGCCTCTTTGCTTGAATTTAGAGGGATCGCCAGGGTAGAACCAGATACTTGAGATCTGGATCTACCAAGATAGCATCCCCGTCATTAACGTAACTTTAATCATACCGCCTTAAGGACAACGCTAGGCTATGGGCCAATCTTGCTCAGCCACAGTTTCCTACCCTTGATATCCCAGCTAGACTTTATTCGCCTAGCAGACATTAGTTAGGACATGAGCTCTTTATGTTATGTATGCATTATTATTCACGGCATTTATTAGTCTAGGTTGTTGTTGAGTTGCACAACCATAGTAGACGTTTCGTTGGTGAGGAAGTACTTCTTTTAGTGTCGAGCAGTACTGCCGTTGCGCATTTATAGTATTCCCGTGTCAGTTAACATTATATGTCCTATCTTTTAGTGTATTCAGTCTACACGTATGGTGTCCTGCCTCCTGCCTTTATATAATTTAAGATACAAGCATCTTATGAGCATCAGACTTTCTTCAGAAGTTTCCAGGTCTATGCTGTAGGACTAGACTTCACTCTCTTTCAGATAGGAGTGAAGAGTTTATTGTTGTTTAGAGTAACTGTATTGAAGCATATTTTCATTGTATTAAATCTTGCAGTGATTTAATTGATCTTTCCATAGCTTCCCTTTTCTGCATTTTAACGTAACTTGCATCTTGTTTGTTATCAGGCTATACCAGTGTGGGTTAGCCTGAAGTAGAGTACATTTATGCCCAGTTAAGGATACCCCGTTATCGCAGATTAACTTTGGAGGGTATAGGTGTTTTTGTTAGCCGGCATATAAGTTCAAGGGTTTGGATCTAGCGTACCGTTGTTGCATAGTGCCCTATTACTAGTCCAATCATTAAGTGCCCTTGTTTTATTCGTAGCCCCGGTCGTAACAAATGGCGACCTTGTCCAGTATCTTATTTTAGTAGAAACCAGGATCCATTTGTTGATTATTGCAGTAATAACAAATAATGACCTTGCCTGGTATCTAAGAAAGAATTGCAGGATTGTTGGACATTTGTTTTTTGAGGAATATTTTGGACACGTGGATTTTTTTTTGGCAACGTAGTATAGCACTTGAGTTGTCTTCGAGCATTATATATTTTTTGAGTGAATAGTGCTACATGAGAGTTTAGGTACTCTTTTTTTTTTTTTTTATAAACGTTGAGAATTTTCGGTGGCCACTATGTCGAACGACGGATCAATGTACAGTGAGGACACAGTACGGGAAGCAGACTCTGAGGTGCAGCAGCGGGGTTTGTTAGAAGGCATTAGAGTTATAACTAGTGAGGAGGATGCAGGGAAGTTTCTGGAGATACCTATTACTGGTGACCAGGTGTCGGGGATTGATCGGTATGGTCTCCAGTGTATGGCCACGGTCATGGGGCATGTGGGCACTAGCAGCATGTCGAGAGGTGACCTGGTGGCCTGGGTGCTCGGTGGGGTGCGTGGGGCTTCGGGTGGAGCGGGAGCTGGGGCACCTTCGGCCCAGCCCCCATTCCACTCGACTCCTACCATGGCGCCCCCTCGGGCTCCGGAGCCGGGTACGTTCCGCAGGCCGATAGTCACTGGCAGCGTGGTTTGCACTTGGGTGAGTCTCCAAATGTTGCATCTCCTCCTCCTCAAGGTTTAACTGCAGATATGCTCTTCCAGATTGAGATGGCTAAGATTCAGGCTGAGGAGAGAAAGGCCAGATATGAGGCTGAGCTCAGGATTCAGTCTGAGGAGAGAAAGACCATGTACTGTGCAGACATAGCGCTTGAGAAGTCTCGGGTGGAGTCGACAGGGCAGCGTCTCGGTTCTGGGAATCGAGGTCTTGATCAGTCTTTATCGCACCTTCTTAAGTTAGTCCCTGCATTTGACGAGTCGGGTGTCACCGAATTTTTCATGCGTTTTGAGAAGAAGTGCCGGGAGCACCAATGGCCCGAGGTTAAGTGGGCAGCCCTTGTTTCCTCTAGGTTGGTTACAATAGCCAGAAGCTCCTTCTCTACTACTGAATAGTTCTTTTGGGCTGAGTTGAGCTTTTTTGAAAAGAAGCTTACTGGGTGTTCCACACCTTCTGTATCTGTCTGCAACAAGACGGCACCAGCCCCTACGCCGCTAGCATCTGTCGCTAGCTGAAAAGGTCTTGAGAAGTCAGGGGCCCTGAGTATGGGGTGAGTGCATAACAGATGCTTCACCAGTGAGAAAGCCTTCTCACACTCAGGTGCCCACCCAAACTTTTTTGTCTTTGCAAATAAGTCCGTCAGAGGAGCCAACACCGAGGAGTATCCGTGGATGAATCCGCGGTAATACCCAATCATGCCCAAGAACCTCATGATCTGTCTTTTGGTGGTCGGCCTGGGGAACTGGTTAACCTAACAAGTGCGCATGGGGGTAATTAGACACCTCTGCCTGTGCGCATGTATTTGAGGTGTTTCCGTCACTAAAATATTAATTTTACCATAAATAGCATTAATACTTATCCATACGCACCTATTATGGGTTGATTATAAAGGTATTAACCTGAAACAACAATAAAACGAGTGAAAATAGCGTTTGGATGGTCAAAATCGGAGATATAGGCCGCGAGTTATAGAATGTATGGGTGAGGCAACCTGCTTTCCCGCCAATTTCCCCCAAGGCCACTGAGACACAGTCGATCGATACTCTCTCTCTCTCTCTTGCACTCGCTTTCTATCAGTGATGACAACGCCCTTGCTTGCAACTCGCTAATGTTAGCACGAAAATATACCTCAGAATAAGGGAATAACAGGGAAAATAGGTGATAACTGAGGGAATGGAGGAAAGTGGGGAAGGAGGGGAGGTAGAGGACTGAGATTTTGCATGGCCCAGGGGCCCAAAAAAAAAAAAAAAAAAAAAAAATCTATGTTTTAAGTTGATTTTTGTTTTCTCTGACTCTTAAGAGTCTTCCCGCAGTCCCCCTGCAGTTCCCGGGTTAATAGCCTGTATCTTGGTAAGGGGGGGGGGGGGGGAGGGGCACACCTGGCCTAACCCTACCACAAATCCCAGATACTGCACAGTTGCCCGAACAAAATCACACTTGCCCAGATTGACCACCAAATGAGCCTCACTCAGCTTCCTGAACAGTGCCCCGATGTGCTCGCAATGGCTCTCAAAGTCATCGTCGTAAATTATCACATCATCTAGATAAACGGTGCAGTTAGGGATCTCCGCCACTAACTCGTTCATCAGGCATTGGAAAGTTGCAGGTGCATTCTTCAGCCCATACGGCATAACGTTGCAGCGGTAAGTATTCCCATCCACCACAAACCCACACACCTCCTTCGCCCGCTCAGACAACGGCACCTGCCAGTAACCCTTGACAAGATCCACCTTCGTGAGGTAACGTGCACACCCGATCTTGTCAACACTGTCATCTACGCGGGGAAGAGGGTAGGCATTGGTGGGAGTTAAGCCGTTCAACCGCCTGAAGTCAATGCAAAACCTGACCTTGCCGTCTGGTTTAGGCTGCAGAGTGACGGGAGATGTCCACCTAACCGCCCCTTTTTCTATCAGCCCCCTCTCCAACATGTAGCCTAACTCTGCTCAGAGAGCCGGAAGTTTAATGGGAGGTACACGATAGGGCACTGATTTAAAGGGGGGGTGGTCTCCAACGTCCACATCATGCACCGCATGAGTTGTGAGGCCTGGGTGCTCGGCAAACACAGTGGGGTATGAACAGAACAGGTGCTGGATCGCTGCACGCTGTTGCTCAGGCAGGTGCTCTAGCGCTTCAACAGCCACCTGGTTCGTGTTCCCCGCCCACTGATCCGCCGAGACATGACAATCCCAACTCTCCTCCACCTGTGCCTCACTGCCCCCCTCTCCTTCTCCACCTTGGCTGCTGCAGACCAACACAGGGACAGTAGGCTGCTCAGGTGGGCGCCTCACGAACTCTTTTAACAGGTTCACATGACAGAGCTGATTTTTCTTCCGCCTGTCCGGAGTAGCCACAAGGTAATCTAGGTCAGACAACTTCCGCACGACCTTGTAAGTACCGACAAACTTGGCCGACAGGGGATGGCCTACTAAGGGCAATAAGACCAAAACCTCCTGTCCAACAGCAAACTCCCGGAGCTTTGCTTTAGTGTCATACCGATCCTTCATCAAGGCCTGATTATCTACCAAATTTCTCCCTGCCAACTCCAGGCTTTTCAGCATCCTGTCTCTACTCTCAAGGACATACTTAATTAGAGAACGTGGCTGCACAGTCCCTTCCCAGATCTCTCTAACCATGCTCAGAGAACCTCTAACCTGATGCCCGAAAACTAGCTCATTGGGGCTAAACCCAAGGCTCTCCCCAGGTACCTCTCTTGCCGCAAACAAAACGTACGGTAGCCCCAGGTCCCAATCCTTGCCGTTCTCCAAACAGTAGCACCGCAACATGCTTTTCAAAGTGGAATGCCATCTTTCCAACACCCCTTGACTCTCTGGGTGATAAGCTGAAGAGACAACCGTACGGATCCCATGCTGCTGCATGGTCTGTTTGAAGAGTGTGGACGTGAAATTCGACCCTTGGTCCGACTGAATTTCCTGCGGGTAGCCGTACCTCGAGCAATACAACAGCAAATTTCGCACAACAGTTTTAGACTTGCCATTTCTCATAGGGTATGCATCAGGGTAGCGAGTGGAGACATCCATGAGGGTTAGCAAAAACCTGTTACCTGCACTAGTGGGAGGCAGAGGGCCTACCATGTCGATGATAACCTTGCTGAAGGGCAGACCAATAGCAGGCACTGGGTGCAACGGAGCCTTAGGTATGCTCTGATTGGGCTTTCCCACCCTCTGGCAGGTACCACACATCGCCACCCATGCCGAAACTTGGGCTTTAATACCTGGCCACCAGAACAACCTAGATAACGAAGCCAACGTTTTTCTCACACCCAAGTGACCTGCCAATGGAACATCGTGCGCCAACCGCAACAGGCTATCACGACACTTCTCAGGAACCACCAACTGGTCAACCACTCTTGCCCCACCATCCCAACTACGTCTGGGATAAAAAAAACGGCGGTACAGGATTCCCTCAACATGAAAAAAATCTCCCGACTTTGCATCCCCGTCCTCGTCGAGTTCAATAGCCCCATTCCCACAACTCTCAAGCCCAGGATCTTCTGCTTGCAACCGACATATATCCGAGGGTGCCAACCTATCTAAGTGCTCCTGAAGCAACTTATGGCCACCCCTAATACTGGGCTGCTCAAGCCTTGCCTGCTTCGCCTGGGAACGTTTCTGTCGCGGAGTACTATCACGCCCTACCATGTCACTAGGGGGGACAGGTTCTGGGGCCACTCCGGACCTCATAATGGGTGCAAGTACCGAGTTACCAAGGAGTGTCGCTGGATCCAAACTCTCAACCCGACCAGCCTTGACTTTCTCCTTCCGACCCTTCCTCCGCTGGTCTAGAACTTGGGTACTAGGCTTGTGACACCTGAGCGGACTGAGACCTGGTGACAGCACAAGCCATCTGTGGCATCTGACACCTCTCAAGCCACTCTTGCCCCTCCCTACTCGTGTCGGCCGCCCTCTCGGCAACGACTAAGGGTGGAACCTCGGAAGTTGGCACCGCAAAGTCGTTGCCGAGAAGGAGGTCGACCCCCTCAACTGGCAATTTCTCCACCACACCCACATCCAACTCCCATGTCACACCGTCCACCTCAAGCTCCACTCTGACCAGCGGGTAAGACCGCGTAGCATTGATGCCTTGAACCACCACAACACGAGCCGCGTTAATAGGCTTGCCAGTGAAATTCTTAACAAGTGTCTGGGAAGCGCCCGTATCACGCAACAACTCAAGCCTATGCTTCACACCAGCCCACCTCACAGTGCCGTGCCCCCTATGACCACAAAAAACATCAGGGACGGGTGACGAGCCCTCCTGCTGCTTCTGCACCGGCGATGACTTTGCAACCGACTGTTTTCCCCGGGCAAACGCGTTAGACCTCAAAGACACGCCAATGTTGCTCACTAGTGACACCACTGCTGTAGGCGGTGCGCTCGGACATGAACGCACAATATGCCCCTTCTTATGACACTTGAAACATTCCACTTCACTCTTGGACTTCCCCTGAGGTGGGTAAGGGCCCTGGCCTTTCTTTAACGGGAAGGGTTTCGACTTTGGATCATAATTGGCAACAGTACTCTTGAATGGATAATGATTTGTGTCATTAATTCGGGGGGGTGGAGTGGTACGCCCCTTGTTACCTGCCTCAGCTCTCTGTGCAGACCCGCACCCACGAATCAATGACAACCTGAGGTCAGCCAGCTCAGCCGCCTCTTGTAGAGTTTTCGGTCGCTTTTCTTTCAGGTTAACCCTCTCACGACCATAGGACGCAGAGGTTGCCAGATTAGCAATAAGAAAAAGATTACTCTCACTGTTATAATTACCTCTCCAAAATTAGTTTTCTGCCCACAGCTAACTCAAAGACAACTGCAGAGGTTAAAGTAAACAAACTAAAGGTTTATAGATACCCCTGACGGTAACAAAGGATTTAAAGTATCCCTAATAGGCTCAAAAATTGCGTCCGGATGTGAGAGGGTTAAGAGTCAAGTCACTTAAGTACTCACTCAAGTACACTTAAAAAATTGTTCCAGCAATACTAATTGTTTTACTGAATCAAAAGTAGTTGCCTTCTCCGACCTCAACCAATTTTCAAATGCATCTGACAGCTCTCTAGCGTGTTCCTGGAAACTACTCTCCTTTCTTTTTGGAACCGCCCTAAACTTCAGCCTATAGGTCTCTGGCTGTAGCTCATACGCCCTCAGGACAGCCTCTTTCAACAACTCGTAATTCACACAGGAATCTAGGGGCAAAGCATCGTACGCCTTGATTGCTTTCCCCGTCAATCGTGAAGAAACAAGGGCTGCCCACTTCTCCTCGGGCCATTGGTTCTCCTGGCACTTTTTCTCGAACCAGAGAAAAATTTCTGTAACTCCTAACTCATCAAACACTGGAACCAACTTTAGTAGATGCGACAGGGACTGGTCCTGGGCTCGACCCCCCTGGACGACCCGGTTCCTCGTCACCTCTACACGAGTTTTCTCTAGGTCAATATCGGCACAATACCTTGCAGACTCAGCCTGATACCTATACTTGCACTCAGACTCTCGCTCCTGCTGCTCGAGTTTGGCGAGCTCGAGCTGAAACAACATCTCGGAAGACAAACCCTGAGGAGGGGGTGCTACTATTGGGGACCCACCCCATGAATCACCTAGAGGCCTACCCAACCGCCAGCGGGCATCGGCCTGCGGGAACGTACCCGGCTCCGGAGCCCGAGGGGGCGCCATGATAGGAGTCAAGTGGAATGGGGGCTGGGCCGAAGGTGCCCCAGCTCCCGCTCCACCCGAAGCCCCATGCACCCCACCGAGCACACAGGTAACCAGCTCACCTCTCGACAAACCGCTAGTACCGGGAAACCCTAAGACCGTGGCTACACACTGCAGTCCGTACCGGTCTAGCCCCGACACACGATCCGCTGACACAGGCTCCTCCAAAAATATCCGAGCATCCTCCTCATTGTTCACCACCCGAACGCCGTTTAACAACTCCACCTTCTCCACCTCCTCGCCTGCCTCTCGCACTGTGCCCTCACTATCCTCAGACCCATCCAGTGACATGATGGAGTCAACAACAAAAATTCTCAAGTCAAGACAAAAGTAGCCAAACTTTCGCGTAGCTTTATTCACCAAAAAATATTTGAAGATGTTCTTGAGTGCAATACTAGGTCACCAATAACTCCAACAAGTTCTACATATCCTCAAAACAATGTCTACTGCCAACAATGCGAGAAATAAATTCAACCCTAAATGGCAATAAGATTTCTCCCAAAAAAAATGCAATATTCAGTTCACTATATACTGGTCTAAGGTCACCATTTGTTACGACCGGCACTACGAAATAAACAAGGGCACTTAATAATGGACTAGATGATAGGCTATATCTGCAACAACGGTACGCTAATTCCAAACCCTCGAACTATTACGCCGGTGAACAAAACACTTAAAACCCTCCAGAGTTAATCTACTGGATAACGGGGTATCAATTAACTGGGTTTTAGTGCACTTCTACAAAGGTTTTCCGGTGACGGCAAAGCCAACTCACAACAGGAGTAGTTACGTTACGAAAATGCTCTAAAGTAATAACAATGCTTGAATAAACTATCATAAGATTTAATAAAGGAATAAATGCTTACATTAACTTTAGTGTGAGTCAGTACTCAACACTAAACTCTTCAATGCTCTATGAAAACACTGGAAGTCTAGTCCTACAGCAATCAGATAAGGAATCTTCTGAAAAGGTCTGATGCTCTAAGATGCTCGTTAATATAGAACAAAAATAATGCAGGGGCAGGACACCAAAGCGTGTATCTTAAATACACCAACAAGTAGGATACATATATATAACAAGGGAGTGCAACAACTCTGTGACAGCACTAATAATAATAACCACTCAAAAACAGTACTTCCTTAGCCAACGTAACAGCCAAACTGGGTTGTGCACTATGCATCAACCTAGGCTAAAATAAGGCGTGAATAATTCCTAAAGCATACACAATGAAAGTTAATAAGCCCAATGCTGTCTTTCTCACTAATAAAGTCTAGCAGTGGCATAAAAGGTATCAGGAAACTAGGCAGAGCGCAAGCATGCTCGTAGCCTACTGTCTCCCCTTGAACAGATTTCCCTTATGTTACGTTAAGTGACTTGGAGGCTCTCTTGGTAAGTCCAGATCTCTAGTATCTGGTCTTACCCTGGCGCTTCACAAAGGTCAACAAAAATGAGGTAGCAAGCATACAGGTAAGAGTAGGCAAAAGCCCTTCACCTGTATACTGCTACACTCGCAAAGGAAAAATATGCACAAGGGATACAGGCTACCTAGCTTCGTCGATGTTGTACAGGCTCTGACTTGCCACATACATAACTCAGCCAACGACCAAAGATACCTTCCACTGTCTAGCATTAAATAGTAGGAAAGAACAACTCAATAATTAGAAGCACCCCAATACTATGATACCATTTGACTATGACTCTAATAATCCCTAAAGCTAGTGCAAACATATATGGAGAACTGGTGCTGGTAATACGACTGGCCGACTATGGAAGTCGTATGCAGAACCAGAAGGGATAAGTAATTGAATAAAGATGAGAAGTATGAAAAAGAAGAAGTTCAGAGAGAGAAATAGTAGTACAGGGGGTTAGATGGGGGGACAGATTGCAAAGGACATGTAGGACCAAGCACGCTGTGCCAAGCTCTGCAGGAGAAACGCGGGCAGGAGACCCCCAGCACTAACAAAGGCAGCAGCACCCAATCACAGACGACTACGTCATGAGGAGCAGACGTCATATGACGCGTCAGGCCCGCCGGCCAATCACGACCGTCGGAAACTCCTCCGAGCGAGGGAGGCACACGTACATACACACGCACATATTACCACCATACTGCTCGCTCTCTTTCTCCCTACAACTTCACACAATGCATCTTATATTCTATCAATGATATAAAATGCTTCCAAGTGTCACAGACAAGAATAAAGACCACCACTGATCTGTCTGTGACAACATGAACTCTATGAAAGAAAGAACATCGTTCTACGATTATTGTAGCCCATATCACTGCCCTGGCGAGCGCTAGCGAGTTACGCGTGCATTCTGGCAAGCTGGCCAGCGTAACACCCCCCACGAACGAGTGATGGGAGTAACCCCCCTCCTCCTCCCATTACGTCATCTGGCTGCACCGTATGAACCATCCTCTAATTTCGACCAAAATCTACTACACCTCAAGAATAGACTTCGCCAAATCAAATATGTCCAAGACCTTCAACCTGATGAGACCCCCAGAGCCAGCCCACATCACATTGGCGACCTCGTCATGATTGCACACCTGCCAGTCCCCTCCAAAATGATTCAAGGGCCCCTTTGAAATCTTATCTGTGCCCAACTGCTATCAAATTACCATTAATTATTTTGGGGAACCACGCACGTTTCGTAACAGGCATGTACGTAGATTTCAACCGATCAATGACAATGATGTAATGCTCGCTAATCCAGATCAACATGACAGGTTACCAAATGACAATAATCCCAACTTAGAATCCACAAAGTCCACCCTTCCTGAGCTGCTTCCTCCTTTTTCTACCTCTCGTCAACTCAAACATCCTTCTGACTTAAACAAATTACATAAGCCTAACCCACCCACCACTATCCCCTTACAACATATGCCAGTTCCTACACCTGCTCCCCCTGTTCCTACCCGCACTGTCTCTGCCCCTCCAATACTCTATCCACTAAGACCACTATCCCTGCTCACACTGCACCTTCCCACTCCTCAACTGCCCAACCTTCACCTTCTATAACCCTACCTTCATTCTCTCAATCATCAGGTACTCAATCAACCACCCCTATCACTATCAATCTGCCTTCAACTTCTCGACCCCAAGTTACTCCTTCCCAACGCCAAGCTACTCCTTCCCCTCCTCCTGTAGTATCTTCTCAGATTACTTTACCTACCCCTCTTACCCCTGGCATAGCTAAACCAACTTATGCCTCCAAACTCAAAACTACTTCACCCCTCAACAACACTAGCCCTCAATCCTCTCCTTTGATCAGATCGACCCCTTGCAAACTAAATCGGCCTCCTCTCTCTCACAGCTCAGCTTCTTCCCCCTCCACTCAACCTAGTGTACCTCAACCCACCATAACACCCTCTAAATCCTCAGTTTGTACGAGATCTGGCCGACGTGTGACACCACCTCAACGATGGGCCCCCTCCTTCAAGCCCACGTACAAGAAAGCCAACCGACCAGCCCAGCCCCCCAAAGTTAGTGCGACTAGGCCCAACCAGCAATACGCACACGACAAGGCCGCCACTACACCTCCAACCTCCACCAAGACCAGACCACCTACCAGTCCTCCTGCAGCCACACCACCACAACCCACAACCCCTCCTCCACAAACCCAAGAGGCCAACATGAAAGTCATCAAAGTGGTCTCACTACAAGGCCATACGCCAGACCCTCCAGAGAGGAGGGTCACATCCGTCGCGGTCCGGGATTTTTCGACTATCCCGCGGGATACTGGTGATTAAACTTCCAAAAAAATCACACACAAAAACAAACGTAGTGTCGCGGTTCTGTGAAGTGCAAAATCGAACCGATTGATAGAATATCTGGAGAGATATACGCGTTTTGGAGAAAAAATCCGTTAACTCCTACAGCAGTGCCACGGCGCTGGTCTAGGACAGGCCTAGGGCAGGCCCATAAGGCGGGTGGAAAGAAGAAGGGAAAGAAAAAACCGTTACGTCCCAAAAGCAAAGTGTTAGCTATATAGTCCTATGAAATCAAACAGGGCTATGGGAAAATAGGAAGCCTAAGTTAAAAGTGATAGTGAACATCGTATATCACGTAAATAAACTAGGAAAGTATAATACAGAGAATTAAAGTCAGGGGAACTTTTAACTTTTAGCTTGGGAACAGGACGTATGCTGTAAACAAAATACCCTCGGTGACCACAAAGACCATAAACACATATATCCCCTCGCTCTCCTGGACACGTCCCCTCCCCTCCCCCTATACGATTTTACCAAAAGCGAAACTTAACCTCGACAGGAAAGGGTACCGACAAAACAAATATCGTAAATAATAGCAAACAGAGAAAAACAATATTTAAACAATTAATCAGTGCAGATTATTTCTCGACCATATCGCAGGTTAGTAGTGACGTTATTGGAGAGAAAGATCTCCCACGCAACCAAATGTGGTGAAAATTCGAACCTGCGCAGTGTTGAATCAAGTTGATAGGTAAAATATGAAAATTAAAATAGATACTATATTATACAGGTATAGGTAGCCTGGAAAGTTCGTTATTTTCCTAGAGTGCCGTATATTCCGTTAAACAGTCGACCAAAAACGGGAAAAGTGGTTAGGGCAGTGAGAATTCTGTTTCATAAGATAATTATTGAAAGTGTTACTTAAAGTTACTTAAAGTTTAAACATAACGAGTGTAAACGAGTGGCACTCCCCCCCCCCCCCCCCCCCCCACACACACTACCCACAAACCGCGTAACAAACAACTCCTTGTCCTCCAAGCCCCCCCCTCCCCTCTCTCTTTCTCAAATGTAGTGAAAATTCGAACCTGAGCAGTGTTTAATCAAGTTGATAGGTAAAATATGAAAATTAAAATAGATACTATATATACTGTAGGTAGCCTGGAAAGTTCGTTATTTTCCTAGAGTGCCAGTGAGATTTCTGTTTCATAAGATAATTATTGAAAGTGTTACTTAAAGTTACTTAAAGTTTAAACATAACGAGGGTAAACGAGTGGCACCCTCCCCCCCCCCACACTCCCCACAAACCGCGTAACAAACACCTCCTTGTCCTCCAAGCCCCCCCCCCCCCTCTCTCTCTCTCCCCCATGTAAGGGTGGGTGGAAAAAAAAACAAAAAAAAACAAAAATGTTTACCAGAGACAACTGTACGAGTTGTAAGATGAATATACACATGCATGAAGGCACCGCATGTCGGATATGCAAGCAACCATACCACTGGATTTGCATAGGATTGACACCAATAAATGAGGCGTACAATACAAGAGGGAAGAACCTCCATTTCTGCGATAGTTGTTTCGATATCACATGGCAAGTCATACAGACTGTAGAAAATACAGAAGTACAAGATAGACTGAAATATTGCCAAGACATAGCTACCTTTCACAGAAAATGGGGAACTATTGGGGCCTCAGGGCCCATACAAATATCACAACCCACACACGCACACCTTCCCATGATAATGCCCACATTGCCTCCTGCACATCAACACACATCGCCTGCCGAACAACAACCTTTCGCACCCTACATATACACAAACCCTGCCGCACATCTCCCCACACCTCCCCAGACCCAGAAAACACCCACATTAATCCCATCTATGGCCATTGACCACCCTACTGCTGTTGATCAAATACAATTGCAGGATGAACGTAGGATGCAACAAGCCCCCATATCAGGCTCCCCTTCCACATCGTCTCCCCCCTCACCACTGCCACCTGCCCACCTACAACCGACCCGTAACTCCACCCCCCTGCAGGCCTCACCCACCCATACACCAAGCCTACTATCACCCACAACCACACTTAGCTCACCACATAACCCCTTGCAGCCCCAGCCCCACCTACTGGGGTTGTCTACACCAGTGTGCAGATATTATCTGGAAAGAAGGTGCTACTTTGGTCAAAAGGGCGAATATAATGGGAATTCATGTAGATTTGCTCATCCCAAAATTTGCAACAACATAACCAGTCATGGAAAATATAGATTTGGTGAAACCTGCAAATACCACCACCCATCCCTTTGCAAGACATCACTTAAGAACAAGACCTGCTACAATATGAAATGCCCAGCTTTTCATATTAGAGGGACTTGGAGATATGCTAGACCTAACACGAATGGTAGCCCAAAAAACTCTCTAGCTATGCGAGGACGAGACAGAGGAAAAAGGCAAGGAGGGAAAAGGGCAGATGAAGATGAAGAGACTGAGGGAGATGGAAGAGCACATAGAACACCTCGAGCACCTCCTGGCCTCCCAAGAGTGGCCAATACATCCCGAAGACTATTAGGTACACATAGTACTCCAAACAATCCCTCCCCAATCTTGTTTGCAAATATCCAAGGCCTAAAAAATAGAACCACGAACAAAGTACCATTTATTAGGGGCCTGCTAGAAGAAGGAAACGCTATATTTGCGGCTCTCACAGAAACTCACATTAAAGATCAGGAAGATAGTGAGGTATGGATTCCTGGTTACAACCTACATAGGGCGGACAGAACGCATAGATCACATGGAGGTGTAGCCTTGTACATACATGACTCACTGATATGTACTGAATTCCTAAATAACAGTAATGAAGTGGTGGAAATACTTGGAGTTAAAATAGAATCCCTAAATTTAGCAGTTATTGTTACATACAGGCCTCCAGACTCATCCCGAGAAAAATTCAAAACCCAGCTCAACAAAATAAAATCAGAAGTGGAAACCCTGGGGAACCCAACACCAAATATTATATGGCTAGGAGACTTTAACCTACCAAACATTAAATGGAGACAACTAGAAAACCAGTTAGTGGCAAATAACACCGGAGAAGCAAATACTAATACGAGAGAGCTTTTTGAACTTTGTGATTTTTTTAGTCTTACCCAACATATTGCTGAACCCACACGGGAAAACAATATCTTAGACCTGGTCTTCACTAACAACGACTCTCTAGTACACAGCATTAACATATCGGACACAACATACTCAGATCATAAATTAATTGAGATCAAAACAACCTTAGAAAGTGTACAGACAACCTCAGAATCGAGAACAAAAACCGGCCCCTTCAGTAAATTTAACTTCAATAACAAAAACATTAGGTGGGAAGAGGTAAATCAAGAAATGGAGGAAATAGACTGAGAAGATTTAATGGATAACCTGACACCAGCAGAATGTCTAGTCTTAATAACAGAAACCATGACCCAAATCTGTAGCCACCATATACCTGCAAGACAAACAAAACGAAGAAGCAAACAAGATCGGGAAAGGAGGAGGCTGTACAGAAGAAGAAAATTACTCACACAAAGACGCACACATCAAAATCTACAGGATAGGCAAAAGGTCGAAATAGATAGAGAAATTGTGGAAATTGAACAAAGGCTAAGAATATCATATGAACTACAACATATGGAAGAGGAGAGGAAAGCTATTGCAGGTATAAAGGAAAATTCCAAATACTTCTTTTCATACGCCAAACAAAAGGCTAAAACAACATCAAACATCGGCCCACTGAGCAAAGGGGACGGCTCTTTCACAGGGGACAAAAAGGAAATGAGCGAACTCTTAAGCAGGCAGTATGAAATGGCATTCAGTGAGCCTGATGAAACAAAAGTCATCAGAGACCAAAATATATTTTTCATGGAAACCTCCCCCACGGAAACCCCTCAGATGCTGGATATTGATTTCGGTCCAAAAGACATAGAAGAGGCCATTTCCAACATGCCATCCCACTTGGCACCAGGCCCGGACTCATGGAATTCGATCCTAATGAAGAAATGTAAGGAAAACCTCTCAAAACCCCTGGCTATAATGTGGAGAAGGAGTCTAGACACTGGTGACATACCAGATAGCTTGAAAAACGCAATAATTGCCCCACTGCATAAAGGAGGGAGTAAAGCACTACCAAAAAACTACCGCCCGGTAGCTCTAACCTCTCACATCATTAAAGTTTTCGAACGAGTCCTGCGAAGCAAAATTTCAACATTCATGGAGACAAATGAACTACACAACACCGGTCAACATGGGTTCAGAGCGGGAAGATCATGTCTCTCACAACTTTTGGAACACTATGACAAAATTCTTAAAGCGCTAGAAGAAAAGAAAAACGTGGATGTCATTTACACCGATTTTGCTAAGGCATTTGATAAATGTGACCATGGTATAATAGCCCACAAACTGAAAGCAAAAGGTATAACTGGGAAAATCGGACGGTGGATATACAATTTCCTCGTAAACCGAAAACAATCGGTAGCAGTAAACCAAGTCACTTCTGAGCCTTCGGATGTCAAAAGCTCAGTGCCCCAAGGAACAGTGCTAGCGCCCCTTCTGTTCCTCATACTAATTTGCGACATAGATACCAACACCAGACACAGTACGGTGTCGTCTTTTGCTGATGACACAAAATTAAGCAAGATAGTAAACACACAAGAGGACACGGGCCGACTGCAGGAAGACATGAATGTAGTGTTCCAGTGGACCAGGGAAAACAACATGCAATTCAATGAGGAAAAATTCCAATTAATACGGTACGGAGATAATAATGGTGTTAAAGAAATTACAAATTACTTAACAGAATCTAACCACATAATAGAACGGAAAGACAGTGTGAAAGACCTTGGGGTATTAATGTCTGAAAATATGGGTTTCAAAGTACATAACCAGGTCAAAGTGGCGGCTGCGAAACGTCTAACGGGTTGGATTCTGCGTACTTTTAAAACACGCGGTGAATTGCCTATGATAACGCTCTTCAAATCTCTAGTGCTACCGCAGCTTGAATACTGTAGCGTATTAACATCCCCATACAAAGCAGGTGAAATAAATGACGTAGAGAGTGTACAAAGAAATTTCACTTCGCATATAAGTTCGGTAAAACATCTACACTATTGGGAGCGTTTAAGAGCACTGAATCTGTACTCACTGGAACGTAGAAGAGAACGTTACCTAATAATATACACGTGGAAAATCGCAGAGGGTTTAGTACCAAACCTACATACTCCGATAGTCATGAAGTTCAGTGATAGGAGAGGCTGGGAATGCGAAATCCCCCGGATGAATAACAGGGGTGCTATGGGCTCTCTGCGAGAGGGCTGGTTATCACACAGAGGCCCACGTCTCTTCAACAAACTCCCACGGCGAGTAAGAGACATGAGGGACATCTCGTTAGACAACTTCAAGAGAGCCCTAGATGTCGAACTGCAAAAAGTGCCAGACGAGCCCATCCTCGCAAGGGAGCGAGCTGTCGCTTCAAACAGTCTACTGCACCAAATCACCACCCATAACGAGGGGCGTCGCGCTCCTTGGTGCCGCTAGAGGAGCGGCGAACACATCCAAAGGTATCCAAAGGTAAGTCCCCATCCCCACTACAAATACCCTGCTACAACTCGCCCACGAATCCTCCCAGGACTGGCAAGTCAAGGTGACCCTGGACCCCAACCAACCTACTGATGTCCCCTCTGCATCATGGTCCCTCATCCTAGGCTATACCCCAACCCTCACCACAACACCGACATCCAAGACCTACCTAATTAGATCGCGAGGTCGCGACTTTTTTCATAACGAAGGTGGTGAGATGACGGGCCCCACACCAACAATACACCGAGTGGCCAGCATAACCACTCAGGCAACCTCAAAACCCCAGGACAGACGACGAGGACATTTACCTGAGTCCCCCCTAAGAGTCTGCCAGAATCTACCTGAGTTGACCATGCCCAGTCGTCCATTCCACAGTTCTCTTTCACGCCCACAGCCACCTAAGAAAACGGAGGACTCTCTCAGCCAGTCACAAGCCACCATCCTCAGCCAACCACAACCGCCCTGGGACCACCAATTAGAACCCTCCTTTTACGTAGCCTCCACCAGAAGTGACGCTCTCTGTATTGTTCCGCCAGATTTGGAATATGATGAGCACTCCCTTATGCAATCTACTCACCAGCACCCCGGATATTTCAAGAACAAGTGGACCTGATGACGCCTGGCTACTCCAGGCCCCCGAAGATACAATTACAATCCCCTATGTGTATGTCTGAGGATAATTAGAAGACCTGCAAGACAGTTGCTTCATTTTTAGCTTTAAGTGTTCTTTATTTTTCACAGCAGCCCTAGACCTTCCAGCCACCCCATTAAGTATTATAATATTACCTTGGAACCAGGCACATAGGATAATACCTGAGTTCCCAGGCTAGAATGTATAATATGTACCTCACAACAACCATTTTTCCTCTTTCCGCTACACCCCTTTTCCCCCCCGAGTTCATTGACCCCTGAAGCGAGAAAATATTTGAATAGGACCTCATAAAAATCTGAGGAAAGTATGCAAACCATCACCTACTGTCTAGTCGGACCCCCTTCAGGATACGGCTCTTTGGGAAAGTGATAGTTACGGTTCACCCCAGCACACCATCCTCACCTACTGACTAGTCGGACCCCCTTCAGGATACGGCTCTTTGGGACAGTGTTGCTACGGTGCCCCCCCCCCCCCCTGGCCCTCGAGAGTGCCCCCTTGGACGTTGGCCCCCCTTCCGGATTGCTGAAGGGCCATCTGTCTGTTGCCTGGCACCCTGAACCGAGGACCCCTGCTCGAGCTATGGACGTAGGCCTGGATCTAGGACCCCTGCTCGAATTACGTAAGCAGGCCTGGACCTAGGACCCCTGTTCAAATTACGTAACCAGGCCTAAATCGAGGACCCCTGCTCGAGGAGGGAACCAGCTGTGAAAGTTTGGCTACTACTCCCTACGCCGGCCAGACCAGCACTCTCGTCCCTCTGCCCTCCCAAATATTTAAGTGTTTCTGTGTCTTTCTCTGTTGGTTATTGTTGTGAGGTATTGATTATGTAAATATGTGAACCGTGTTGTGTCTTGATTTATTTGTGATCTGTGCCCAAGATCCTATGCTTGCGTAATAAGTTTCATCCTTCTGAACCTGTGTTATTCTGTGTTAATCTTGCCTTCATTTCTTGACTCTTGTTCAAGACTTTATTTAATTCATAACTTACGCATATGTTACATATCAGTGTCATTAACATATATTCAGGCCCCCACGCTCGCAGATTTACTGACTACGTGTATTTTGATTTATTATTTGTGAGTTGAAGTCCCAATATATTCTGTGATCAATCCATTTATATAATCGCTTTTTACCTAGAACCTACGCCCAATTTTCCGAGTGCTCAGTGTAATTCCTAACTTCTCTATTCAGTAATCGCATATGAAATATATCTTATAGACGTGCTTTTATGTTCTTGTAAATCTTGATGTTGTGATATTTCGAATACCGTGTTTAGGAATTCTTTCCTCCGTGTTTCGTGTAATTTTCATCCACCTTACACTAATTGTATCTGTGTATTGTATTCACCTCGCCCTGTTAACCCATTCAGGCCCGAGTCTGGTACTGCCTGTTTTAAGTATCAATGAGTAGGACTTCGTTGCCTACACCCTTGTACTAATTGTGCCTGTATATTTTATTCACTTCGCCCTGTTAACTCGTTCAGAAGCGAATCTGATATTGCGTTAAATATCAATGAGCTAAACTTCGTCATTAGCGCCAATTTAATTACTAAGTACGATCTACCGATCGATATCTGTTAATCAGTCAATTCTCACTTTTTGAGATTAAAACTATAAGTGTTCATTCAAGTCTGAGTCTCTTGGAACTCAGGTAGTTATTTTGTATATCTTTGTGTATTATCTTAATTGCAAATATTGAAGATTACATCTTGCCCTAATTAATACCAATCAGCAGACCAAATAAACTACCTTTTTGCTCTTATTAAATTCACGTTATTACTCTGCTTTACCTAAGAAAAATATAGTAACACGAATTCCTAAGTTCGGTTCGTTATCGTAGCATATTATGTTCAAGTAATATAATTCCGTAATAAGATATAACTTCCTTGAGAGCGATTTTGATACTTCTCATTTATTATAAATAATAATCTCAGCCCTTTCATATAAAGTAAAGTAACATCGCACTGTAGCTAAGTTCATAGTTGTATTAACGATAAAAAGTATTATTTACCATCTCAGTTTCCCTGGTGACCTTCCCAGTGACCTGACCTGAGGGCAAGCTCACGCGGTCAGTTTTAAAAGGGTCAGCTGAGCACCACGCGTGACTCACCTTGCCTCCTGTGACAGTATCTTTAGAACCTCAACTCTTCTCATTGTCACCCTAGGATCATTATCTAGGGCATTGAAGTCACTTCGAAAACGGAAGATATTCTACTCTCATTTATTATTGCATTGAATGTTAAAATTGATTCTTGTACATTATGCCTCTATGTATGTTTTTCCACATGATTTGATGTTATACTAGACTCTCACTATTGAGTTCTTCTGGTATCAGTAACATTGTTCTGACATAAGGACAATATATATAAATTATTTACTCTTATTGTGGGATTTGCCTTAATGATCATTCTTCTCAACCCACCTTCCTGCCTATTAAATAAAATATTCATATGTGTTCTTCCTTGTGTTGTTATTGAGTATTATATTGAACCTTGAATCCATTTTTCCTGCTTATAGAACCTACTCTGGACGTCCCTGTCAAGTATATTTAAGTCCATCAAACCAGAACTAGATTGTTTTAAGGACTGTATCAAGGGAATTAAACGATCAGAACCTGGCACAACATATATATATATAATTATATATATATATATATATATATATATATATATATATATATATATATATATATATATATATATATATATATATATATATACAGTATATATATATATATATTTTTATTTTTTTCTTGAAGGCATGTGATTAAATAAAACAGTATATTTAGCATTAATATGTTTTTTATTCAGGGATTCAATTTTTCGTGCAATTTTTCGTTGTCGGTCATTCAGTGAGGTATGTGCCTGAGTATTATATTATGTATACATACATACAATATATATGATATATTCTTAAGGAACACAAAGAGACAATTTTATTTGGATTTATTGAGAAAGTAATGATAAATGACAGTGTCATATTTTGTTCATTCTTATTGAAATATGAAGATGTGATTATCAAATGTTTTTTTCATAAAGGTACGGTACTTGCTTTTTTTTTAAGATGAACATTATATACAACGCTATCATCGTCATAAATATGTAACATATTGGTTTACTTAAAAAGAAACAAAAAATTTGGTTTAAACCACTTGGTAGTGTATAAACCATTGATTTAAACCAACCCACCCTGCTTATCCGGAATAACTGTAAATTAGGGCATTGTGCTGGGATCTCAGTAAAGGGAAGTGGTGGAGGGGGTGGACCTCTCTTGCCATCTCTCATAACACTTTAACACTTAACATATTTATTCGCCGAGACCTTTTTACTTTTAACCTGACAAGCGCGATATAGACCTAGGTGCTAGGGTAGTTATTTGTGCATTTCTAGCCCTGGATTCTGACAGAATTCGTTATATTTACAATATAAACCATTATTTGTTTTCGGTATGCTTTTATTTTACATATATGATGTATATATGAACCTTCAAGAGTGCTAAAATAAGTGGGAAAAGCATTTGGGTGGTGAAAAACGAAGATATTGGCCACCCGGTCATAATCTCAGGCGAGAGAGAGAGACAGGCAGCCCTCCCCTCTCGCTGTCTGGGAGTCAACTGAGACGAGCGGGGCGGTGTGTGCCGGTGTCTGGGTGTTGCATAACGATCTTTTATGCAACCCACTTGTGCTACATTATCGCGGGAGAGAAAAATAACCGATAAATGATGATAATAAGAGGAAAAATAGGTGATAATTGAGGAGGGGAGGGAGGGGGGAATAAGGTGGGGAAGGAGGGGAGGGGGGTGGGTGAGATTTACATGGATGAGTACTGGAGAGGAATTATCTCACCTAGAGACAAATTCCTTTGTTTTGATAGGCCCATTTTTTTTATGGAAGGCTTTTTTTATGGTCCTGCTTCCATGAGGCCTATCGCGTTCCCTATAGGAAGCCTTCCGTGAGGCCTATCGCGCTTGCCGGGTTAATCATATGTCCACAGCCAGACTGAAATATTGGTAGGCCTGGCACGTTGTATATAATTACTTTTTTTCGATTAGCCTATCCAGGTAGTAAGAGGTCGGGTTGGAGGGGGAGAGAAGGGTTGTACCTCTACCTCTTCACTCTCCCCTATACCTAACCTTGCCCTCCTTGTACAAGTTGTCAAGTTGGATCAAATGAAAGTCTGCTACACGTGTTTAAACCTATCTAACCCGAAGTGGTCTTCTTGGACCATCCCAGTTTTACCTTATTAGTTTGGTAATTTTAACAATTTTCGCCTCTCTCAGGTGTTGATATTTTTTCTGGCGAGCGATAACGAGCCAGTATTTTACGTTTAGTCCTCGTGAATTGGGTCATAAGATGGAGTACCCGAATACTGCCACATGAGGCCCAAGGAAGGGTGTTTGGTTTTCAGCACCGACCTTCCTCTTCATCTTTGATTACCATGAACAATATAATGCATAATGGCAAGACATTCACATTGACACAACTTTTTGATTGTACATTAGAAACTAATGTCAAGATATACATAGGCATACGTTGTATCCTGTATTAACATTATATAAGTGTATACAGGTGTACAACTGTACATACCAGGATGTTTTCACCAAAGAAGGTGCTGCTGAACATAATTCTGTTATGGTATATTATTTATACATTCATTAGTATAATAATGTTTGCAGGAGCTGTCGCGGATCCGGAGCTCAATGTATTATTTACAGGTGTTTACATAAATGTTCACATAATATTACCTATCTAAGCAACTATAGATTATGTAGTTGGGTGGGTTAGGTTATATTATGGTAGTTAATGTAAATAAGCCTGCCAATAATGTTCGGAATTCCCAATCCACAGGGACTTCTTCAAATTGGTTCAAGATTATTAATCTTATCAACTAACCTATATACATTAGTAGTAGCACAATACACGTGTCAGAGTTCATGTTAACTTCTTCACTGTGAATACCGTGATCGTCACAGAAAGCAGATGTATTGCAATTTCCTAAATGTTCACATTCTTTGTTCATGTGTATTTATATATATAATGTTTGGAATAGGTTGTGAATCTGGTGGTGTGCTGTACCACAACGGTGATATTCTCCAGGACCATTGTTACCCCAAGAAGTGCAATAATGGTGCCATTGCTGTCTACTTGAACCACACCACAGGTAACATGATAATACCACCTCAACCTTTATGTGTATATTTAATAGCCTTCAACATTATCTTCTTAATAATATTAATAATAATAAAGTAGACGTGCCGTTTTGCCCAAAATCAAAACGGCATACCCAACTCTGCGATGGGTTACCATCATCACTACTATTACCATCATCAATCACAATCAACATAATAACTACTACTGCCATCATCACTACAACTGCCATCATCACTACAACTGCCACAATCATCACGAGTACTGTCATCATCACCATTACTATGATCATCATCACTACTACAATTACAATTATCCCTACTACTCTCACCATCATCACTGTCCATTGTCACTAGCATCTTAATCACTACTATCATTATTGATACTACAACTATTAACCATCATTACTACTATCATCACCACCATCTTACAATCATCATTACTACTGTTAACATCATCACTACTACTATAACCATCATCAATACTACTGTCACAAATATTACCATAATTTATTCTACTGTCACCATCATCACTACTACTGCCATCATCACCATAACTATGAACTTCATAACCACAACTATCGTCATCATCACTACAAATTTCACCATCCTCACTACTACTCACCATCATCACTAATACTCACACCATCGTCACTACCATCAACACTACTGTCATTATTATCACTACAACTATCATTACTTGTCACCATCATCACTACTATTATGACCATCATTACTACTACTGTCACCATCATATCTACTACTGTCATCATCATCACTACTGTCATCATCATCAATACAACTACAACCATCATCACTACAATTATCACCATTATCACTACTATCACCATAAATCCAAATATTACTACCATCATTTCTAAAGCCAACTAAACTAACTTAACCTAGCAAATGCGTAGAGAGATGTTTTCGCTCCCAGAACGCCATCATTGCTGGGGGGGGGGGGGAGCAAAACCATATTTTGGACCTAAAATCATAACTATTGCATAAATTCAAAAAATCTTTTTTGACTGACTTTTGCATTCACGCAACAAATGTTTGTGTGAATTTGGTGAAAATCCGTCCAACGGTCTAGGAGGAGTTCCGAGACAGACGGACGACGACGACGACAACGACAGACATTTTTTTCGTGTGGTACCCACTATACGGGGGGGGCGATACCAAACTCTGCTTACGCAGAGTTGATAATAGTAATACCTACGATTATCAACTCTGCGTAAGCAGAGTTTGGTATCGCCCCCCCCCCCGTATAGTGGGTACCACACACAAAAAATGTCTGTCGTCGGCGTTGTTGTCGTTGTCCGTCTGTTTCGGAACTCCTCCTAGACCGTTGGACGGATTTTCACCAAATTTCACACAAACATTTGTTGCGTGAATGCAAACTTCAGTCAAAAAAGATTTTTTGAATGTATGCAATAGTTATAATTTTAGGTCGTAAATATGGTTTTTCCAAGCACTCCCCCCCCCCCCTCCCAGACCGCCCCCCCCCCCTCCTCCTGGACCCCCCCCCCCCCCCCCCCCCCAGCAATGATGCCGTTATTTGTGTGTGAGCCCCAAAGGGGCTCACACACTAAGAACGCATTCGTTCTGGGGACGAAAACATCTCACTACTAGTAGTACTGATGTACTACTAGTAGTACTGATGATGGTCATAATAGTAGTGATGATGGTGACAAGTAATTAATTATAGTTGTAGTGATAATGATGACAGTAGTGATGATGGTAGTGACGATGGTGTGAGTATTAATCCTGATGGTGATTAGTAGTGATGACAATAGTTGTGATAATGAAGATCGTAGTAATGGTGATAATGGCAGTAGTAGTGATGATGGTGACAGTAGAATACATGATGGTAATACTTATGACAGTAGTAATGATGATGGTTAAAGTAGTAGTGATGATGTTAACAGTGGTAATGATGATTGTAAGATGGTGGTGATGATAGTAGTAATGATGGTTGATAGTTGTAGTATCAATGATGATAGTAGTGATAAAGATGATAGTGACAATGGTGACAGTAGTAGTGATGATGGTGAGAGTAGTAGTGATGATTGTAATTGTAGTAGTAATGATGATCATAGTAATGGTGATGATGACAGTAGTCGTGATGATAGTGGCAGTTGTAGTGATGATGGTATTGGTAGTGATGATGGTAACCCATCCCAGAGTTGGGTATGCCGTTTTGATTTTGGGCAAAACGGCACGTCTACTTTATCAACTCTGCGTAAGCAGAGTTTGGTATCGCCCCCCCGTATAGTGGGTACCACACAAAAAAAATGTCTGTCGTCGGCGTTGTCGTTGTCGTTGTCGTTGTCGTTGTCCGTCTGTCTCGGAACTCCTCCTAGACCGTTGGACGGATTTTCACCAAATTTCACACGAACATTTGTTGCGTGAATGCGAACGTCAGTCAAAAAAGATTTTTTTAATTCATGCAATAGTTATGATTTTAGGTCCAAAATATGGTTTTACTCCCCCCCTCCTCCCAGACCCCCCCCCCCCCCCCCCCCCCCCCCCCCCCCCCCCCCCCCCCCCCACCACCACCACCAGCAATCATGGCGTTCTAGTGTGTGAGCCCCGAAGGGGCTCACACACTAAGAACGCATTCGTTCTGGGGGCGAAAACATCTCCCTACGCATTTGCTAGGGTTAAGTTAGTTTAGTTGGCATTATAAGTGATGGTAGTAATAGTGGGATTGATGGTGATAGTAGTGATGATGGTGATAATAGTAGTGATGATGGTTGTAGTTGTATTGATAACAGTAGTAGTGATGATTGTAATTGTAGTAGTGATGATGATCATAGTAATGGTGATGATGACAGTAGTCGTGATGATTGAGGCGGTTGTAGTTATGAAGGAAATAGTAGTGATGATGGTATTAGTAGTGATAATGGTAACCCATCGCAGAGTTGGGTATGCCGTTTTGAGTTTGGGCAAAACGGCACTTCTACTTTATTGAAGCTATTCTACCGTTATCAACTCAGAGCAGAGTTTGGTATCGCCCCCCCCCCCCCCCCCCGTATAGTGGGTACCACACAAAAATATTGTCTGCCGTCGGCATTGTCGTTGTCGTTGTTGTCGTTGTCCGTCTGTCTCGGAACTCCTCCTAGACCGTTGGACTGATTTTCACCAAATTTCACACGAACATTTGTTGCGTGAATGCGAACGTCAGTCAAAAAAGATTTTTTGAATTTATGCAATAGTTATGATTTTAGGTCCAAAATATGGTTTTACTCCCCTCCCCCTCCCCCCCTCACTCGGACCCCCCCCCCCACATACTAACATACTAACATACTCACATATTCACATACTAAGAACGCATTCTGGGGGCGAAAACATCTTGCTACTTATCTGCTAGGTTAAGTTAGTTTAGTTGGCATTAGAAGTGATGGTAGTAATATTTGGATTGATGGTGATAATAGTGGTGATGGTGATAATAGTAGTGATGATGGTTGTAGGTTTATTGATGATGACAGTAGTAGATATGATGGTGACAGTAGTAGATATGATGTAGTGACGATGGTGTGAGTATTAGTGATGATGGTGAGTAGTAGTGATGATATTGAAAGTTGTAGTGATGATGAAGATCATAGTAATGGTTATGATGGTGATAGTAGGATACATGATGGTAATACTTGTGACAGTAGTAATAATGGTGGTTATAGTAGTAGTGATGATGTTAACAGTAGTAATGATGATTGTAAGATAGTGGTGATGATAGTAGTAATGATGGTTTATAGTTGTAGTATCAATGATGATAGTAGTGATTAAGATGATAGTGACAATGGTGACAGTAGTAGTGATGATGGTGAGAGTAGTAGTGATGATTGTAATTGTAGTAGTGATTATGATCATAGTAATGGTGATGATGACAATAGTCGTGATGATTGTGTCAGTTGTAGTGATGATGGCAGTAGTAGTGATGATGGTGATTGTGATTGATGATGGTATTAGTTGTTATGATGGTAAACCATCGCAGAGTTGGGTATGCCGTTTTGATTTTGGGCAAAACGGCACGTCTACTTTATTACAATAATCAGTGTTCCACAGAGCTCTCTCAGTGTATACCTTACCCTCTTCGTAGAGCATGAAGCACCCGTCTTCTATTCAACAACTGAGCTCTTGAACTCTCTCCCAGAATCAGTCGTTCCCACTTCCTATGACTTAAATTCTTTTAAAGTCCGAGTGTCCAGGTATTTTGGCTCGAACGTCCCTTGATTTTGGCCCTGTCACTATTAAAACTCTGGGGGAAGCACTTGCCACAGACAGTTCTGTCTTTTGTCTCGTTCACTCACATAGTACAAAAAAATCCTCTATCATCAGTTCTGCACCTAACTAAAATACCATACATAAATGCAATGTATTAATCAACTCTGCGTAAGCAGATTTTGGTATCGCCGCCCCCCCTCCCCCCATATAGTGGGTACCACGGAAAAAAATGTCTGTCGTCGGCGTTGTCGTTGTCGTTGTTGTCGTTGTCCGTCTGTCTCGGAACTCCTCCTAGACCGTTGGACGGATTTTCACCAAATTTCACACGGACATTTGTTGCGTGAATGCGAACGTCAGACAAATTTTTTTTTTTTGAATTTATGCAATAGTTATGATTTTAGGTTGAAAATAAGGTTTTTCCAAGCACTCCCCCCCCCCCTCCCGGACCCCCCCCCCCCCCCCCCTCTCCTCCCGGACCCGACCCCCACCTCTCTTTCCCCCCCCCCCCAGCAATGATGCCGTTATTTGTGTGTGAGCCCCGAAGGGGCTCACACACTAAGAACGCATTCGTTCTGGGGGCGAAAACATCTCGCTCGGCATTTGCTAGGTTAAGTTAGTTTAGTTGGCATTAGAAGTGATGGTAGTAATAGTGGGATTGATGGTGATAGTAGTAATGATGGTGATAATAGTATTGATGATGGTTGTAGTTGTATTGATTATGATGATAGTAGTGATTATGATGACAGTAGTAGATATGATGGTGACAGTAGTAGATATGATGGTGACAGTACTAGTAGTAGTGATGATGGTCATAATAGTAGTGATGATGGTGACAAGTAATTAATTATAGTTGTAGTGATAGTGATGACAGTAGTGATGATGGTAGTGACGATGGTGTGAGTATTAGTGCTGATGGTGATTAGTAGTGATGATGGTGAAAGTTGTAGTGATGATGACAATAGTTGTGATGATGAAGATCATAGTAATGGAGATAATGGCAGTAGTAGTGATGATGGTGACAGTAGAATACATGATGGTAATACTTGTGACAGTAGTAATGATGATGGATAAAGTAGTAGTGAAGATGTTAACAGTAGTAATGATGATTGTAAGATGGTGGTGATGATAGTAGTAATGATGGTTGATAGTTGTAGTATCAATAATGATAGTAGTGATTAAGATGATAGTGACAATGGTGACAGTAGTAGTGATGATTGCAATTGTAGCAATAATGATGATCATAGTAATGGTGATGATGACAGTAGTCGTGATGATTGTGGCAGTTGTAGTGATGATGGTATTGGTAGTGATGATGGTAACCCATCGCAGAGTTGGGTATGCCGTTTTGATTTTGGGCAAAACGGCACTTCTACTTTATTTACTATTATTTTTGAAGACATACTTTTTCCAAGCAACAAATATAGTACAATTGTTTTTGTTTACAGTTTTGCATAAGTAAACTAGTTATATTGACATAGTTATAATGAAGGTACCATAAAGTTACTGACAAATTTTATACTTTTTCAGGTAACCCGTGTGCGCCACCCTTCGAGCCGTTGACTACAGGCTGTTACTACTTCAACAGTACTAGTGTGACGTGGTGCGAGGCCAGGAAGCAGTGTTGGCGGATGGGGGGAGACCTCGCTATGGGACCGGACTTAAGTATGATCGATGCTTACGTCACATTTAAGGGAGGTACGTTACTTTATAACCATGATACTTTTCTGTCTATGTGTAATATCAAGCAGGTTTTTTATCAACTCTGCGTAAGCAGAGTTTTGTATCGCCCCCCTGTATAGTGGGTACCACACAAAAAAAATTATGTCGTCGTCGTTGTCGTTGTCGTTGTTGTCGTTGTCCGTCTGTCTCGAAACTCCTCCTAGACCGTTGGACGGATTTTCACCAAATTTCACATGAACATTTGTTGCGTGAATGCGAACGTCAGTCAAAAAATATTTTTTGAATG
Organism: Paralithodes platypus; assembly: GCA_032716605.1. Taxonomy (NCBI): domain Eukaryota; kingdom Metazoa; phylum Arthropoda; class Malacostraca; order Decapoda; family Lithodidae; genus Paralithodes; species Paralithodes platypus. Next base: position 26,514,849 of record CM064525.1, read on the forward strand.
TATGCAATAGTTATGATTTTAGGTCCAAAATATGGTTTTACCCCCCTCCCCCCCCCCCTCTCCCGGACACCCCCCTCCAGCAATGATGGCGTTCTTAGTGTGTGAGCCCCAAAGGGGCTCACATACTAAGAACGCATTAATTCTGGGGGCGAAAAAATCTTGCTATGCATCTGCTAGGCTAAGTTAGTTTAGTTGGCATTAGAAGTGATGGTAGTAATAAAGTAGACGTGCCGTTTTGCCCAAAATCAAAACTGCATACCCAACTCTGCGATGGGTTACCATCATCACTACTAATACCATCATCAATCACAAACACCATCATCACTACTACTGCCATCATCACTACAACTGCCACAATCATCACGACTACTGTCATCATCACCATTACTATGATCATCACTCCTACTCTCACCATCATCAGTACTACTGTAACTATTGTGACTACCATCTTAATAACTACTATCATCATTGATACTATAACTATCAACCATCATTACTTCTATAATCACCACCATCTTACAATCGTCATTACTACTGTTAACATCATTACTACTACTATAACCATCATCATTACTACTGTCACAAGTATTACCATAATGTATCCTAATGTCACCATCATCACTACTACTGCCATCATCACCATTACTATGATCTTCATCATCACAACTATTGTCATCATCACTACAACTTTCACCATCATAACTACTACTCACCATCATCACTAATACTCACACCATAATCACTACCATCATCACTACTGTCATTATTATCACTATCATCATTACTGGTCACCATCATCACTACTATTATGACCATCATCACTACTACTAGTACTGTCACCATCATATCTACTACTGTCACCATCATATCTACTACTGTCATCATCATCACTACTGTCATCATCATAAATACAACTACAACCATCATCACTACTATTATCACCATAATCACTACTATCACCATCAATCCCACTATTACTACCATCACTTCTAATGCCAACTAAACTAACTTAACCTAGCAAATACGTAGAGAGATGATTTGGCCCTCCGAATGAATGCGTGCTTAGTGTGTGAGCCCCTTCGGGGCTCACACACTAAGAATAGGATTGCTGGGTGAGAGGGGGGGGGCCCTCCGGGAGGGGGTAGGGGGCTTGGTAAAACCATATGTTGGACCTAAAATCATAACTATTGCATAAATTCAAAAACAAATTTTTGACTGACGTTCGCATTCACGCAACAAATGTTTGTGTGAAATTTGGTGAAAATCCGTCCAACGGTCTAGGAGGAGTTCCGAGACAGACGGACGACGACGACAACGACGACAGACATTTTTTTCGTGTGGTACCCACTATACGGGGGGGCGATACCAAACTCTGCTTACGCAGAGTTGATAATGGGATTGATGGTGATATAGTTATGATGGTGATAATAGTATTGATGATGGTTGTATTTGTATTGATGATGATGACAGTAGTGATGATGTTGACAATAGTAGATATGATGGTGACAGTAGTAGATATGATGGTGACAATACTAGTAGTAGTGATGATGGTCATAATAGTAGTAATGAAGGTAATAAGTAATGATGATAGTTGTAGTGATAATGATGACACTAGTGATGATGGTAGTGACGATGGTGTGAGTTTAGTGATGATAGTGAGTAGTAGGGATGATGGTGAAAGTTGTGGTGGTGATGACAATAGTTGTGATGATGAAGATCATAGTAATTGTGATGATGGCAGTAGTAGTGATGATGGTGCAGTTGTAGTGAGGATGGCAGTAATATGGTAATATTAGGATACATGATGGTAATACTTATGAGAGTAGTAATGATGATGGTTATAGTAGTAGTGATGATGTTAACTGTAGTAATGATGATTGTAAGATGGTGGTGATGATAGTAGTAATGATGGTTGCTTGGTGTAGTATCAATGATTACAGTATAGTAGTGATTTAGATGGTAGTGACAATGGTGACAGTAGTAGTGATGATGGTGAGAGTAGTAGTGATGATTGTAATTGTAGTAGTGATGATGATCACAGTAATGGTGATGATGACAGTAGTCGTGATGATTGGCAGTTGTAGTGATGATGGCATTAGTACTGATGATGGTGATTGTGATTGATGATGGTATTAGTAGTGATGATGGTAACCCATCGCAGAGTTGGGTATGCTGTTTTGATTTTGGGAAAAACGGCACGTCTACTTTATCAACTATGCATAAGCAGAGTTTGGTACCCCCCCCCCCCCCCCCCCCCCCGTATAGTGGGTACCACACAAAAAAAAATCTGTCGTCGTTGTCGTTGTCGTTGTTGTCGTTGTTTGTCTGTCTCGAAACTCCTCCTAGACTCCTAGACCGTTGGACGGATTTTCAACAAATTTCACGTGAACATTTGTAGTGTGAATGCGAACGTCAGTCAAAAAAGATTGTTTGAATTTATGCAATAGTTATGATTTTAGGTCCAAAATATGATTTTACTAAGCCCCCCCCCCCCCCCCAGCAAAGATAGTGCGTTCTTAGTGTGTATGAACGTATTTGTTCTGGGGGCGAAATCATCTCGCTCCGCATTTGCTAGGTTAAGTTAGTTTAGTTGGCATTAGAATTGATGGTAGTAATAGTGGGATTGATGGTGATAGTAGTGATTATGGTGATAATAGTAGTGATGATGGTTGTAGTTGTATTGATGATGACAGTAGTGATGATGATAACAGTAATAGATATGATGGTGACAGTAGTAGATATGATGGTGACAGTACTAGTAGTAATGATGGTCATAATAGTAGTGATGATGGTGGCCAGTAATGATGATAGTTGTAGTGATAATAATGACAGTAGTGATGATGGTAGTGACTATGGTGTGAGTATTAGTGATGATGGTGAGTAGTAGTTATGATGGTGAAAGTTGTAGTGATGATGACAATAGTTGTGATGATGAAGATCAAAGCAATGGTGATGATGGCAGTAGTAGTGATGATGGTGACAGTAGAATAAATTATGGTAATATTTGTGACAGTAGTAGTGATGATGTTAACAGTAGTAATGACGATTGTAAGATTTTGGTGATTATAGTAGTAATAATGGTTGATAGTTATAGTATCAATGATGATAGTAGTTATTAAGATGGTAGTCACAATGGTGACAGTAGTAGTGATGATGGTGAGATTAGTAGTGATGATGATCATAGTAAAGGTGATGATGACAGTAGTCGTGATGATTGTGGCAGTTGTAGTGATGATGGCAGTAGTAGTGATGATTGTGATTAATGATGGTATTAGTAGTGATGATGGTAACCCATCGCAGAGTTGGGTATGCCATTTTGATTTTGGGCAAAACTTTATTATGTAATCTGACAAACTGCAGTATCGCATATGTAATCAGTTAATGCAGGGATTAAAATAAGCAATAATTAAGATAATATATTACATTTAATTTTATGTTGCAAGAACGCACGTTTTTAAATCAGACTTCCACAGGTGTTATATTCATTTCAGATATATTTTGACCGGGACTAACCGTCATTAATATCCAATGATTGTCACTGTTAGTGTTATTATACTAATTATTGATAATAAATATATACGGAATGTAATATATACGAACCGTTCAAGATGAGGTCGGATTGCTTATGGGTTTTTCAGACTAATAATATAATAGTATTTGTGATATTGTCAGTGCTTGTTTATTTATAGTGTTTGCAAGATAACAATGATTATATAAGTGCCATCACCTGAACCACCATATATATATATATATATATATATATATATATATATTATATAATTATATATATATATATATATATATATATATATATATATATATATATATATATATACTGTATATATATATATATATATATATATATATATATATATATATATATATATATATATATATATATATATATATATACTGTATATATATATATATATATATATATATATATATATATATATATTTATATACTGTATATATATATATATATATATATATATACCGGTATATATATATATATATATATATATATATATATATATATATAGATATATATATATATATATATATATATATATATATATATATATAAATATATATATATATATATATATATATATATATATATATACCTGTATATACAGTATATAGACTATATACTTATGTAAGTACGCAATAAATATTAAAAAAAGTAAAAATATAAATTTTTCAGGTATGTATTTAATAGTGGCCCCTCCATCATTGACGATATGCCTATTAATATAATAGTCTCCATTCAACACCCGCGTCAGCCGTTTTGAATCTACCGCGCGGGGAAGAACAGAGTACTCCTCATAAGTGTAACGCAACTTCTCTTATGGAATCGTCGTAAGATCGGGTACCCGCTACGAAAAAACTTTCGTAAAAAATAAGAGAAGAAAAATAAACTTAAACTTTGTTATAACAAACTTTCCATCTCGGTGGATTTCTTGTGTTGTGGATCCCTGACGCTACTCCCTGAGCGTCCATTCGTCCTTCTCTTCCCCGCGGGCAACAGGGTTAGATGTGTGTCGCCTGCGCTCTGCCATATTCTTCATTCGCTCAATTCTAGTGAGTCTTTGCTCATTTGTATATATCTGAGTTGTACTGGACAAGGTTTAGATTATCTAGCACAGGCTACCCTATTGGTTGCCCGCAGGAAGTGTTAAATTAGGGTACTTTTACAGGTGCATACGTGTTCTCCAGGACCGACGTCACATGTTTTTTCTCTTTTGTTTCTGCGCGCCTTAGCTTTTGCTTCTCTCTAGCTAAGAGGCTATTATCACCGCAGAAGATTTCATCAGTCCAGTGTTTTGAGGCTGTGGGCCTGTATTTATTCTAACAGACGCGCTAGTTTAAGGGTTATCACACGTGGTGTGGAACCTTCTGGTGTCCGAGCCTGCTTCCGGGCCCCTTTCGTGGGCCTCTTCTCGTCTTGCTGTGGCTGGGATGTCGTCAGGAGTAAATTTCTTCCTACGTAAGGTATTTCTTCATGCCTCGTGACCAGCCTCAGTAGGGTCTCCTTAGTGGTTAGGGGTTACTTTTATCTGTATAATGATATTTATATTGTGCCCCCCTTTTCCTGCTTCCCTTGTTCGTGTGTCAATCAGATTCTGGGAGTTTAGGAGACGTCCTCTGCTGTGTGGGGTGTTTGTGGGGTTCGTTCTTTTGCGGGAGACGGTCCTTTCCCTCTGGTTGTTGGCCCGCCGGTCCTCTTTCTTTGTATTGAGCCCGGCTTCCGCCGTGCTGGTGGCTTAGGCCTAAACCCACCCCTCCATTTGTTTGTAGTGTGCCACTACACCTCCTTGTCGGCAGACATGCTTAGTCCGGCGGAAGGAGGCCGGTATCGTACCGTTAATAAGTGACTCGCCCTGTGAACAAGTCCGCGCACCTCGTCTGCCCAGCGGCACAGTTAGGTAAAAGGTCAAGTAGTGTCAGTCCGGCTAGTCCAAATAGCCAGAGGAGGACAGTAGTTATGAGTTCCTATTAGGGCCAGTGACCCAGGTCACAGGTAAGCAGTTCCAATTTCTCCATCTATCTACCCGTAAGGAACTCCCAGCGGACTATCCCTTATTCTTCAACAATACAAAAATCAATCCTTCATCTTCTCTCAATATTCATGGCGTTTCTTTTTCTTCTGCTCTCAGTGGGAAGGACCATATTACCAGTCTTGCTAAGGCAGCCTCCCAGAAGCTGGGTGTGCGCCTTAGGGGGTTCTTTTCACCTGCACAGCTTCTTGCTCTGTACAGGGGCATAGTGCGTCCTTGTATTGAGTATTGTTCACATGTGTGGGGAGGTTCCTCTCACACCACTCTCCTAGACAAAGTTGAAAGGAAGGCCTTTCGTATCATTGACTCCCGTCCACTCACCAACTCTCTGCAATCTCTCTCTCTCCGCCGCAATGTTGCATCTCTCTCGCTATTCTACCGCTACTATAATAATCAGTGTTCCTCAGAGCTTTCCCAGTGTATACCACCTCCTTTACGTAGGGCACATGGTACCCGTCTTGCAACTCAATCCCACCCCTACTCTGTGCAACTCTCCAACCCGAGAGTGAAACGTTACTCTCAAACTTTCTTCTACTCAACAGCTGAGCTCTGGAACTCTCTCCCAGAATCAGTCTTTCCCTCTTCCTATGACTTAAATTGCTTCAAACTCCGTTTGTCCAGGCATTTTGGCTCGAACGTCCCTTGATTTTGGCCCTGTCACTCTTTTAACTATGGGGGAGGCACTCGCTATAGGCAGTTCTGCCTTTTGCTTCCCTCAATCACGTGAATCCCCCGATTGAAAAGGGCGAGGGGTTTTTTCACGGTAGCTCTCAGGAGGCGGTAAAATAGCTTGGCAGTGGTCAACAAATTTTCCGGCGCCAGGGAGTAGGTAGGATGTGTTAACACCTCTCGGTTTATCCTTATGAGCATTGATTCCTGGAAATTTTCTATTTCCAGATCTCATCACATCTCGAGCAGAGCAGCTACGGAGGAACTGTTCCCGGTGGGGAGGGGAGTCAGTAACTATGCCTCTATTCTCGATTTGTTCCACACCTACCTGTCTTTTGCTCCCAGTAACAGCTCACAGATTGTGTATTCGCTGTATTAAGTGTTTGGATAAGACTAAATTTTTATGACATCTCGTAAATGCCCGGTTTGCTCGGATCTCTTTGAAGAGTGGATAGCTAGGCAAGATATGTCATGCTTGCTTGCTCTTATTGAGATAAAGAATAAATTTGCCTCTTACGCTACACGAGTGGCGGACGTGGAACTGTTTTGTGATAATGCAGAATTGCTTAGGCTTATTCGCCTTTACTCTTTTGAAGATCCTTCAGTCCCTCAATCACAAACCCCTGTTGCAACTTTGTCTCAGCCAGGTTCCCCCATTGATCCCAAATTATCTGAAGGTCACTCCTCTCCCCACCCCAAGAGAACTCGCTCTGAATCGCCGGAGCCCCTGCCTTCATCTCAGCCGGAATCACCCCAGCGACTTCGTCAGAGGGTGTCCAGCTTGGACCACTTGCCTACCAAGAGGCGCAAGTTGTCCAGTCCACAGCAGGACCAGTTTGCAGCATTTGAGCATGATAGCCCTCCCACCCATGTGTGCAAGTCTAGTTCGCGACCTGTCCTATCGACATCCACCTCGGAGACGCCGGATGCTTCCTCCGGTCTCCTCGGGGCGGATGCCGAGGGACCCGAATCGGCGACAAGGGTCAGAACCAAAGCTAGGGTAGCTCTGCAAAGGTCTAAGTTAGTTCTATCCAAATGTGATTTACCTGATGGCAAGATAGGACTATAGTTGTCTCCGGCGCCTGCCACTGAGCAACAGACGACAACGGAGGTTGCAGAAACGCCTACGATAGGCGCAAGGGTACTTTCATCCAGGCCAGAGACCCATTGTACAGGATCAAAGGTACCTAAACCTAGGTCAGAATCTAGGGTTACAGACCATCCCATGATACCTAGAAAGCTGAGCAATGTCCTAAGGGACAGGATTGCGCAACCAGCTCCGCCAGTCAGTCAGGCGCCGGGGTCTCAAAGTAGAGAGTCGCCGGTGGAAATTGTCTACCCCGTAACTCTTCAGAAAGACGGTAAGGTACTAGACGGACCAGGTACGAAGGTGCAGGTGGAAGATACAAAGTCAGAGAAGGTAAGGTCCAAGTCTCTCAAGAGACCACGTCCCCAATGTGTTACGGCAAAACATTTAGACGATTTGTTACAACAGGTTCTCCAACAATGTACTATTTCCAAACGACCTCGGGATACTCAACCCGCGGCAGCGGGACCCCCCTTGGGTGAATCTGTGCCACCCCCTCCTACGGACGATGATGTCCTGCTCCTTCCTTCTGTCCCCTCGAGTAATGTAGTAATGCAACAGCACGTTCCAATTCGCCCCCACGTCACCAGCTAAAATCAAGGTGATCTCAGATCCAGATAAGACCGTGGCTTCAGCGCCGACCATTAGATTGTCACAACCTACCGCTATTAAACCCAAGGGTAACGTACAGGCCAGGGCCATGGTGACAGCGCGGACCACAAGTGGGTCACAACCTAGTTCTAGTAGGTCCACAAGTAACAAGTCGCCGGCCACAAGTTTTTCACAGCCTGGTACGAACATTGTAGATCATGTAATGACTCATACCTTGGCGGACACCACGGAGTTTCCTTTTTCACAGCCTGGTACTAGTCAGCCCACAGTTAACGTAATAGTTCCTTCTTCGGCAGGAGCGACGAAGTCTCCGCCGGAAGCCATGGTCTATCATTGCTCCAATCCGGCTTTTCACCCCCGTTTAGTATCTAATGAAGAACAAACAAAAGACACGCTTCCTTTCTGGCAGGAACCAGTAGGGCTTTGGCTTCCGGTTACCTCTTCTACGGCGGGAGAGGGACACAGATCCATCAAAGGGGAAGTCCCGGTACCAAGGGAGTGGACCATTGAAGTGAACAGACATAAAGACTTCCGGGCAAAAGACGCCCACGGAATAGTAGTTAAGGTACAAATTCAGGCAGTCCCCGACTCTACCAATTATCAATATCTTGTATATGTACCAGGTCAGCTTGCCCCTTCTCCAGGAGACCTTATTTGCCCCGATTGCTCTTGTCCTTACGGCGTTCATGGTTATCACTCTTTGAGGCCTAATTATGAACCAACTTTTACTTGCACTCTGGTAACATTACCGCAGGAGCAACGAGAAATAAATCTGGGGGAGGTGGGGCACGGACCGTGGGTGGACTGGGATCAGGAAGTCCAACAATTTGCTATTGATTTAACTTCCAACACTTCCCTGGCTGTCCCTCCACCACGCCATATGGAGTTTGATTTGCTGAAGACCCGACCCGGCTGCATCCTGCAAGCTATATTTGAGTTTCTCATTGCCCCTCAGTTAGAACTTAAAGATTTCCCTGAACCTTTTAAAACTCCGGATCCTATTGAACTCCAACGTGAGTTTCTCGTGCGTGATAATGCGCACGGTAAATTTATTGGTTTTCTGCTGACTAGGGACACAGCTCAAGCCATTGCTAAACCGGTGGCCAATCCACCGATTATTTTATTTTTTATTTTTTATTTTTTTAAAGATTTGTTAGCGACAAATATATTTTTGACTAACTCGGGTCATTGTCCTGATGACGACCCGCTCTCTCTCTTTTTGAAGCTTTGTGTCTACCTGGCGTAATACCTGGTTATGTTAGCTGGCTTGCTAGGAATGGTCTGAGCTAGGTTAAGGTCAGGGTACCCTTCTTATCTTGGAGGGGGATGACTGTTAACTATGTGGATGAGGGCTTCAATGTGGTCGGCGATGGTCTCTTGAATTACTCCCGTGGCTGCAGCTTTCGCTTCTTCTCGGAGGGGGTCTGTGTCAGGAGCACCTGTGAGGCATCATAATTGGGTAGTGACAGGACATTCAAGAATGTAGTGCAGCAGCGGCTCTGTAGTGTGTTCGAGACAGTGCTCGCATGTTCTATCATTGCGTTGTTTAATCTCAGTCACGCACTTGTAGCCGAGCAGCAGTCTATGTATGCTCACTCGTGTCTCCCTTCTTACTGGGTGTGGAAGTTGAAGGGGTTGGCCGTGGGTCGCCTGTTGATACCAGTCTGCCGAGTATGAATTGGGATTATCGCTCGATGTGACTGGTATCTTAGCTCAGTGGCCTTTTTGCTAGTTTTATTTTTTATTTTGGAAAGAGACGTGTGAAGTGACAGGGTAGTGATGTTGAGTCTGGTGGCGAGATTTGCTGCCTCGTCTGCTTCCTCATTCCCCTGGATCCCCACGTGACTGGGAATCCATAGGAAGGTGACGAGACAGAATGGACATAGATTCATTGGAGAGAGTACAGCGTAGAATGACAAAAATGATCCATAATATTAGAAATCTTCCGTATGAAGAAAGGTTGAAGAAATTAGGTTTACATTCGTTAGAGAGACGCAGAGTTAGAGGGGATATGATAGAGGTGTTCAAGTGGGTTAGTGGGATTAACAAAGGGGACATGACAAATGTACTAAAGTTCGGTGATTTTTTTTTTTTTTTTTTTTTTTTTTTTTTAAAGACAATGAACGGAGGAAGGAAAACACAGATAAAACAAAAAGGTCCATGTGCCTAAAGGCATCCTCCATTCATAAAATGTTTGTAACAACTGGATTTAAACATTTGTAGATTGTAAGTTTGTGGAAAGCAATTCGAGGGAAGTGAATTCCCGAAGAGTAGTAGCTCTGGGGATAAATGAATTCTGATAAGCAGAAGTTCTGCATTGTGGAGGAGAAAGTGTAAATTCATGGGCGCTCTCAGCTGCCCTAGTTCTACGGGGAAAGATGTGGAGAGGCGGCACAATTGAAGCAAGTTCCTCGGAACAATTGCTGTGAAAATATCTGTAGAATAATGCAAGGGATGCAACGTTTCTTCGTATGGATAATGTAGGAAGGTCCTGTGTGATTGCAGGGTTATTGATTAATCTAATAGCTTTATTTTGAATTTTGTCCAACTGCCTCAATGCAACCACTCCACTTCCACCCCACAGAGGTGAACAGTAATCCATCTGAGAACGCACATGACTTTTATATATCACGGCCAACTGCTCGTCAGTGAAGAATTCTCGAACTCTGTACAGGAGTCCCAGTTTTTTAGAGGCATTTTTAGCAATGCTTCTAACATAATGTGTCCAGCTCAAGTTAGTAGTTAATGTTACACCGAGAATGTCAATACTAGGGGAAATGGGAATATTTACATCATTAAAAAATATATGGGAGTCAGTGAGATTCTGTCGGTTAGAAAATTGAATGTACTTGGTTTTCTGTGCATTAAAGGAAACTAGATTCTTTTGTCCCCATCCATTAATTCTAGAAAGGTCCTGGTTCAGAGAAATTGCAGTGTTTATTTTTGAATTTATAAGATCGGGTTGGGTGAAAGAATTGGTAAATGTGAAGGAACTGTGGAGTGTTGAGTCATCTGCGTAGGAATGTATTGGATTATGAGTGGTAGATATGAGATCATTGATATGAATGAGGAACAGAATTGGGGCCAAAACTGATCCCTGGGGAACACCAGCATTTATTGAGTGAAATTGAGAATAAAGGCCATCTACCATTACACATATTTTTCTGTTATGAAGATAAGAAGAAATTAGTGGAACTAATGATGCAAGGCCGTAGTGTGACATCTTCGACAATAAGGATTGATGCCAGACTCTATCAAATACCTTTGATATATCCAGTGCTATTGTATGTGTTTCACCATGTTGGTCTGTAGCTTGGTTGATTTGATGCGTAAGAAGGCAAAGCATGTCTGCAGTTGATCGACATCGTCTAAAACCATATTGCCTATCACTGTTTAATTTATTATTCTCAAGATGCTTAATTATGTGATTATTTAATATAATTTCAAAGACTTTACCAAGAGTGGAAGTTATAGCTATTGGTCTGTAGTTTGATGGATCTGAAGAGGCACCTTTTTTAGGAACTGGATGGATGTTTGCTTCTTTCCAGGGTACTGGGAAGCATGAGGTATGAGTACACAGACGGAATTTTTTTGCCAATACAGGAGCGAGCACCAAGGAACAATTCTTAAGTACTATTGGAGGAATTTCATCTGGACCAGGAGCCTTATCTACTGAGAGATTCTGCAAAATAGTTTTGACATGTCTGGTGTGGATCTTAAGTGAGGGAATTTCAGGCGAATTAAAATTAAGTACAGGGACATCTTGATTTATTTCATCTAAGGTTGAGTTGGTGGAGAAAATATCCGCAAGAAGGTTAGCTTTACCTCGTGGGTCACCAAAACCAAAAGAACTCGTACCAATGGTTTCAAATTAGATAAATTGCGTTTCAGAAAAGATATAGGCAAATATTGGTTTGGTAACAGAGTTGTAGATGGGTGGAATGGACTACCAAGTGCTATAGTGGGATTAAACATGGTAGGGAGCTTTAAGATAAAATTGGATAAGCATATGGACGAGAAGGGTTGGGTGTGAAGGGGTATCAGCCGGGTTGGGCCAATCAGCGCTCTGCAGACCCCCGTAATCCTGCGTTAATCTCTAACCGTTTTGGTAAGATGATCCTCAGGATAATAGAGTGTTGAGCCTATAATTGGGCTTTGTAATTGGGGTTGTGTGGGACAGGGATCTGCCTTGCTTAGGCCAATCGGCTTTCTGCAGACTCCCATTTTCTTATGTTCTTATGTTCTTATGAGACGGCCCTGGTTGGTTATTTGCTGCAATGTTGCTAGTCGTGAGTCCGATGTAGTCTTTTGGTTTCTTGTTTTTTATTGTTGCAATGGCAGAGCTGGAGTCGGTGTTGATGAGTGTGTTACCTTGCCTCTGCTCTGCATCCCTCAAGGCTTGCATGATTGCTGCCAGCTCTGTTTGGAGAGTTGAGCAGCCATCTGGTATCCTCCACATCGCAGGCTGGCCATTTCTAACATAGGCTGCCCCGCTGCGCCCGGAAATGGGGTCGAGTGAGCCGTCAGTAAAGTAGACGAGGGGGTGATGTCTCATGAGTGAGTTGATGGTCTCTTCTGCTTGTCTTCTTAGCGGAGCTGAATTGTTACAAGTGCGCCTAGCGCCCTCAGCTCCACTCTTGAAGTTTACCATTTGTTCACTCCATTGGGCTGGTAGAGTCCAATCAGGGTGCAGGGTGTCAACTCACTCTCTCAGGAGGTGGGTGATTTCAAACCTATTGATTGTATCGGCCATTTTCTGAGTCCAAGTAGTGCTGGGGAAGAGGTCTCTTCTTTGTGGGGCAGAGGCAAGGATTTTTCTAGTCACGTCTTCCATGCTGTCTTTGATACAGCTGCGAGCTACAAGGCAATCAGCGTTCTTGCCAACCCTGATGCTGATTGGGTCTAACTTTGTTTCTAGTTGCAGGTTAGCAATCCGATTCCACATTGGGGCCCCGAGCATCAACCTGAGTGCCTGGTTCTGTGCAACTTCAAGCCTCTGGAAGCTGGTCGGCTTCAGGGCGGCCAAAGCGGGGGAGGCATAGTCCATCAGCGACCTTACAGCGTGGGTATAATACATCCTGAGCATGCTGAAGTCGGCCCCAGATCTAGTGCCAGTGATCGCTCTCATGACCCGGATCCTGTTGATGGCCCGTTCTCTGAGGTACTCAACTTCTGCTTTGAAGTTGAGTTTTGTTTTTCAAACCAAATCTCCAGGCACTGATGCTGCTTGACCCAGTCACCCAGGCGTAGGAATGAGGCAATTAAAGCCTTTCAACAATATCTCCTACTACATCCGGCGAGATCACTCGTGGATATTCGAACGGCCTTGTTTGAGGCGGTCCGGGCTAGACAGCTTCTCAGACTCTGTATGGTGAAAGGTTTATCCGAGAACGTGTATTACAGGGTCATTTTTTCCAAAGTATTAACCCTTAACTGGCGGCGCGCATCATATGTCGAGTGAAAGAAATTTGGACTATGTGGCGGCTCACAACATAAGTCGTGTGGCAATTTCAGCACGTAATGTTGCTGAGAGAGAGAGAGACAAGTGGTGGCAGGAGAGTAGCGAGCGTATGACTGCTCCAGACCACCGCGGTGGACCAACTGACATGAATCCCACCCTCCTCCACCCTCTCACACTCGCTACATAGTGAATTGTATGGGGAAAGTACCGAATTACATGGTTTTTGCACTCGTGTTGCGCGGTTGTTGCAAGAAAACTAGCGGTCATACAAGGATCGTTGTGGTGTCATTGGAAAGCTCTGTTTATGCCCTTTCAGAGATAGATACTTGTTTTACGCTCTGGGTCTTATTTAGGCATGAAAATGATCACGTAAGCAGCCCTATTTTGGGTAAAAACACCCCGCTGGTGGCTACATATAATTTACCGCCTAGGCCGCTCTTTAAGAACATAAGAACATAAGAAAATGGGAGTCTGCAGAAAGCCGATTGGCCTAAGCAAGGCAGATCCCTGTCCCACACAACCCCAATTACAAAGCCCAATTATAGGCTCAACACTCTAATACCCTGAGGATCATCTTACCAAACCGGTTAGAGATTAACGCAGGATTACGGGGGTCTGCAGAGCGCTGATTGGCCCAACCCGGCTGATTTAGGTGTTAACGGCATCAACTATTAACTCGCAAACTAAGAGGGATGTAGAAATGATGCTCAAGGTTATCAGGGAGGCATCGTAATGGGGCTACCCTAGGTATTAGACATGACGACGGCCAGCGACAAGCTGATGTAGGACGTGTGCTCCGTCGTTTTTTCCCTCACCTAACCCTCACCTGTTCCCCCCCCCCCCCCCATGTTTGAGGATTCCCTTTTCTACCTCTCTCCCAAGGCCGTGCTGTGGCAAGTGGATCCGAGGTCGATACCGTAGTGAACCCCTCCCCGGCCATGCCAAGGGTCATTACGGGTGTTCCGGGCTGCGTACCGGTGGACGTGGTATGGCGTTATCACAGAATGCATCCTCTGAAGATTACCGTGAGTGAAGGCTGGTGGGATTATTATAACCCTCCGGCGTAGGTTAGTACCTCACAAAAAATGTGCGGCCACGTCCAAACACATGTAAGTTGGGCCGACAAGCATCCCTCAAAGGAACAACGATCTCCTAGGCAAGTTACGCCACTATAGATAGAATCCGATGCCGGCACCACTTACAGTGTAAAAAAAAACACGGGAATCCTTACACCTACAATACTTTAGGGGAGTCAACAAGGCTAGACAAGTGTCCGCCGGTCGCTGGCCAAGTCTGTTATGATATCAACCAACATTCTAGGGTAGCCAGTCAGTATACGCTAGACACGCTAGGGTGACTTGTCATATGCATGTATTAGAAGATAATATCCTAAGGGTAGGATGTTTATATTCACCACTACATGGAACATGGCATGAGAATGGCAACTCTCATGTACAAAATTTTAAGGTGACAACACGCAGATGGGGCGAGAAGTTTCACATCACAACCACTCAGGAAGTGTTCGGACCTCTAGGAACACGCACGGTCTTTCTTTAGACCGCCGGCAGTAAAGCCAACGCGGTCTTACATCAATACAGATGTGTGGGGAATGATCATGGGAAGATAGAGGGATCTCGGTAAAACTCTAACCAGCTCTAATTAGGATTAAGTCAATCATGAATAAAATGTAATTTCCGTGTGATTGAGAGTCCAAGTCGTCATGCCATGACTCCATTGGGTGGTTGAAGTTATTTCGAAATAAGATTCTCCCGCCGACGTCATGAGTAGCTTCGGGATGCAGGAGACAAGTGACCTAAAAAAGTTTATAGGACATCTATCTATCTATCTATTGCCTGACGCCGTGATCCCCGAAGGGGTGGCCACGAACGAACCGCCCCCATGCACCTCTGTCCCCAGTCAGTCGACGCCCCTCCCCCCAACCAGCACCGCCTTCGTTCATGTAGTTCCTCACTCCATCCTTCCACCTCATATTCGGTCTACCTCTCCCCCTCTGTCCCTCCACCTCGCTCTCGTACACCCTCTTAGTCATTCTCTCGCTTTCCATACGTTCCATATGGCCGAACCATCTCAAGTTGTTCCTTTTCACACTTTCCAGCACATCTACCTCCACACCACACCTCCTTCTTACTTCCTCATTAGTCTGTCTATCCCTCCATGTAACTCCGCACGCCCTCCTTAAGTAAATCATTTCCACTGCTCTCACTCTTGGTCTGAGTCTCTCAACCAACGTCCATGCTTCGCTTCCGTAAGTCAGTGTCGGGATTACCACACTGTCATGCAAGGACTTCTTCACTTCCATACTGACCACCCTATTTCTTGTTACTGCTTTTAGCGTTCCTACAACCCTCTTCCCCTGTTGTACCCTCTCCCGCACCTCTTCATCCATAGTCCCATCTTTACTCAACACACTGCCCAGATACTTAAAAGAGTTGACGATCTCCATAGCCTGACCGTTCAGCTTCACCTCACACTCTGTGACATACTTTACCTAAAACACGGTTACACTAGATGTTTTTTAACAAGTTAGCAGTCCTGAAAATACAGGCCTTGACCTAAGGCTTGCAGCACCCATTCTCGTGGTTCCGCACAGCTAAGACTTTGGGTGCATACCAACCAGCAAAGGTTAGCATCTTGGGGGTGAAGCGGGGTTTATACAACGTAGTTACGGCTAAAAAAGAGCCGGAAAATTTTCTTGGGACACAATGTCGAACCATCCCGACAAGTCGAAACAAGGCCCCGGTTAAATGTTGATCGACATACAACTTTCGTACATATGCACAAGACTACAAGACCATCAATCGGGGTCTCGATCGTAAGTCACGCATTCCCCCCACCCCCGGCACTGGGGTAAGGATCCGGTGAGACAAATGATTAAAAGGGTCCCAACGACGCCGGAAAAGGGAAAAAGACGTCACCTTGACAGCGTTCAATCATTCAGATTTTGTATTGCTCTACTACTCATTTACCAGGGTGTCGCCTCGTGCATTACACACAAACGAGCCATTTCAATAGAGTCCGTCCTGTCAATGTCAGGGCTCGAAGCAGACCGTTCAACGGAATTAGCTGAGAAGGTAGAAGGTAGCATATGCCAAGTCAGCTCGGGCTTAAATTCGAGGGCCGAACATATAACATAAGAACATAAGAACATAAGAAAATGGGAGTCTGCAGAAAGCCGATTGGCCTAAGCAAGGCAGATCCCTGTCCCACACAACCCCAGTTCAATTACAAAGCCCAATTATAGGCTCAACACTCTAATACCCTGAGGATCATCTTACCAAAACGGTTAGAGATTAACGCAGGATTATGGGGGTATGCAGAGTGCTGATTGGCCCAACCCGGCTGATCCCCCTTCACACCCAACCTTTCTCGTCCATATGCTTATCCAATTTTATCTTAAAGCTCCTTACCGTTTTAGACCCCACTATAGCACTTGGTAGTCCATTCCACCCATCTACAACTCTGTTACCAAACCAATATTTGCCTATATCTTTTCTGAAACGAAATTTATCTAATTTGAAACCATTGGTACGAGTTCTTTCGCTATCACTGAGCTTTAGTACATTTGTCATGTCCCCTTTGTTAATCCCACTAACCCACTTGAACACCTCTATCATATCCCCTCTAACTCTGCGTCTCTCTAACGAATGTAAACCTAATTTCTTCAACCTTTCTTCATACGAAAGATTTCTAATATTATGGATAATTTTTGTCATTCTACGCTGTACTCTCTCCAATGAATCTATGTCCATTCTGTAATAAGGACACCAAAATTGGACAGCATAATCCATATGGGGTCTCACTAATGACAAGTAAAGTTTTAAGATAACATCAGCAGTTCTGTTACTCACACTCCTAGAGATGAACCCGAGAATCCTGTTTGCCTTATTACGAACGCTTATACACTGTTTTCTAGGCTTCAAATCATTGCTAACAAACACACCTAGATCTTTCTCACAGTCTGAATTTTCTAATTCTAAATTAGCTAGTTTATATTTAACATTTGTATGCATCTTCCCTATCATTAATACCTTGCATTTGTCAATGTTAAACTTCATCTGCCAATTTACTGACCATTCATGTAAGGTATCTAGATCCCTTTGGAGGCACTCTATATCGCTATCTGAATCAATTGATCTCCCCATTTTAGTATCGTCTGCGAATTTACTTATCCTACTAGTTATACCTAAATCTAAGTTATACCTAAATCTAGTTAACTAGTTATAACTAGTTATAACTAGCCCGGATAAACAATTCCTAAGTTTCCGCTTACGCCAGAAATTTCCTCTATTCAGAGATTAACTTTACAACATTTTGACATGAAACGCCGGAGCTGACTGGGCAAGGTAACATCCTTAAGAGTCTCAGGCCTTTTACCAAATGAAATTTTCTATGTGCTCACAGAGTTTTCAATGTATGGTCATATGAATGAACATTTACAAGTCCCGACGCGGACAAGCAACAAAATGCACATCCTTTGATGCTCAATCTATGTATAGTCTTAAGTACATGAAGCTAGCTTGACCTCACTTTCTAAAACCTGCTTAAGAATTACCCCAGCAGGTAATTGCGTCACGAAAGTCTTTTTTCCTTTCGAATAAGGTTGACAAAATGTCCAGGGGGATTATACCCATTACCACAGAATGGTTCTGGCAACCTCTTTCGTGACGAACACCAAATGGCAAATGCTCCGGGTGGTTCTATGGCAGAGGAGCTAGTAGTCTATGTGATAATTACTTTAAGTCCTAAGACAGATAGGGTAAACAGAAAGGGGGGCGAGTGCGAGTATCCCATTATACCCTAGAACCCCTCCGCCGGGAATACCCTCCGCCGGATAATGCCACGAGCTGTGATGCTTATTTAATAGAGCTAAGTAGAAAGCTCATTTGTTTTGTTTTAATTTTAAAAGAGTTCTATCATAGTTACAACTATATAGTATTTGATAAGTATAAAACTGTTCGGTGAAGTACAGTCATTTTTAAGCCAGATGGTAAACTGTGGAAAGTATAAATCTGGAGTGAACAGCATCTCAAGTGGAGATCCTGTCATTCTTAAGCAGATCTTCTTCGAAGTAACGCACTGCTTACACTCTTTTCTATTTTTATATATTGTATTCAAACAATAAAGACTTATTCTGTTATACGGATTCTTGCTTATGCAATGCGGTTTTTATTTGGGATTAGGATATTGTCATGAATGTACCCCTCCAGTCTTGAGAATTCAGCCATATCGTCAATGATGGAGGGGCCACTATTAAATTATAGGTTTGATTCCCGGAGGGAAGTAATGAAAACCTAATATTTAATATTTAATCGTAATCATTGATGATGCAGGGCCGTCCCGTCCATCCCCTTCCCATTCGCTCGATGTCTTTAGTGTTATCTTGATATATCAGTGAAGGACGAATGGATGCTTAGGGAGTAGCGTCAGGGATCCACAACACAAGAAATCCACCGAGATGGAAAGCTTGTTATAACAAAGTTTAAGTTTATTTTTCTTCTCTTATTTTTTACGAAAGTTTTTTCGTAGCGGGTACCCGTTCTTATGACGATTCCATAAGAGAAGTTGCGTTACACTTATGAGGAGTACTCTGTTCTTCCCCGCGCGGTAGATTCAAAACGGCTGACGCGGGTGTTGAATGGAGACTATTATATTAATAGGCATATCGTCAATGATTACGGGGCCCCTACTAAATATTAGGTTTTCATTACTTACCTCCGGGAATCAAACCTATATTTTAAGAACATTAAGGATATTTAAACCAGAATTCATAGATAAGGAATAGAAATAAATATGTAATTTAGCCAAAACACTATGCTACCCTGAAAGCCTTGTGGATCAAAGCTTAGCCAAAGCCGAAAAAAACACTGCATGTAATATAAGAAATATAGCTCCCTTTTCTAAGAAATATGAATTGGTTTTGCCATATCACGATGAATTTACACCACTCGCCATATCATTCAAGTAATAATAATAATAATAATAATAATAATAATAATAATAATAATAATAATGCTTTATTCCAGACTTTCACAGTACAGAGGGGACCATACTGGGGTCCATATATAATGCAATACAGTACAAATAAAAATGCAGAATAAAAAGCATTTGAATATACAAATCTAGAATTCAATTATGAAAACTCGGTCAAGAATACTTAGGATAACAAAAACAACTCTAAAAATGATGCAGGTGGTGTTCATTAATTCCGTGTAAAGAATGTAATAATATGTACATAGGACAAACGGGAGCAAGATAAAAGGAGAGATGTAAATAACGCCAACAATCAGTAATGTCAGTCCAAGAATCTAATGGTATTTTTATTCACAAAATAAGACAAGACCATAGTATATAATGGGATGAGGCTAAGATGATTAACTGGTTAGGCTGCTACTATGAAAGACTTTTTTTCTGAGTCAGCCTCGATCAGAATATATAACATCACTGTGAATCTAAATGATGGCCTTTACAAAGTAAATAACATCCTTCTAAATCTCCCTGAAAATCAAATCAAAAGAGCTAGAAATAAATGTCCAGAACGTCTGAATGGTAATTAAAATATCTGTAGGGTAACTT
The DNA here is from genome assembly GCA_032716605.1 of Paralithodes platypus. NCBI lineage: Eukaryota > Metazoa > Arthropoda > Malacostraca > Decapoda > Lithodidae > Paralithodes > Paralithodes platypus. The sequence continues at coordinate 26,534,833 of CM064525.1, forward strand.
CTGATCATTTAGGTGAGGATTAGCGAAATAGAGCTAACTATTCAGGTACGTCTGTTTTTGTGTTTTTTTAATATGAATTGTGTATCTTTGTCTTACATTTTGTGTGTGTTAGTATTTATATATATATATATATATATATATATATATATATATGTGTGTGTGTGTGTTAAGTAATGATCCTGTGGCTGTGAATTTTGGAAATGAGTCATTGGAGCTGGTCAACAAATTCTGTTACCTAGGAGATACCATCTCTGCCGGTGGTGGGGCCGAAGCTGCCACTGTTGCTAGAATTAGATGTGGCTGGGGGAAGTTCAGAGAACTGCTGCCAATCCTGACCATGAAAAGAATGCCTCTCCCCCTGAAGGGAAAGCTGTATGCCTCATGTGTTAGAAGTGCAATGACGTAAGCCTCAGAAACATGGGCCGTTAAAGTAGAGGATGTCACTAGAATGGAACATAATATGATGAGAATGGTGAGATGGATGTGTGGGGCCAGGCTACAGGATAGAACAACAAATGTTGAGCTAAGGAGAAGTTTAGGTATAAAGAGTATTAGCGAGGTGATGCATACTGGGATGTAGTAGATGTAGTAGACTGGGATGGTATGGACATGTGGAGAGAATGGATGAACAAAATTGGGTGAAAAATTGCAGGTCTGTGATTGTGGAGGGAGCTGCACCAAGGGGTGGACCGAGGAAGACATGGGATCGGACTATACGTGCCGATCTCAAATCCAAGAACTTGACAAGTGAAGCAGCCCTTTACAGGGTTGCCTGGAACGCCACCACAAGAGACTGAAATTGCACTTATGTGTGGAGCACTCAGTCTTAAAATTTGATGTATGTGTATGTATGTATATATTTCATTCAACATGTCCCAAAGAAAGGTGACCGCTCTCAACCCTCCAACTATCGTCCAATTGCTCTCATCTCTTGCATCTCCAAAGTTTTTGATACTATTCTTGCTTCAAAATTTCTTAACCATTTATCTTCTCATAATCTACTCTCAGATCACCAGTATGGATTCCGTAAGGGTCGCTCTAATGGGGATCGCCTTTCATATCTTACTAACTCTTGGTCATCCTCTTTCCGGGACTTCGGTGAGACCTTTTCTACTAAGCTAGACATATCGAAGGCCTTTGATTGGCACAAATCTCTAATTTCTAAACTACTCTCCTTCGGTTTTTATCCCTCTATCTGTACCTTTATCTCGAATTTCTTTTCTGGCCGTTCCATAGCTGCGGTTGTGGACGGCCATCGTTCACTTCCTCAATCTATCAACTCCGGTGTTCCTCAGGGCTCTGTCCTTTTTTTTTTTTTTTTTTTTTTTTAAGAGACAATGAACGGAGGAAGGAAAAACACAGATAAAACAAAAAGGTCCATGTGCCTAAAGGCATCCTCCATTCATAAAATGTTTGTAACAACTGGATTTTAACATTTGTAGATTGTAAGTTTGTGGAAAGCAATTCGAGGAAAGTGAATTCCAAAGAGTAGTAGCTCTGGGGATAAATGAATTCTGATAAGCAGAAGTTCTGCATTGTGGAGGAGAAAGTGTAAATTCATGGGCGCTCTCAGCTGCCCTAGTTCTACGGGGAAAGATGTGGAGAGGCGGCACAATTGAAGCAAGTTCCTCGGAACAATTGCTGTGAAAATATCTGTAGAATAATGCAAGGGATGCAACGTTTCTTCGTATGGATAATGTAGGAAGGTCCTGTGTGATTGCAGGGTTATTGATTAATCTAATAGCTTTATTTTGAATTTTGTCCAACTGCCTCAATGCAACCACTCCACTTCCACCCCACAGAGGTGAACAGTAATCCATCTGAGAACGCACATGACTTTTATATATTACGGCCAACTGCTCGTCAGTGAAGAATTCTCGAACTCTGTACAGGAGTCCCAGTTTTTTAGAGGCATTCTTAGCAATGCTTCTAACATAATGTGTCCAGCTCAAGTTAGTAGTTAATGTTACACCGAGAATGTCAATACTAGGGGAAGTGGGAATATTTACATCATTACAAAATATATGGGAGTCAGTGAGATTCTGTCGGTTAGAAAATTGAATGTACTTGGTTTTCTGTGCATTAAAGGAAACTAGATTCTCTTGTCCCCATTCATTAATTCTAGAAAGGTCCTGGTTCAGAGAAATTGCAGTGTTTATTTTTGAATTTATAAGATCGGGTTGGGTGAAAGAATTGGTAAATGTGAAGGAACTGTGGAGTGTTGAGTCATCTGCGTAGGAATGTATTGGATTATGAGTGGTAGATATGAGATCATTGATATGAATGAGGAACAGAGTTGGGGCCAAAACTGATCCCTGGGGAACACCAGCATTTATTGAGTGAAATTGAGAATAAAGGCCATCTACCATTACACGTATTTTTCTGTTATGAAGATAAGAAGAATTAGTGGAACTAATGATGCAAGGCCGTAGTGTGACATCTTCGACAATAAGGATTGATGCCAGACTCTATCAAATGCCTTTGATATATCCAGTGCTATTGTATGTGTTTCACCATGTTGGTCTGTAGCTTGGTTGATTTGATGCGTAAGAAGGTAAAGAATGTCTGCAGTTGATCGACATCGTCTAAAACCATATTGCCTATCACTGATTAATTTATTATTCTCAAGATGCTTAATTATGTGATTATTTAATATAATTTCAAAGACTTTACCAAGAGTGGAAGTTACAGCTATTGGTCTGTAGTTTGATGGATCTGAAGAGTCACCTTTTTTAAGAACTGGATGGATGTTTGCTTCTTTCCAGGGTACTGGGAAGCATGAGGTATGAGTACACAGACGGAAAAATTTTGCCAATACAGGAGCGAGCACCAAGGAGCAATTCTTAAGTACTATTGGAGGAATTTCATCTGGACCAGGAGCCTTATCTACTGAGAGATTCTGCAAAATAGTTTTGACATGTCTGGTGTGGATCTTAACACCTTACGAGCGGCCTATGCGGTTTATTTATGTGTACCGCACAGCGGGGTGTTTTTAGCCAAAATAGGGCTGTTTACGTGATCATTTTCATGCCTAAATAAGACCCAGAACGTAAAACAAGTACCTATCCCTGAAAGGGCATAAACAGAGCTTTCGAATGACACCATAACGATCCTTTGTATGATGATAGTTTTCTGCAATAACCGTGCAACGCGAGTGCAAAAAGCAGGTAATTCGGTACTTTCGGTACATAATTGAGTATGTAGCGAGTGAGAGAGGGAGGAGGGAGCTGAGATTTGTGTCAGTAGGTTCGCCGCGGTGGTCTGGAGCAGTCATACGCTCGCTAGTCTCCTGCCACCACTTGTCTCTCTCTCTCAGCCACATTACGTGCTGAAATTGCCACTCGAGTTATGTCGAGCGCCGCCACATAGTCCAGCTTTATTTAACTCGACTTATGTTGCTCGCCGCTAATTATGGGTTAAGTGAGGGAGTTTCAGGCGAATTAAAATTAAGTACAGGGACATCTTGATTTATTTCATCTAAGGTTGAGTTGGTGGAGAAAATATCCGCAAGAAGGTTAGCTTTACCTCGTGGGTCACTTACAAGATTGCCAGTCGGAGATTTTAATGGTGGAATGGATGAAGCAGTAGTGAAGTTCGATTTGAATGAGTTAAGAGTAGACCAAAAATATTTTGTTATCATTTGGATTATTTAGAAGTTCATTTGCCTGCTTATGGAGAAAGTTTGATTTAGTTAGGTTTAATACAGTTTTGGCATGATTTCTGATGTTTCTAAAGTAATTAAAGGCTTCATGTGTTTTTTATCTTGTGTATGCATTGTAGGCTATTGCTTTTTGTTCAGTTACTCTAGCACAATTATGGTCAAACCATTTAGGTGAATTAGATCGTTTACTGTACTTTTGATGAGGAATAAAAGTTTCCATTCCAATTTTTACAAAATCTTGTATGTGGCTCAAGGTGGAGTGTGCATCATTAGAAAAGAAAGAGGTCCAGGGAATATCAATAAAGAAACCTTGAAGACCCTCCAAGTCTGCCCTATCGTAATGCCATTTAGTCACCAAAACAGGTTCAGAGTGGGAAGGTGTGGTAGGTGATAGACAGGTGGCCTGTATCAGACAGTGATCAGAAGATCCAAGCGGGGACCTAACTGTAACATCATAATTTTCTGAATTGGTTGTTAAAAATAAGTCCAGTAGGTGGGAATTATGATTAGGATTATCTGGTACACGGGTGGGTTGGTTGACTAGTTGAGTGAGATTAAATGAGTCTGCAAATAGCTCACATTCAAGACCAGCATCATCAGTCCTGGCTGAATGAGTGAGCCATTCAACATTATGGACATTAAAATCACCCAACACAGTGATTTCAGAAGAAGCATTTAAGTTGAGGACACTGAGTTGTGAGGACAGAGAATCAAAAAGACTTTGCTCTAGAGGAGTATTTGGGGAACGGTAGATGCAACATATGTATTTAAATTTACCAGCAGAAATTAATTTGTATATAGAATAATAAAAATAGGGACAATTGAAACTAGTAACCTCCTCCAGGGCAATTTCAGATTTTGCGATGCAACATACACCTCCTTTAGGTCTAAAATTTTGGAGCAGTTGATAACCTGGAAAATTAAATCTAGACGTGTCAGATGTGGATGTTACTTGAGTCTCTGTCAAAAAAAGGAGAGTAGGGGATTCTGCTTGAAGAAATTGGTGTACAGAATTGATGTTAGAGTGAAGTCCCCTTATATTACTAAAGAAAAAGCTGCACCGACGAGCAGCTTTGGGACGTTGCAATGCTCTTGACACAGTCGCATGATGACGACCGGGAGGGCCCTGTGTCAATGACCCAACCCTGCCGGGGGTGGATATCCGAGGGACCATCAGGTTTGCTCTTAACAATTGTACTGCCATATTTATTAGGTAAGTGTATGGTGTTACATGTATGATATGTAGTGGGAAGAGTAGTGTTTTATGGATAGAGGATAGCGATGTAGGGCAATGTCGTGAAGTTGGATGTGTATGTTATATAAAGAGGGTTTTCCTGATACCCCTGATGTGTGAGGCAGAAAGATATGTATCCAGCTACCAAGGCCTGGGAGAGAAAATGGAATTCAGGCTATTCCCTGAGTCTCCCGAAACCTTGGCGGTAGTACTTCCCTGGGCGGGGCTGCCTACCCCTACTACCTACAAATCTTTTTCTAATATACATTAATGATCTTCTCAACTGTACCTCCAGTCCTATCCATTCATATGCTGATGACTCTACCTTGCACTATTCAACTAGTTTTCCAGAACCCCCCCCCCCCCCCCCGAACAAGCAAGCACTCAAAACGTCATGCGAAGATGCCATAAAACCCTTAAATTCTGACCTATCAACTATGTCCATTTGGGGCAGAGAATATCTTGTTACTTTCAATGCTTCCAAAACCCAATTTCTCTATTTATCTACCTGTAAAGAACTCCCACAGGACTATCCCTTATGTTTCAACAATACACAAATCAATCCTTCATCTTATCTCAGTATTCTAGGAATCTCTTTCTCTCCTGATCTCACTTGGAAAGACCATACTACCACCCTTGCTAAAACAGCTTCCCAGAACCTGGGTGTGCTCAATTGCCTCCGGGGGTTCTTTACCCCTGCACAGCTTCTTGCTCTGTACAGGGGCACAGTGCGTCCATGTATCGAGCATTGTTCGCATGTGTGGGGAGGATCATCTCACACCGCACTCCTAGACAAAGTAGAAAGGAAAGCATTTCGTATAATTATCTCCTGCCCACTCACCAACGCTATGCAATCTCTCTCTGTTCGCCGCAATGTTGCGTCTCTCTCACTATTCTACCGCTATTACAATAATCAATGTTTCTCAGATCTCTCTCAATGTATACCACCTCCTCTACGTAGAGTACGTAGCACCCGTCTTGCAACACAATCCAATCCCTACTCTGTGCAACTCTCCAATCCAAGAGTGAAACGATACTCTCAAAACTTCTTCTATTCAACAGCTGAGCTCTGGAACTCTCTCCCTGAATCCATCTTCCCCTCATCCTATGACTTAAATTGCTTCAAACTCTGTGTGTCCAGGCATTTTGGCTCGAACGTTCCTTGATTTTGGCCCTGTCACTCTTTCAACTGGGGGAGGCACTCGTTGCTGGCAGTTGTGCCTTTTGTCATCCTCATCCAAATAAAAAAAAAAAAAATATATATATATATATATATATATATAATTAGTTCACTATGTGTATGCACATAAATTTAGGTTTTAATCACATTATTCATATAGGCTATTTTTGTTGACGTCAATACTAAATATTATGTTTAAAACTTGTATTGTACTACATTTCGTTAGTGTACTGATTTGTTCCACTGTTGCATAATACGAATAGAGATACCATTGCATTTTAGGCCCATTACTATGTACCGAATATTCACAATTGTAAAAATATACATATTTTGTATATTATGTAATATGATAATGGAACTCCCTTAGATAGTGTGTGTGTGTTTACTGTAGTGTGTGTGTGTGTGTGTGTGTGTGTGTGTGTGTGTACTGCAGTGTGTGTGTTGCAGTGTATGTGTGTGTACTGTAGTGTGTGTGTGTGTACTGCTGTGTGTGAGTACTGTAGTGTGTGTGTACTATAGTGTGTGTCTGTACTGCAGTGTGTGTGTACTGCAGTGTGTGTGTACTGTAGTGTGTGTGTGTACTGAGTAGTGTGTGTTTACTGTAGTGGGTGTGTGTACTGCAGTGTGTGTGTGTGTGTGTACTGTTGTGTGTGTGTACTGCAGTGTGTGTGTACTGTAGTGTGTGTGTGTACTGAGTAGTGTGTGTTTACTGTAGTGTGTGTGTGTACTGCAGTGTGTGTGTTGCAGTGTATGTGTGTGTACTGTAGTGTGTGTGTGTGTACTGCTGTGTGTGTGTACTGTAGTGTGTGTGTACTATAGTGTGTGTCTGTACTGCAGTGTGTGTGTACTGCAGTGTGTGTGTACTGTAGTGTGTGTGTGTACTGAGTAGTGTGTGTTTACTGTAGTGTGTGTGTGTACTGCAGTGTGTGTGTGTGTGTGTGTACTGTAGTGTGTGTGTACTGCAATGTGTGTGTTTTTACTGCAGTGTGTGTGTACTGTAGTGTGTGTATGTGTGTGTGTGTACTGTAGTGTGTGTATGTGTGTGTGTGTACTGTAGTGTGTGTGCAATAATAATAATAATAACAATATTAATTCTTTATTCCAGACACAGAAGATATATACAGCATAGGGTATACAGTACAACCTGATGGTCAAAATGCCTTGCACAGATAAGATACAAAATAAATTAATATATTTTGTGTTAACTTCACCACAACACCAAACACCTCAAATGTAAAAATGTACTGTAGTGTGTGTGTGTGTGTATTGCATGGTGTGTGGTGTGTGTAGGGTAGTATGTGTATGTGTGTGTGTACTGTAGTGTTTTTGTACTGTAGTGTGTGTGTCTGTGTGTGTGTACTGTAGTGTAGTATATGTGTGTGTGTGTACTGTAGGGTGTGTGTACTGTAGTGTGTGTGTGTGTACTGTAGTGTGTATGTGTGTATGGTAGTGTGTGTGTGTGTACTGTGGTGTGTGTGTACTGTAGTGTGTATGTGTGTACTGTAGTGTGTGTGTGTGTGTGTGTACTGCAGTGTGTGTGTATTTTGTATATGTAAATGAAGGAGACAAGAGGTAAAATTGCGTGTAACAAGTGTCCCCCCAAAGGTTGCCAAGAGTGATAGGGAGCCAAAATCATGGTATGTTAGATGTTATTTTGGTGCAATGGAAAGAAGCGTGGTGTGCTTGTTAGGTGTAGTGAAAATAATAGGTAGGAGGAGGAAGTGTTTGCGAGAGTTACTTGGATTACTCTATGTGTAGGTGAGCCACATATAGAAACAGTGGGGAAAGACAGGCAAATGAAACAAAAGTTCCAGCAACTCCTTATCATATGCCTATGTGGCCTCTTGTGGGTACTGCCCTACTCGATTTGTGCCTACAAACTTCCTAACTGTAGTGTGTGTTTGTGTGTGTGTGTGTGTGTGTGTAAGAGGGTGTAAACAAGGTAAGGACTGCGTCTTTCTACATCCACCAATATGCTATGGGTCAAAAAGAAAGCGGGAGTGTTTGAATATGGAATGTAAAAGACTACATTTGAAGGGCACTCGCCGCTATCCCCTCTCTGACCATCAAACTACCGAACAACAAGCAAGGCAACAGGCAGCCCCCGCCAAACAACTACCCGCTCGGTCAACCATACCACCACCTGCAGCCCCTAAACCACACAATGCATGGGAAAGTGGACCCCCACACCAGACTGAAAAACAACAAAATGCTACTACACAGTCTTTTTTATTGCAGCAAATGCAACAACTGCAACAAGTACAGCAACATACACTGGAAGTGCTGAAAGCAGTGCTGTGGCAGTGGGGCCCCACGCACCCGCTACAAAGATACCAGCAACAACAGGTGGCAGCAATGCCGACAGCCTTTATAAAATAATCACTCTAAATATTGCTGGCCTCTTACCATACAAATTTAGAGGCAAAATAAGATTACTCACAGAAATGGCACAAACTGAAAATGCCTGTATAATCTCTCTAACATAAACACACCTAACAGAGGAAATCAGAGAAGCTGAAATAAAAATACCAAACTTTGTACCATATAGAACGGACAGACCAAAACAAAAGAAAAAAGGTGGTGTCATCACCTACGTGGATGGCCACTTTGCAGCTAGGACACAAGTTCTCCACTCGGAATCAAACTTGTACACAGAATCCCTGGTACTATACATTAAAGACCTTGACTGGGTATATATATATATATATACAGGCCACCAGCGTGCCCAACAAATAAATTTAATGACCAACTAACAAAGATTAGAGAAGTAATTAACTCACTACCACCACCCATGCCTACCATTATGCTCACTATTGATCTAAACTTCCCGCTCATAGACTGGGAGTTGGAGAGTGTATATGGAGGAGCAGGGGACATGCGGAGTCAGGCAGAAGCTGTCCTGAACTTTGCGGAGGATTTCTGTTTACATCAAGTCATCAACACTCCCACAAGAGGTAACAACATACTGGACATTGTGATGACAAACAATGATGACCTTTTACATAATATTACTGTAAACAAAACTAATCTCTCAGATCATAACATCATAACCCTGACGACCAGCTTATCTACAAATATGCAAACTAGAATTACCAGTGCAGCACAACAAGCACCAAATTTCAGCCGAATGAACTTTCACAGCGAGTCAGTCTGCTGGGAAAGTTTAAAAAGAGACCTCGGTGAAGTAAACTGGGATTCACTCATGAAAGACTGCGATCCTGAGGCCCAATACAACATACTGACGACGAAATGCTTGGAAATATCAAAGAAATATGTACCGTTGAGGAGATCGTCTAATAAGACCTCTCCTTATAAGGGTAACATACCAAGGGACCGAAAAGTTCTGATGCGAAAAAGAACAAACTAAGAAAATAACTCAAGAACACCAACAAAGTGAAATACTGACGCAAACAGAAAACAAAATTACCATTATAGAAAACAAAAATTAAAAGGTCAGTTAAATTAGAAGATGATCGGAAAGAAATACAAGCCGTGGCATGCATTAAAACCAATCCTAAATACTTTTACAAGTATGCCGCAAACAAGTCAGTAGTGAGAGCGAGTGTTGGCCCACTGACTGACTCAGACGGCTGAACCATAAACGAACCCCAGGAGATTGTTGAAGAACTACTGCTCCAGTACAAAAGTGTCTTCAGCAACCCTGTGTAAGACAAAATAATCAACTCACCTATGGACTTTTTTCGTCAAGGTACTGACTGCACATCAAAACTGACGGACATAACTTTAAGCAGAGACATCATAGAAGGAGCAATTAAAGAGATGGCTACTAACTCGGCAGCTGGTCCCGACCACTTCCCTGCTGTGCTCCTTAAACGTTGTGCTAAAGAGCTGGGCGTTCCATTGCTCTTTCTTTATAGAACTTCATTAGAATCTGGTATAATACCAAAGCAATTAAAAAGTGCCAACATCACACCAATCCACAAGGGAGGGTCGAAGACAGAGGCAAAAAATTATCGACCAGTTGCCTTAACCTCCCACATTATTAAAGTCTTGGAGAGAATAATGGTTAAGAACATGGCTCAATATCTCGAACAAAACAACAAAATGAACCAACACCAACATGGTTTTCGCACTGGGCGTGCATGCCTCTCCCAACTCCTCGCCCACTATGAAACAATTTTAGAAAAGCTGGAATATAACAAAAATGTTGATGTGGTCTATCTTGATTTCGCGAAAGCCTTTGACAAGGTAGACCACAGCATTTTGCTACAAAAGATAAGACAAATGGGCATTACTGGAAAGCTCGGGATGTGGCTGCACTCGTTTCTTACTGACAGGGAGCAGTGTGTAGTGGCTGGCGGTGCAGTGTCTCGGCCGTCAGTGGTCAACAGTGGGGTGCCACAGGGATCGGTCCTTGGACCTCTGCTATTTCTGATCCACATCTCCGACATCAACAGACACGTCTTACACTCGTCTGTAGCTTCTTTTGCCGATGACACCAGGGTATTGAAGGAAGTTTCTTCAGTATCTGATGCCGAACAATTACAAACTTATCTGGTATCACTTTACTCGTGGGCAGAGCATAATAACATGTCCTTCAACGACAACAAATTTGAGCATATACATTACAGTTCAGGGGGAATCAACTACAATGCACACACGCTTGCAGCACCGGACGGTTCACATATAGACACCAAGGAGTATATAAGAGACCTAGTAATTACCCTCAGTTGTGACGGAAACTTTACCCAACATATACAAAATGTGGTAAAGAAGGTACGAAGCCAGGCTGGCTGGATCCTTCGCAGTTTCCGGACACGTGAAAGGCTTCCTATGCTGACGTTATACAAGTCACTCGTGATACCATTGCTAGAGTATTGTTGTCAGCTGTGGAGTCCGTGGAGAGCAGGAGAGAAGCAGTCACTTGAAACAGTACAACGATCTTTCACCGATAGAATATCTGACGTCCGACATTTAGACTACTGGGCAAGGTTACGTGAACTCGACCTTTACTCACTAGAAAGGCATAGAGAAAGGTACGTTGTATTATACATCTAAAAAATATTGACCGAAAAATCTGTAAATAACTTTAATATACGGTTTAGCATCCACCAACGACGGGGTCGGCTCTGCCATATTGAAAGGAAACACCCCAGAGCAAGTACAAGAGTCAAGACGCTCAAAACAAACGCTTTCGCTATAAGAGGGCCGCTCCTCTTTAATGCACTGCCCAGACACCTGCGTGACTCAACGGAACATAACCTTGAACGTTTCAAGAACCTACTAGATAAATTCCTACGGACAATACCCGATCAACCCAAGCTGCCACATTACCACCTCTGTGCTGCCAACAACAGCTTCATAGACCAGATTGCGAAGAGACGAGCAGACGGGTTATACTAGTGGCGGCGTATCAGCTTGGCCACGGGCAGCAACTACTGCCTGAAACTACTCACCACAGGAACCACAGGTGTACTGTAGTGTGTCTGTTTGTGTGTGTGTACTATATAGATCTGTAGTGTGTGTGTACTGTAGTGTGTGAGTTTACTGAAGTGTGTGTGTACTGTAGTGTGTGTGTGTACTGTTGTGTGTGTTCACTGTAGTGTATGTGTACTGTAGTGTGTGTGTACTGTAGTGTGTGTGTACTGCAGTGTGTGTTTACTGTAGTGTGTGTGTACTGTAGTGTGTGTGTAATGTAGTGTGTGTGTATTGTAGTGTGTGTGTAGTGTAGTTTGTGTGTACTGTAGTGAGTGTGTATTGTAGTGTGTGTGTACTGTAGTGTGTGTGTGTACTGTAGTGTGTGTGTACTGTAGTGTGTGGGTGTACTGTAGTGTGTGTGTACTGCAGTGCGTTTGTGTACTGTAGTGTGTGTGTGTACTGTAGTGGGTGTGTGTACTGTAGTGTGTGTGGGTGTACTGTATTGTGTGTTGGTGTACTGTAGTGTGTGTTTACTGTAGTGTGGGTGTACTGTAGTGTGTGTGTACTGTAGTGTGTGTGTACTGTAGTGTGTGTGTGTACTGTAGTGTGTGGTGAGTATTGTACTGTAGTGAGTGGTGAGTGTACTGTAGTGTGTGGTGAGTATTGTACTGTAGTGAGTGGTGAGTGTACTGTAGTGTGTGTTTACTGTAGTGTGGGTGTACTGTAGTGAATGTGTACTGTAGTGTGTGTGTACTGTAGTGTGTGTGTGCTGTAGTGTTTGTGTACTGTAGTGTATGTGTACTGTAGTGTGTGTGTACTGTAGTGTGTATGTGTACTGTAGTGTGTGTGTACTGCAGTGTGTGTGTACTGTAGTGTGTGTACTGTAGTGTGTGTGTACTGTAGTGTGTGTATACTTTAGTGTGTGTGTGTACTGTAGTGTGTGTGTGTGTGTGTACTGTAGTGTGTGTGACATAGATGAGGGTCTCACCTGTACAATCTAAAAATTTGCTGACGATACAAAAATTGCAAATAGCGTACTTTCAAAAGATCAAGTTGACGATATGCAACACAATCTAGATAAATTGTCACATTGGGCCCAAATTTGGCAAATGAGTTTCAATGCGGATAAATGTAAAGTACTACATATCGGATACCTAAATGAGAAAGCAAACTATTCGATGAATGGCACTCAGCTTAAGAATGTAAACAGAGAAACCGATCTGGGAGTAACAATATCGAGTAACCTAAAACCGAGTCAACAATGTTCAGAAGTTGTTAAGAAGGCAAACAAAATAATTGGCTTTATAGGCAGATCATTTGAGCATAAATCGAAAGACGTAATCCTAACCCTTTACAATTCCTTAGTCCGCCCTCTTCTGGAATACTGCGTTCAATGCTGGTGCCCTTATTACCAAAAAGACATAAACAAGCTAGAACGAGTTCAACGTAGAGTTACCAAAATTATACCTAGCCTAAAGAACAAACCATACGAAGAGCGTCTTAGAGAATTAAATCTATTTCCTTTAACCCAGCGCAGATTAAGAGGTGACTTAATTCAAGTGTTCAAAATCATCAAAGGCATCGACAATATGAACTGTAGTAAGTACTTCACTATCGACCAATCTAATTACACGCGGGGAAACGGTTGCAAAATTATTGGTAAAACTTTTAACTCACACGAATCTAAGAATTTCTTCTTCAATCGAGTTGTCAACTTGTGGAATGGGCTTCCCGAGACGTTATAGACTGCAGCACCGTTGATTCATTTAAATTCCGCCTAGACAAATATCTCGCATCAAACCCGCGACTAACTACGTTTGTAAATGAATAACTTTATTTTATCCTCCCCTCAGTTACTAACCCATATGTCCCCTACTAACTTCCTAGTCCTGCCACGTTAGTGGCAGGGCAGTAGTTCCCTTTCCAATGTTCCCTTACCCACTCTAAACCACTGTTTGGACACTTGATCCTCAGTGTTTTGGAGGACAAGCAGCCTAGAAGGGTCACTAGATCTGTTGTTGCTTGATTTCCTTTGTACTCCTTTGTGTGTGTACTGTAGTGTGTGGGTGTACTGTAGTGTGTGTGTACTGTAGTGTGTGTGTGTACTGTAGTGTGTGTCTACTGTAGTGTGTGGGTACTGTAGTGTGTGAGTGTACTGTAGTGTGTGTGTGTACTGTAGTGTGTGTGTACTGTAGTGTGTGTGTACTGTAGTGAGTGTGTACTATAGTGTGGGTGTACTGTAGTGAGTGTGTACTGTAGTGTGTAGGTGTACTGCAGTGTGTGTATACTGTATTGTGAAAGTGGTGTACTTTCTTCAGGTAATTATGTGTGGGTGGGTGTGAGGGAGGACGTGTGGCTCAGTGGACAACCACCAAACAGTCAAGTGTGGCACAGTGGAAGGCCACAGTCAAATAATGAAGAATGTGGCCTCCTTTATAACACGAAGATGACTGACGATCCATGTACGGACACCAGATGCTTCGTTTGCCAACTCTTCTAAGCCGATACAGTTGGTAAGTTGATTTACAGGACATTTACGCTTATGTGTCACTATTTATTAACGGGCTACAATTTGCGCTACACATCCATCCACATTTATATATGTTATACCCTATGATTACGATGAGACCTATTTCAACATACAGTATACAAGTCATATCCCAGCTACCACATCTGCATAATGTATTCCTTATCTATTTTAACATACAGTATATTCCAGCTACTAATGTATAATGTAGTCCTTGCCTATTTCAACATACAGTATATCCCAGCTACCATTGTATAATGTAGTCCTTATCTATTTCAACACACTTTAGATTGGTTAATTAATACCAGTGTTCCATTTTCAAGGTATTTTGTTGTAGTTCTTATTATCATTAGTATAATTATTATTATTATTATTATTATTATTATTATTATTGTTGTTGTTGTTGTGGACTCTTTAACTGCGTTTACCTTCACCACCACTATCTCCGATAGACTGGAAATGGTGTCGTATTTCACCCTTAAGGCCATAAAAGGGTGCCGAATATCAAACCATCTCAAACCTCCTCCTCCACAGGTTTGAGGAAGTGAAGAACTGGGTTAAAGTCAATCCCATTCGAGCTTTAACACTTACGCTGCGGGCATATTTGGGCTATTTAGGGCATATTCAGGCACTCCTGAATGATTAATCAAGCATCGGCATTAAATTAAATGTATTCTGCCGAAAACAAGGAGAAAATAGCTTCAAAATGAGACCAGAACGAGCTTCGTAGGTGGCGGGGTTCACCCGTAGCGTTGCCATTGACATTCGGGAAAACTCGTTAATTATTAGCTCTTGCTCACTCGGCAACACTGTTGTGAGACACCCACGCGAGACACAGTCTCCCTCAGTGAGCGGCTCGCTGCTCTGAGGGTCGTAGGTGGGTCCCTCACACTCCCGCCCACTGACACTCGATTTCTACGGCTTTTACAGGCTTTTAACACTTAAAGAGCAGGGCCCGACTTAAGACCGTATCTAAAAAGCAGCAAGTTAGGAGCATTATGAAGGCTTTTAAAGGGTTAAAATCGAGTGCAAATGGCCGGGAGTGCAGCAGGCCACACGGCCGACACCCAGGGCTTACCGCTGCCCACTGACTCACGCTCCCTCTGTTCTCGAGAGGCCAGCAGTATAGCCAGTAGTGAGCGTAGCTGGAAAAAATATGCCGCTATACGCTAAACTCCCATGTTGGTGGTACCACTGCATCAAAACGACGAGTGCTACGTAGCTCGTTCTGATCTCATTTTGAAGCTTGTAGCGCCTAGTTTTTTGCTGAATATATTTCTTTTCATGCAGATACTTGATTGATCATTCAGGAGGGCCTGAATATGCCCAAAATAGCCCAAAACCCCCCGCTAGACGAGGGTTAAAGCCTGGAAATTGCTGGAAATTGCCTATGCGTTCCGGAACGTCACCCGCAGCCAATGGATTAAGTATATATCTGTAAGCAAGTTATCATATTTCATTGGCGAGTGTTAAAAAAAATCTATCTATCTAAATGTAGTCTTAAATTATACATAAGCCAAAGTAAAGTCATTCACGATCATTCGAAATAGGGCTTTTGTGTTTTTCCTCTTTAACAAGTAAGTGTTTATACTTATAAGAGTGTGCAAAATATAAATATGTTCTAATGTATAACTAGGAACCCCAAAAGGTTCACCAAACCCAAATATACGAAGCGTTTGTTGACGTTCTTAAAACAAACGAAAAAAAGAACAACAGCTTGTGTTTGCTTGTACGATGTCGGGAAAGGAATGATTCTTTATTAACCCGTCCAGCCCCGGCTAGTTTTGTAATGTTTGTTCACCAGAACCCGGCCGGTTTTCAAAACAAATTTTTATTCCAGAAACAATAGCGAATGGGTTAGGAATGAAGGAAAAACCACGAAAAACCGCTCAAAAAGCTTAAAAAATGGTCCTACAGAGCCCCCGAAAACGTATTTTACAAGAGTAAAAAATTTAAGGCAATTATCCCAAAAAAAAACAGGTTTTTGCGCGCTCATGCGCACGCACGTGGACTTTCAGAGTTTTCAACCATCGGCACGGTTGCGTGGGATACGTACACAGTTCCCATACAAATCTGAGCCCTCTTGAGTGGCTACACCTGAGGTTACGGTCGGTGCAATTAGGGTGACGCGCCAGGCGCGTCTCTGGGGCTGTGCGTTAGATACATCGCCGACGCGTCAGGCGCGTCGCTGGGGCTGTACGGGTTAAACCCTCTAAGTAGCATATTATGTAAATGTTTTTTAAACTAATGGAACTGAAATTGTGTACATCGACTTCCAAACCAATCTGATGATCTCTGAACTTTGAAATGATTGTAATAGTTTCGAAATCTGACCTTGTTCATTATAACGGAATGAAGGTTCTTGGTACGATGTTGCCAATGTAGCGGCTACCGCTAGATCCAGCGAATCACTTCCATCTAGCGACATCAAGATGTGATGAATTCTAGCGATATTCAAGTTATTTTCCCTATTTTAAGGAATTGTAGAGATGTTTCGATTATTAAAGATTATTCTAGATACTTCAACATTATGTTTTCTAGTGACATACAAGTTTTTAGTGTCTGGTGACTATCTAGCGATTTGTCAATGCTATTCTAGCATATATTTGTGCTTTAGTTTATCTTGCATTGTTTTCTAAATTTGCCCTATTTCTCCAGAAGACTTCCTACATGGTATAGTGTATTGTTCTAGTGATAATCAACTCTGCGTAAGCAGAGCATTCTATACTAGCTGATAATACTAAGTTTAAGAAGATTAATGTTGATATGTTTGAATATGTGTTAAAATTAGAGGACAAATTAAATCGAATTTTGCGTAACATAAAACTCAAAATAGGTAAGGATTTGTATGACTGGTTATTTGCTTTGGGAACTATTCCAGGTAAAATGTATGGGTTACCGAAGATTCACAAAACTGATATTCCATTAAGGCCGATTGTTTCATGTTGAAGACTGCTGCATATAATGTGTCTACATTTGTATTGCCAATAATATCGCCACTCACTACTAATGAATATACTCTGTCTAATTCTAAAACATTTGCTGAAGAAATAAAACAGTTAAATTTACCCTCCAATTTCTTAATGGCTAGCTATGATGTTCAATCATTGTTCACTAACGTACCGTTACAAGAGACCATGGATATTATTCTAGATAAATATGTACCTACAGAATTTTATGATTTAGATCGCAAAACTGTTGAGAAGTTACTAAGATTTTCTACTTCAGAGTCGTGTTTCCTTTTTAATGGCACTTTATACAGTCAAGTAGATGGGTTAAGTATGGGTTCAAGTTTAGGTCCAGCAATGAGTAATGCTTTTCTTTGTGCTAGAGAAACAGAGTGGTTAAATAGTTGCCCTGATGAGTTTAAGCCGTTATATTACAGGCGTTATGTAGATGATCTATTCCTGATATTTGAAAATGATAGTGCAAATAAGAAATTTCTGGATTACATGAATAAACAACATAGAAATATACCCTTTACTTCCGAAACTGAAAATAATGGTTCATTAGCATATTTGGATGTTTTAGTTAACAAAACGGAACAGGGACTAGTCACCGGAATATATAGGAAACCTACATCCACAGATCAAGGCTTAAATTGGTATAGTTTCACTCCATTACTTTACAAAATTAATTCTATAAAAACTTTGTTGAACAGAGCGTATGATGTATGTTCCACTTATGAAACTTTACATGCTGAAATGTGTAGGCTCAGGAGATATTTCAAAATGAACAATTATACAAATGATATTTTTGATAGAATTCTAAATAAATTTCTTTCTGTTAAATTTTGCAATCAACAAACAACTACTTTTCAAGTCCCGAAATTAATTATATATATCAAAATGCCATATTACGGTCACATCAGTTTTAAGTATAAGAAGGTCATAACTAAATTACTTAACCCTTGTCTAGCGGGGTGTTTTGGGCTATTTTGGGCATATTCAGGCCCTCCTGAATGATCAATCAA
The DNA here is from genome assembly GCA_032716605.1 of Paralithodes platypus. Lineage (NCBI taxonomy): Eukaryota > Metazoa > Arthropoda > Malacostraca > Decapoda > Lithodidae > Paralithodes > Paralithodes platypus. Next base: position 26,552,787 of record CM064525.1, read on the forward strand.
GTATCTGCATGAAAAATAAAATATTTAGCAAAAAAATAGGCGCTAAAAGCTTCAAAATGAGACCAGAACGAGCTACGTAGCACTCGTGGTTCTCATACAGTGATACCAGTAACATGGGAGTTTAGCGTATTTCGGCATATTTTTCCCACCTATGCTCACTACTGGCTACACTGCCGGCCTCTTGAGAACACAGGGAACATGAGTTAATGGGCGGCGGTAAGCCCTGGGAGTCGGCTGTCTGGCCCGCTGCGCTCCCGGCCATTTGCACTCGATTTTAACCCTTTAAAAGCCTTAATAATAATAATAATAATAATAATAATATTTATTCAGTTAGCAATTTACAGAGTTGGTATATAATGCTCCTAACTTGCTGCAAATTGGTGCACGACTTAAGTCGAGCGCCGCTCTTTAAGGGAGATGTTTTCCCAGCGGTGGATTTTCGGGTAATCTTAACTAATGATTTCTGAATTGGTAACTTTTTAACGTAAAAGATCAGATACCGGATCTCATGCGCTCAAACATCGTGTATGAATTTTCATGTCCTGGTTGTCAGGCCAGGTACATAGGATCCACTGGACGATCCTTGAAAGTCAGGGTGTTTGAACACATGGGTAGGAGTGTGAGATCAAATAAATTGTTACAAACTGCTTCTTTTTCGGCCATTAGGAACCACGCACGCGAGGAAGACCATGCTTTTAGTATACAGGACTTTAAAGTAATTGCGAGATTCTATAGCCATTATGAAACATTGATCGGTGAAAAATTGCTCATTGAAAAATTGAAACCTGAGTTGAACATTTCCAATAATTCATAGACTATTGAGCGATATATATAATTTCTTTTTGTTTTACATTTTGTTTGTTTAGGGTTTAAGTTTGAATGATAGGTTAGGTAACGTAAACATGATTTTCTTATTACTGTTTAGTCTTACTGTGGTTGCTGTTTACTGAGGTGAAGGTAGTTCTCTTATGTATTTTATATTGGTTTTGGTGTTAATTCATATTGTATTAAACTTATGTTACGACTGAGGTTTAAATATATCAGGGCTCTTATTCATTGGACTAGTAATGGCATAAATGCTACAACGGAAAGCGCTAGATCCAACCTCTGATGTATATTCCCAGTGAACAAAGAACACAAATACTCTACAGAGTTCTATATGCAATAATAGGCTATCAAACTCTCAATAAATGTGTGTCTACTCTAGGCTAAATGTTATGTGAAAACAGCCTATTACTACCTATAACCGAAGGTGCTTGGTTATGGTATGCAAAGTAAGGTGGTAAGAGAAGTTACAGCTTACGTTACTTTAATCAATAAATGTCAGGCACTCCTGCATGAAAGAAAGTGCACTAAAGTCCTTCAACACCAACAAGGAATCTTCTTTAAATGTTAGATGCTATAAAGATGCTCGTATCGGAAATGGAACCCAAAAAGGCAGGCAGCGGAACAATGCTCGTGCAGGCTATGCACACAAAAAGGCAGAATATATAATGCCGTCGGAGCCAAGAATATCCTAAACACTACAACAATAATAATCGCCACGACAATGCAGTATTCCTATCAACAAAAAGAGCCTAAGTCATTTGTGTCTCCATACATCAAACTAGGCTGCGAAATGCTTGTGTAATCATAAATGGGTATGCATAAAAAGAGTAATTAGGTTAATATACTTAATGTCTACTGTGACTGATAAAGTCTAGCTAGAGTCAATGATACGAGATACTGGTGCGCATGGCATGCCGCATAGCCTAGTGCAAATCTCAAGTCTGTGCGTCAAATATTATTATAAGGAAGGGTAGCTCTCTTGAGAAACCTTAATACCGAAGTATTAAGCGTTCTCCTGGCGTACCTCAAAGACAAACAACGAGCTTAGAACAGTGCAGAATGGTATAGGCAAAAAGCCCTCATTCGTGCATGCTCTACTCTCAATGGCACACAGACTAGAATTTACTCAATCAACTCCAGTTCTCAGGTATGTCGTGCAGCTTTTTCCTAAAGCCAGCACTCATAGGAAACAATACTTTATAATATCAGACCACTAGTCTAGCATTATCTAATCCAGCAGAACACTAATAATTATAGGAAGCGGTACTTAAACAATATAAATGCCAAACAATGCGTCGTGATCAACTTATCTTAACAACTAACATACATGGGTTATATCAGACCTTAACGCACAATACAACTGGCCAGCATGAAGCTGATTTTGCAGAGTTAACCAGAGGGGATATGGTATTAATAAAAGGTGGTGAAAGATATGGAAAAAGAGAGAGGTAGGCAGAGGAAAAGATTCTCAAGTGCAGAGCGGGGGAAAGGTATCAAAGGATAAAGAGAGATGCATTCTAGAAACCAGATCTGAGGGAGAGAGTGGCGAGGAACCTGTATATATACCGGGACTAGTTTGCACCGCGCAGAGTACAGCGGTAACAAGTCCTCTAGCCACTAGCAAAGAAGCTAGCAACATGGTAAGGACCTCCCTCAACCAACCCCCACGAGGCAGCCAGCCGTGACGTTATCGAGCGGGACAATAACACTGCGCGCCCCCTCTCACTCTGTTCTACTCTCTCTCTCTCTCCCAGATCCCATCATTACTAGTTAATGATAAAACATATACTTTACAATTAAATATATAAAGCCTTGACATGGGTGAAAACAAAGAGCTTTTCTGGACTGCCCATGACACGAGCTTTCATATGAAATAAAGCACACCCTAATACATAAACTGTAGCCACATCCACTGCCCTGGCGATCCTAGCGAGTCACTGTAGGACAAGCCGTGCGGTTCTAACGGAGTGGTTAACGTCACCCCCCCCCCCCCCAAGATTTTTCTCAGAGGCCCCAAGGCTCACAAAAATCTGATGGTTAGAACCCATGCTATACCTTTACTTCCCATCACCCAGCGGCAGTAAAATATCTGGCACAGTTCCTCAACAAAACATTTTACAAAATTATAACCCTCCCCAACACAATAGGTTAAATTATATGTAGTTATGCTTCTCAAGAGCGAGCTTCTCTAGCCCAGCATTCTGAGAGGCGTGCAACTCAGAATTACTGCTATAACATACTGAAAAAATTCAACTATCAAAGAGTTTTTATTTGATTTTTATGTTTTTAATTTGTTTATTTCGGCTGCACTATAGGGGCAAGCCTAGTTTTTTCTTCTATACCAAACGCTCAACTCCTGCTTTACGACCCAATACGCTGGGCTACAACCGCGAGCCAACAAGCACCAAGCGCAAAATACTATTCAAACTAAAGCAGGAGGCTACCCGTGTGTTAATCTACCCAGGATCATATACCCTTGAACGACCATCTGCAACCACGTTGTCACAACCGGCAATATGGCGTATGTCCAGGTTATATACCAGTAACCTTAGTGACCACCTGTTCAGCCTCATATTCCGATTGTGAAACTGGTCCAAGAACTTGAGAGGGTGATGATCTGGGTAAACTACAATGACCGGACCATAGGCTGGAACATAGACCTCGAAATGCCCCAGCGCAAGTACAATTGCCAGCAGCTCCCTCTCGACAACAGAGCAGCTCCCCTGGGCTGAATTGAACTTCTCCGAGCAGAAACTAACAGGATGCTCCAGCCCATCATCGTCCTTTTTCACAAGGACGGCACCAGCCCCCACACCACTAGCCTCCGTTGCTAGTTGGAAAGGTAGGCTAAAGTCAGGGGCCCTGAGGATCGGGTGAGTGCACAACAGGTGTTTTACTTCTCTAAACACCTTCTCACACTCAGGCACCCATAAGAACTTCTTATCCTTCCAGTTATCCTCCACCTGAGCTTGACTGTCCCGTTCTCCTTCTCCACCTTGACTGCTAAACGTCATCACAGGCACAGTGAGAGGCTCAGGGGGGTGCCTCCCATACTCCTTCATGAGATTAACGTGACATAACCGATTGCGCTTCCGTCTGTCTGGAGTGGCTACCAAGTAATCCAGGTCTGATAGCTCCTCAACCACCCTATAAGGACCAGCGTACTTCGCGGATAAGGGGTGACCTACAAGGGGCAGTAGAATCAACACCTCCTGACCCACGTGCAACTCCCTGAGTTCAACCTTGAGGTCGTACCTGTCCTTCCTGAGGGCCTGAGAGCTAGTCAAATTACGGCCAGCCAACTCCAGACTGCGCAACATCCGTTCTCGACTGTCGAGGACACACTTGAGCATAGAACAAGGTTTTTCTGCGCCCTCCCATACTTCTTCAACCATATGGAGAGGCCCTCTGACACGGTGTCCAAAGACGAGCTCATCAGGGCTGAATCCCAAACCTTCCCCAGGTACCTCCCGCACAGCAAACAAAACACATGACAGGCCAAGATCCCAATCCTTCCCACTCTCAAAGCAACAACAACGAAGCACAGATTTCAAGGCTGAGTGCCATCGCTCTAACACACCCTGGCTCTCCGGATGATACGCAGATGACACAACCCCAACAATCCCATGCTGCGGCATTGCTTGAACAAAGAGGCTAGAAGTGAAGTTGGGTCCCTGGACTGACTGAATCCCCTGCGGGTAACCATACCGGGAAAAATATACTAGCAAGTTTCGGACCACCGTCTTCGCCGACCCATTTCTCATAGGGTACGCATCAGGGTACCTTGTTGCTACATCTCCCGACTGTGCATCACTGTCCTCCTTCAACTCTTTCGTCTTTTTAAGCCCATCCTCTGCCTTTTCAGGAACAGTTACTGGGTCTTCTCCAGACTCGAAATGTGGTCCTAATAATGAGTCCCCGAGAAGGTCCGTTGATACTAAACTCTCAACCGCATCAACTTTCAACCCCTTCTCGGTACCCTTCCTCCGCTGATCTAAAGATTGCTGACCAGAATGTGACTCCCTGGATGCAGGATCTCCGGTGACAACACACGCCATAGGCTGCACCGGACACTTCTCAACCCACTCCTGTTCCTCCCTACTCACGTCGGCCGGCTTCTCGGCAACGACCAAGAGTGGGGCCTCAGAAGTAGGTCCCGCAAAGTCGTTGCCGAGAAGGAGGTCGACGCCCCCAACAGGTAACTTCTCCACAATTCCTACATCCAGGTCCCGAGTCACACCATCAACTTCCACCTTCATTCTTACAAGCGGGTATGACCTTGTCGCATTAACTCCCTGAACCACAACCACCCACGCCGTATTGACAGGTTTACCAGTGAAATTTCTCAACAGTGTTTGCGATGCCCCAGTGTCACGCAAAATTCTCACCTCATGTCTTCTACCCCCCCACTCCACACAACCGAGTCCCCTGTGGTCACTAAAGGCATCACGGACATGGAATAAGCCTTCCGGATCCTTCTGCACTGGCAGTGTATTTACCTCGGAAGAAATGCCTCTAACAAATTCCGATGTCCTCTTGAACACTCCAATGCCGTGAGCAAAAGACACGGCTGCCGGAGGAGGTCGACTAGGGCACTCATTTGCCTTATGACCCTCCTGGTGGCAACTAAAACACATAAATTTCGGTTTCGACTTATACTGTGATGTAAAAGGCCCCTGACTTTTCACATACGGTGTGGTGTAAGGTTTGGATTCAGGTTTAGTTTCATGGCTCTTCTGTTTAAATGTGTCATTGTTATGGGGAGGGGGAGGATAACGGTCCTTAGCATTTACATCGTACTTCTGTGAGGACCCGCAACCCCGAATCAACGACAGACGTCGATCAGCCATTTCTGCTGCTTCAACTAGAGTTCTTGGGTTTTTCTCCTTTAAGTTCAAAGTTAGATCACCGCCCGTGCTCTCTTAAAGAGCGGCCAAATTGCGGTTTATAAATGTTTTTACCAAAATAGGGCTGTTTACGTGATAGTCATGCAAAGACCCAGTTCGTAAAACAAGTACAGTCTCGAAATCTCACAAATACATGAAAAAACCCTGCACTCGCCTTTTACGAGCATTAACTTCACTCATTATGTGCATTGATTGCGCTTTCTAAGCGTTAAAGAACTGCTCCAACATCATCAACATGTCACCTGGTCAGATCGGAGCCAGTTCCCCATAGCATCGGAACAAGTCCGGGAGTGTTCCAAAAGGTGCTATCTCTTCCCTTATCAAACACCTCAGGACAGCCTCCTTGAGATCCTCATACACAATACATGACTCCAAAGTAACACATCGTAGGGCCTTTAAGACCCTTGCCTATCAATCTAGAGGATACAAGTGCTGCCCATTTATTCTCTGGCCACTGGTGTTCCTGGCACTTCTCAAAGCGTGCGAAAAATTCTGTTACACCACTCTCATCAAACAACGGAACCAGTTTCAATAAGTGCGAGAGAGATTGATCATGAGCACGGTTACCAGCCCCAAGTCGCTGTCCCGTTGTCTCTACTCGCGACTTCTCTACGTCCATGTCGGCACAGTACCTAGTCGACTCTAAATCAGCTTGGATTTTTGCTGCTGAAGCTCACATACCCTGATAGCCTTTCTCTCTTCGATCATAGCTAATTCGAGCTGAAGCAATAATTCTGGAGTTAACCCTTGAGGAGGTGAACGTGCTACAATGTTTGAAATTACCGGTGGTCCCCCCAGGGGCAACCCACCCTGCCAGTCACCACCCAACTGTGGACGCGTACTTGGGGTCGGCAAACTACTGGGATGGCTGGGAGTCGAGTGTAGGGGAAGCATGGCCGAAGAGCTCTGAGCACTCAACCCATCTCGCTCACCAGTCACCCTGCCCAGTACACACGTTATCAAGTTATCCCTGGTCATGCTGCTACTAACCGCATGACCGATAGCTGTGGCCAGGCATTGAAGACCGTACCGATTCACACCCTCCAACCGCTCGGCAGTAACAGGCCATTGCAAAAATATCCTAGCATCCTCCTCACAGTTCACCTGATTAACCATATCATCATACTGCTGTTCCTCAGTTTCGACATTACGTACTGTGTCTCCCTTCTCCTCTGATCCGGTATAAGACATGATGCTCACAAAAATTTCCCACCTCAATATTCAGAAAAGAAGTACCCCAAACTCTTATACCTCAATATACACACAAAAATTCTCGGAAATACTCAAGGGCTATACTATGTTGCAAAAAAAAATTATACTTGCTGATCCCCGCAAAATATTCCCCAAAACAACAAATGTTCCCTGCTAATAAATGTAGGTTCACCAAATCCTAGGTAAGGTCGCCATTTGTTACGACTGGAGATTTAAAATATATCAGGGCTCTTATTCATTGGACTAGTAATGGCATAAATGCTACAACGGAAAGCGCTAGATCCAACCTCTGATGTATATTCCCGGTGAACAAAGAACACAAATACTCTACAGAGTTCTATATGCAATAATAGGCTATCAAACTCTCAATAAATGTGCGTCTACTCTAGGCTTAATGTTATGTGAAAACAGCCTATTACTACCTATAACCGAAGGTGCTTGGCTATGGTATGCAAAGTAAGGTGGTAAGAGAAGTTACAGCTTACGGTACTTTAATCAATAAATGTCAGGCACTCCTGCATGAAAGAAAGTGCACTAAAGTCCTTCAACACCAACAAGGAATCTTCTTTAAATGTTAGATGCTATAAAGATGCTCGTATCGGAAATGGAACCCAAAAAGGCAGGCAGCGGAACAATGCTTGTGCAGGCTATGCACACAAAAAGGCAGAATATATAATGCCGTCGGAGCCAAGAATATCCTAAACACTACAACAATAATAATCGCCACGGCAATGCAGTATTAGTATCAACAAAAAGAGCCTAAGTCGTTTGTGTCTCCATACATCAAACTAGGCTGCGAAATGCTTGTGTAATCATAAATGGGTATGCATAAAAAGAGTAATTAGGTTAATATACTTAATGTCTACTGTGACTGATAAAGTCTAGATAGAGTCAATGATACGAGATACTGGTGCGCATGGCATGCCGCATAGCCTAGTGCAAATCTCAAGTCTGTGCGTTCAAATATTACGTTATAGGGAAGGGTAGCTCTCTTGAGAAACCTTAATACCGAAGTATTAAGCGTTCTCCTGGCGTACCTCAAAGACAAACAACGAGCTTAGAACAGTGCAGAATGGTATAGGCAAAAAGCCATCATTCGTGCATGCTCTACTCTCAATGGCACACAGACTAGAATTTACTCAATCAACTCCAGTTCTCAGGTATGACGTGCAGCTTTTCCTAAAGCCAGCACTCATAGGAAACAATACCTTATAATATCAGACCCCTAGTCTAGCATTATCTAGTCCAGCAGAACACTAATAATTATAGGAAGCGGTTAACAATATAAATGCCAACCAATGCGTCGTGATCAACTTATCTTAACAACTAACATACATGGGTTATATCAGACCTTAATGCACAATACAACTGGCCAGCATGAAGCTGATTTTGCAGAGTTAACCAGAGGGGATATGGTATTAATAAAAGGTGGTGAAAGATATGGAAAAAGAGAGAGGTAGGCAGAGGAAAAGATTCTCAAGTGCAGAGCGGGGGAAAGGTATCAAAGGATAAAGAGAGATGCATTCTAGAAACCAGATCTGAGGGAGAGAGTGGCGAGGAACCTGTATATATACCGGGACTAGTTTGCACCGTGCAGAGTACAGCGGTAACAAGTCCTCTAGCCACTAGCAAAGAAGCTAGCAACATGGTAAGGACCTCCCTCAACCAACCCCCACAAGGCAGCCAGCCGTGACGTCATCGAGCGGGACAAAAACACTGCGCGCCCCCTCTCTTTCTGTTCTACTCTCTCTCTCTCCCAGATCCCATCATTACTAGTTAATGATAAAACATATACTTTACAATTAAATATATAAAGCCTTGACATGGGTGAAAACAAAGAGCCTTTCTGGACTGCCCATGACACGAGCTTTCATATGAAATAAAGCACACCCTAATACATAAACTGTAGCCACATCCACTGCCCTGGCGATCCTAGCGAGTCACTGTAGGACAAGCCATGCGGTTCTAACGGATTGGTTAACGTCACACTTAGTTTTTAGATCCACTTTAATTTTAAATAACGCATTTTTTTATTGTCTAGGATCATAATGTACACCTGAAGATGGCCTCTGGTTGTGGCCGAAAATTAGTGAATAAAGATGGAGCTTAGCAGCATATTGTCCCTATTCTTCCTACTGGTGTGGAGACTTCGGTACCCTGGGCCGCCTACGGATGTTTGGGTATATATAAATATATTATATCTATATTATATATATATAAGTATATATACTAATATTCTTAAAACAAGGTGTCAAAACAAAATATCTAATGAAATGGGCTAACCAAAAATGTGTGTATATGTCAGTGTGTACAACCCCGCCCTCAGGTTGGGCTTATATATATATAGCAATATAATATGGCAACCCATCATATATATATAAATCTTACCCTATATATATATATAATAGGTATATCTATTATATATATATACTATACACCATTGAAGTGTCATAAATAGAGCCCTTATATCTTTATGCGGTATATTATATAAAATAAATAAAACCTACAATATTAAAACTAAAATGAAATTAAATACAAACTAAAATAATCAAGAATTCTGGGCAATAAATCAAATAACATAAATATATAAATAAACTAAACATATAATAATAATAGACTTAAATACTCGATTAGGGCCTTGGGCTGCTACGGGAACTTTGGGGCTGATCCGCTAGACACCCTGTGGAACAGGAATAAAAAAATAAATAAAACAAAAATATATACAGGTATATACATATATATATATATATAAATATATATATACAGTACATAATATTATATATATATATATATATATATATAATATAAAATAAATAAATAAAATAATAAAAAACAATAATAAATCTAATATAATAACTATATAAATA